>SJYA01000080.1:682211-698535 GCA_006410615.1 Neotragus moschatus | reverse complement strand
AACCCCATAGACGGCAGCCCACCAGGCTCCCCCGTCCCTGGGATTCTCCAGGCAAGAACACTGGAGTGGGTTGCCATTTCCTTCTCCAATGCATGAAAGCGAAAAGTGAAAGTGAAGTCACTCAATCGTGTCTGACTTAGTGACCCCATGGACTGCAGCCTACCAGGCTCCTCCATCCATGGGATTTTCCAGGCAAGAGTACTGGAGTGGGGTGCCATTGCCTTCTCTGATTAAGTCATATATAAAGTCATATATCAATTTCAAAATTTAATATGCATGCTCAGATTATAATACCCATGTGAATATAAAACATGTATGTCTATTACACTGTGCTAACTTTTTATGAACTGTATGAAAAACATCTCCATTTATTACTATGAATTTGTATGAGTTTATAAACAGTAATTTTTAATTTATTTTTTGCCATGCCATGAGACATGTAGGATCTTGGTTTCCTGACCAGGGATTGAACCTGTGCTCCCTGCAGTGGAAGTACACTAAACTGCCAGGGAAGTCCATTATATTTTATTTATCTAATTTATTTTTGGTTATACCAGCACATGTGAGATCTTAGTTCCCTGACCAGGAATCAAACCAGCGTTCCCTCTATTGGAAACTCAGCATGTTAATCTCTGGACCACCAAGGAAGTCCCTACGACTCATGAATGTGCTATTTTTAGTATTTAAGATATCCCTGAGCCCATCTCAAGTTTGTAGCTACCAAGGTTGTTGCAATATCTAGTTGTTAGAATGCATGTATGTTCTCTGGAAAGAAAGCAATTCTAAAGAAAAACAGGCATTATGTGTATTACCTGAAAGTATGTGAACTGGGAATGATAAAGGTCTGGATATGCATGAAGAGTGGTTCCGATTACGAGTAGCAGCTCGAATTTGTGGAGAGATGAGCTAATATATCCAGTGAATCCCAAACACCATATCTTCAGAAGTGCTTCCAAATCAAAAAGTACTGTAAAAGCCACCTAGAGGAAAAAAGAGTGAAATTAAGATCAACCCGCAATTTATTTCAAAATATGTCATGTGTTTGTTAGTGCCTGAATTTTCATCACTAGCATAAAAAAACGAGAAGATATGTTATATAAAAATCTAGAATGAAATTTTATTAAAAAGATGGTTTTAAAATACACCAATCAGAACATCACAGACCAAATGTATCTTCAGTGATCAGAGAAGCATGTAAAAGTATTAATTGTTTCTGAGAGGTATTATTTCATTAATTTCCTCTAAATTTTCAAGACCTGTACTTAGAATACTTCTTTTTTCCCCCCCAGAAAGAACTGGTTGACCAGGCGACATGAGGTATCTTAAAATTTGGTACCCCTTTAAATCAGCTTCTTGGTGGACACTTCCCAGACCTGAAAGTAAAGTCACTTTGAATTTCAATCCCACCTGGGCAGGCATGTGCTGACTGATTTTCAGTAAAGCGTACTCTTTTTCTATTCTTCTGGAGTCAGGATCATGATTGAAGTTTTCCTCATGATTTCCTTTTGATGGAGGGACATTTTCCTTCTCTCACTGAGGTAAAGACCTCATGTGTCCTGATGCTATATAGCCCCACCTTCTATCCAGGTTATAGCTCTTAGTAAGGCACGATCTAGGTGATAAGAACATGCTAACACCCTCAGGGCAGCTACTGGCCCTGGTGTCCCCTGGGAGTTCTGCATTCAGGTCAAAACACTCTTTTGACCTTGAGAATATTCCTCTAATTTTTGCATGTTCCGCTAAGCATTTTAAATGTTTTACTATTCTAGGTATCACTCTTAATAATTTCATAGATGATTTTCAGCCACTTCTGGGGACCATGTTCTATGTGTTTCCTAGAATCAATAAGCTATTTATTTTGTGTTTAAACATGATCATATTTTCTACGATTAAAAAAAAAAAATCTTGAACCTTCTTTGCCCCAGTCTGTAATCAACCATTTCTTCTGTAAAGGCATATTTTCTATGACTTTTAATAGGAAAATTTAGCCTTCTCACATTTAGCGTGCCAAAGTTATACCTAGTCTTATGTTTTTAGTTTACTGTGTGTCACTGATATTTATCTTTTAACTTTTTCTTGTCTTTTCTGGCTTGGGAAAATCATTGTTAATGTCTTTTTTCTTCCTTGTTTATTTAGACTCTATTTTTCTAATCTCCCAGTTTAAGGCTCGACTGTCATATATTAATCTATACCTTTTTATCATTGCATCCAAATTAAATAATTGCAAACTCCTCTCCTGCTCAAAAGGGCTTGCTCACTCTTCCCTCACATCCTTCAGTTCAGTTAAGTTCAGTCGCTCAGTCGTGTCCGACTCTTTGCGACCCCATGAATCGCAGCACGCCAGGCCTCCCTGTCCATCATCAACTCCCGGAGTTCACTCAGACTCGCGTCCATTGAGTCAGGGATGCCATCCAGCCATCTTATCCTCCGTCATCCCCTTCTCCTCCTGCCCCCAATCCCTCCCAGCATCAAAGTCTTTTCCAATGAGTCAACTCTTCACCTGAGGTGGCCAAAGTACTGGAGTTTCAGCTTTAGCATCAGTCCTTCCAAAGAAATCCCAGGGCTGATATCCTTCAGAATGGACTGGTTGGATCTCCTTGCAGTCCAAGGGACTCTCAAGAGTCTTCTCCAACACCACAGTTCAAAAGCATCAATTTTCAGCACTCAGCTTTCTTCACAACCAACTCTCACATCCATACATGACAACTGGAAAAACCATAGCCTTGACTAGACACATCTTTGTTGGCAAAGTAATGTCTCTGCTTTTGAATATGTTATCTAGGCTGGTCATAACTTTCCTTCCAAGGAGTAAGCATCTTTTAATTTCATGGCTGCAATCACCATCTGCAGTGATTTTGGAACCCCCCAAAATAAAGTCTGACAGTGTTTCCACTGTTTCCCCATCTATTTGCCATGAAGTGATGGGACCAGATGCCATGACCTTCGTTTTCTCAATATTGAGCTTTAAGCCAACTTTTTCACTTTCCTCTTTCACTTTCCTCACACCCTTACCGACCTACAAACTGCATAGTATCCATCTTTCACCCCCACTCCTAGTGATACCACACCTCTTCCTAAATTTTGCTTTTTCTGAGATTATCTACCAAAAGTTTTTTTTTGGTCACACTGCGTGGCTTATGTGACCTTAGTTCTACAACCAGGGACTGAACTGTGCCCTCTGCAGTGGAAGCTTGCAGGCCTAACCACTGGTCTGCCAGGAAAATCCCAATTCTAGCTTCTTGAATAGTAATTATTGCTTTTTTTTAATCAAGCCCCAGGTGGAGCCAGTGGTAAAGAACTGGCAGTGTAGGAGATGCAGGAGATGTGTATAAGAGACAGCCTCAGGGCAGCTACTGGCCCTGGTGTCCCCTGGGAGTTCTGCATTCAGGTCAAAACACTCTTTTGACCTTGAGAATATTCCTCTAATTTTTGCATGTTCCGCTAAGCATTTTAAATGTTTTACTATTCTAGGTATCACTCTTAATAATTTCATAGATGATTTTCAGCCACTTCTGGGGACCATGTTCTATGTGTTTCCTAGAATCAATAAGCTATTTATTTTGTGTTTAAACATGATCATATTTTCTACGATTAAAAAAAAAAAATCTTGAACCTTCTTTGCCCCAGTCTGTAATCAACCATTTCTTCTGTAAAGGCATATTTTCTATGACTTTTAATAGGAAAATTTAGCCTTCTCACATTTAGCGTGCCAAAGTTATACCTAGTCTTATGTTTTTAGTTTACTGTGTGTCACTGATATTTATCTTTTAACTTTTTCTTGTCTTTTCTGGCTTGGGAAAATCATTGTTAATGTCTTTTTTCTTCCTTGTTTATTTAGACTCTATTTTTCTAATCTCCCAGTTTAAGGCTCGACTGTCATATATTAATCTATACCTTTTTATCATTGCATCCAAATTAAATAATTGCAAACTCCTCTCCTGCTCAAAAGGGCTTGCTCACTCTTCCCTCACATCCTTCAGTTCAGTTAAGTTCAGTCGCTCAGTCGTGTCCGACTCTTTGCGACCCCATGAATCGCAGCACGCCAGGCCTCCCTGTCCATCATCAACTCCCGGAGTTCACTCAGACTCGCGTCCATTGAGTCAGGGATGCCATCCAGCCATCTTATCCTCCGTCATCCCCTTCTCCTCCTGCCCCCAATCCCTCCCAGCATCAAAGTCTTTTCCAATGAGTCAACTCTTCACCTGAGGTGGCCAAAGTACTGGAGTTTCAGCTTTAGCATCAGTCCTTCCAAAGAAATCCCAGGGCTGATATCCTTCAGAATGGACTGGTTGGATCTCCTTGCAGTCCAAGGGACTCTCAAGAGTCTTCTCCAACACCACAGTTCAAAAGCATCAATTTTCAGCACTCAGCTTTCTTCACAACCAACTCTCACATCCATACATGACAACTGGAAAAACCATAGCCTTGACTAGACACATCTTTGTTGGCAAAGTAATGTCTCTGCTTTTGAATATGTTATCTAGGCTGGTCATAACTTTCCTTCCAAGGAGTAAGCATCTTTTAATTTCATGGCTGCAATCACCATCTGCAGTGATTTTGGAACCCCCCAAAATAAAGTCTGACAGTGTTTCCACTGTTTCCCCATCTATTTGCCATGAAGTGATGGGACCAGATGCCATGACCTTCGTTTTCTCAATATTGAGCTTTAAGCCAACTTTTTCACTTTCCTCTTTCACTTTCCTCACACCCTTACCGACCTACAAACTGCATAGTATCCATCTTTCACCCCCACTCCTAGTGATACCACACCTCTTCCTAAATTTTGCTTTTTCTGAGATTATCTACCAAAAGTTTTTTTTTGGTCACACTGCGTGGCTTATGTGACCTTAGTTCTACAACCAGGGACTGAACTGTGCCCTCTGCAGTGGAAGCTTGCAGGCCTAACCACTGGTCTGCCAGGAAAATCCCAATTCTAGCTTCTTGAATAGTAATTATTGCTTTTTTTTAATCAAGCCCCAGGTGGAGCCAGTGGTAAAGAACTGGCAGTGTAGGAGATGCAGGAGACATGTTTTCGATCACTGGGTCAAAACCCTGGAAGAGGGCATGGCAACCCACTCCAGTATTCTTGCCTGGAGAATCCCATGGACGGAGGAGCCTGATGGGCTACAGTCCATGGAATTGCAAAGAGTGGGACAGAAACGCCTCAGTTTAGGAACATTTTCTTCTCTCGTTTACTAATACTCTTCCATCCCCTTTGTTCTTCAGGGACTCCTATTTTTTTTCCAAAATCAAGTTTAGACTCTTGATTTTTCCTCTTGACTTCCACCATTTCTTTATTTTTGCCCAATTGCTCTCTCATACAATTAGCTCTCATCAACAACCATGCCCTTTTCAGCTCATTTTTTGGAAAATGTTAGTCAAAGTTCAGAAGGTCTGTTTTTTACCTTAATTAACTATCGCTGAGACACTGGGCAGGGTGGGGGGGACCCTCTTCTCTGGCCCATCCATTCTACTTGATTGGGAAATTTCTGTACATATTCATCTTGGATTTAAAATTCCATCTTCATTTTCTGAGTCCCTTTGTGTGAGAATATTTTTCTTTGCTTGCTCACTGCTATATGTTTTGTTCATTTGTCTTTAATGCTTTCAACAGTGGTGAGATTATTTTTGATGATAAATGACCTATAACCCTATGGCCCCTTGGCTGGGCAGCAGGGGAAAGGCAAAAGGAGAAGGGGGCCGCCAAGGATGAGATGGTTGGATAACATCACCTACTCAATGGACATGAACTTGAGCACACTCTGGGAGATAGTGAACGACAGAGAAGCCTGGCGTGCTGCAGTCCATGGGGTTGCAGAATTGGACACAACTTTGTGACTGAACAACAACAACAAGAAGGAAGAAGCTGCTTTGTGTAAGAATTCCATCCCAGGCGGGTGGAATCCATTCCTGCGAGTAATTCAGCTCTTTGAGAGATTCCTTGCCTGGATCTCAGAGATCAACAGGATTCTTCTGGGTCTCCCAGGACCACAGTTCCTCTGCAGGGTCGGCCTCAGGCGGCCAGAGGACCCAGATCCTGGCCACAAGTCCCAGTAAGAGACAATTAATCTCCAGCCCTGGCTTCTCAGCCAGGGCTCTGCAGCACAAGGAGGAAGTCCAGCAGCTGTCCCCTCCCCCAGGCAGAGTCTTGGAGACACTGAAACTCCACAGGTCCATCTGAAGGCTTCCCTGCAGCCTGGCTCGGCAGCTGTATTAACAGAGGGAGCAGTGGCCAGTACCCAGGGTCCACCTCTCCCTCACTTGTATTTTCAGACTTTCATTCCAAGTGATGGAACGTAATTCATATAAAAGTGGCCTTTTCTTTTTCCTTTAAATGCCTGAAATACATTTGAATAGATTGCCTAATTACATATAAATACAATTAATCACTTTACTAACTTTACATCTGCTATCAAAAGACAGATGGAAAAATCTGTTTAAATGATCATAATTTATAATAAATATGCAGCTGGATCCCTGTGCATTATCATTCACCTGGTGGGAAAACCATGTGCTTTTCAAAGCCACTAAAAGGCACTAAAAATGATTTGGCGAATTATTATGTGATTATGTGTAAACACCAATATTCCTACTGATCTTTCCTACTAGAATTCCTGAGTCCAACTCTCCTGGGAGCAAATGCCTTGTTTACATTGTCTGTGAATGTTAACATTCACAAGCTAACATGAACATTGTTACCATTATCTGTGAATTGTTACAGGCCAACATCCCATTCTCCAAGAAATAGTATTAGTCCCAAAGTCCTAAAATTTCATGGAACAATATGATACATAAAAATATGTCGAACCTACTCATAATTATGGGTTATTCTGGCAAAGGGGAGAACTCTGTCAGGAATTACAGAAGGGATTTAGGAAAATTAAGTTGTCAGTGTCGGCTAGAGGGTTTAACACAGGATTTCAATTCAGCGGAAGATAACCATTTGGAACAATCAGGGCAGAAGCAGTGAGGAGGTAATTTTAGTAAGCTCCTTTCAATGGATGGCTCTAGCCTGAGTCAATGAACTCAACATTGACACTGCTGGACAGCGTGGAACTTACCAGTCATAGAGCTGGCCATACAAAAGGAAGGAGGCTGGCAAGTTATCTGCAGAACCCAGTTACATGGAAGTGCTCCCCCAAAGCATCATCTAAGCATGTGCCCAATTTAGAGGTTTACAGCAAATCTTGTTTGTTTTTAATTTATTGGAGTACAGTTGATTTACAACGTTGTGTTAGTTTCAGTTATACAGCAAAGGGAGTCAGTTTACATATACATATATCCACTCTTTTTAGATTCTCTTCCCATACAGCTCGTTACAGAGTACTGAGTGCAGTTCCCTGTGCTATGTAGCAGGTCTTTATTAGTCACCTATTTTATATACAGTAGTGTGCCTATGTCAGTCTCAGCCTCCCAGTTTTTGTGTGTGTGCCGTGCCGTGCAGCACGTGGGATCTCAGTTCTGCGACCAAGGACTGAATCCACGCCCTCTGCAGTGGAAGTGTGGAGTCTTAGCCACTGGACCCCCAGGGAAGTTCCCAATCTCCCAATTTACCCCTCCTTCACTTCCCCCTTGGCAACCATAAATTTGTTTTCTACATCTGTGATCCCATTTCTGTTTTGCAAATATGCTCACTTGTATCATTTTTTAGATTCCATGTATACGTGATATCATATGACATCTGTCTTTCTCTGACTCACTTCTTTCAGTATGACAATCTCAGGTCCTCTGCAAATCCTTAGCAGTCAGCATCGCAACCTTTGGGAGTCTCCCCTTCATTACCCCTAGTCTAGGAGCACCCATGACCTTGGCGCCTAACTCAGCAGGCCCCACCCTGAGAAGGTCACAGTAGGACCTTTCCTCTGTCTCGAATCCTCAGAGGACATTATAGCACCAGTGGGTGCTTAAAGGTGAAACTTTAAGAGGGAAGGCAAGATTTGTGAGAGGAGGGTACTAAAACTTTCCCTAAAATTGTTGGCCACGTAACTTGAAGAAACTTGAAAACAGTACATGAAAACACCAAAATATTTCTTTCTTCTTACAATTTTTCCTAAATTAGGGATTTGCAATCTTTTCTTTTAACCACCCCCTGAGGCTTTTTTAGATATTTTGTTTCTAATCACTACATCATATGGAATTTTTATTAGCATATATATGTTATAAATATAAACATATCTAACTCTGCTTTATATATGGAAAGAGTGGGGTTTTTTTTGCATCTCCAAGAACAGTTTTTATCCCCTTAGGGGGTTTTCCCACCCACTCTTGGGAATTTATGCTATACAGATAAATCAGGTTTGATGTCACCATAGCAGAGTTTTAACTAACATTTTCAGGAATGCAGGTTTTTATGAATTTTTAAAATACCACATTTTATTATTTATTTTCCACATTTTCATCTTATGCTAATAAATATGCTATGTAATATCTACTATAACCTCTTATAATAATTTCCTCAAGGAAATTATCAATAATGGAATGCAAATTTAATTAAAATTAAATAAAATGATTAAACAAATAAAAATGACAGGAGTTACTGTTCTAAGAAACATTATTATATTTGTTCTTACCATGACAGCACATAACTTGTGAAAAGATTTTTTTTTTTAGAATGAAGAATACAAGAAATTAGTTTAAAATACTTTTTTTCCAAAAGAAAGTGTAATTGGATTTGTGAGGCTAGCAAGTAAGACAACAAGTTGATGGTCAACTTTCTGAAGCTCAGGAGAAAAATAACTGAGTGGAAAATGACATGCTTAATATAAATGGAACAATGGAAACTGTTCTGCCCTTTTAATTCCATGAATAATGTACGAACATTGATCAGTGACAAATTATAAATGAGCTGATTGTGATACACAGGTCTGAGAAGATAAAAGAGCAGAGATACTGCCCATATGTGCAAAGATATTTGAAATATATTATCCAAGATTTGTGTTGCAAACTCTATTTCATAATTTCAGAGAAACATGATGGATATTCATTAGAAAATGAATGCACACTTATCACAAAAGAAGACTCTAGCATAAAACTCACAAGAAACACAATACAGGTACCCTATTCTCCTAAATGAAATTTAAGTTAAATAACGCTCAAATAAATGATGACCCACATCATTCTGAGGTGTCGGTAAGTCACCTACTCTTAGCATATGGTATACTTTAAATTCTCTAGACAGTTAAAGAACAGACTTCGGAGATGGATCATTGAATAGTCAAAAATGTCATTACTGTATTATTTTTCACCTAACAAGATACTGCTCAAATCCTTTAGAAACACATGAAGAAGCTATAGTCAAAAGAAACTTATTTAATTAAAGTTTCCCAGAAGATGAAATTAAACCCAATGATAATATGAAACACTGCTGGTAGGATGAGTTATTTTCACAATTCAGTCATCTCTTGTGATTAACGAGCTGAAACATGGGTGTCAGATTCTGCTGGAACTAAAATAAATGGCTCTTTCACGTAATTCCATTTTAACAAATATCGTAAAGCCAAATGTCTTCAGAGGAACATAGAAACCACTTTGCTAGAAAAGATAACTTTCTATAAGATGGCAAAATGAGTCCATGTTGATGAAAGGCCTTCTGCTTCAAAACACAGAACAATCAGAGAAAACCAGGAAACCGAACAGACACCCTGGAGTTCAAAATGAGGTAAACCTGTCTCTTGACCAAAAATTAAACAGGGGCATGCTCCTAGAGCTTCCTTGTTCTCTCTAGCTCTCAGCAATTGACAAGTTTCTTAAAAGAGGGATTCTGTTAAAATTTTAATCTGTGCATAAGGCTGTGCTGATAAATTTCTGTTAAATGTACAATCTGGTGTATATACAGACATATTTACATATTTTTATATAATGAAAAGTAAAAGTGTTAGTCACTCAATTGTGTCCAACTCTTCGAGATCCCAACAACTGTAGCCCATCAGGCTCCACTGTCCCTGGAATTCTCCAGGCAAGAATACTGGAGTCGGTTGCCATTTCATCCTCCAGGGGATCTCCCTGACTCAGGGACTGAACTTGGGTCTCCTGCACTGCAGGCAGATTCCTTACCATCTGAGCCTCCAGGCAAAAGCATTGTTTAAGTACTGTTCAAGTTTTATTATTTATTAATAAAATAAATATAAATTATATTATTAAAGTGTATTAATAAATTTAATAAATACAAATATATTTATACATTGTAAAATATAATTATGTTCATTATATTAATGTATGCTGCTAAGTCGCTTCAGTCGTGTCCGACTCTGTGCGAGCCTATAGACGGCAGCCCACCAGGCTCCCCAGTCCCTGGGATTCTCCAGGCAAGAACACTGCAGTGGGTTGCCATTTCCTTCTCCAATGCATAAAAGTGAAAAGGGAAAGTGAAGTCACTCAGTCCTGTCTGACTCTTAGCGACCCCATGGACTGCAGCCTACATGCTCCTCCGTCCATAGGATTTTCCAGGCAAGAGTACTGGAATGGCGTGCCATTGCCTTCTCTGATATTAATGTATAATAATGTGATTTTATGTATAACATGACAATGGATTATTTTAGATCAAAATGCAAAATGAAAACTTCCAAAAGAAAGTAAATCTTTACATTGTTATGTTTATGCAGAGCCTCAAAAACAAGGAAAAGTTTTCCCTGTTTCTCAACTAATTCTAAACTTAAGTTAATTAAACCAAGGTAACTAAGCAAGGCCTCAGCCTTTCAAAAGAAGCCAAGCAACTTAATTTATGCTTAAAGACTGTTTTCTGGACTGCAAGTTGACTCTTAATGATTTATTTTGGATTTTCAAAATAATTTATTCTGGAATATGTGGGAACTCAAGAAATTACTTCTCTGAAAACTCAGGGCCTCTGGTGATCTTTTAAAAATAAACTTTATAAAATATTATATAATGCTATTTCCTTAAATACTGTATCATTATAGTCCATAAACTTGAATTGCTGTTATTATAGCCATTTTGAGGATTAACAGACATAATAAATTCCTTTAAAGCACTTGGCAACACAATGCAACTTCTAAAAAAAATGGCAGCTATTATGTTGTTAGTCTTACTATATTTGAATTCAACACAAAGGGATGTTCCTTGCCATGCTCTGTATCTCTAGAGGCTTCCTTGGTGGCTCAGATGGTGTTCCTACAGCTTAAACCAAGATCAAGCTCATTGCTTATTTTCGTAAAGAAAGTTTTGCTGGCACACAACCACTCTGAGGCCACATTCCCTTCTGCATAACCACAGCAGAGTTGAGTAGCTGAAGCAGAGGACAGGGCTGAAAAGTCTGACATGTGTACTGTCTGGCTCTGCAAGAAAAAGTCTGTTGACTCTTGGCTCAAGCCCAAACCATCTTTATCAATTTTTTTCAAAAGAGAATATTTTATTAAAAAAATCAAGTGTGATTAAACTCACCACTTTGACTTGTGTAGAAGTTTCTGATACAAAGAAAAGAGATAATGTGATTGGGACAAAGATCAAGTACACTTCGGGAAACTCAGATACACCTCATCAATTAGGAGACGTGGAACAAATTCTGAATGCTTCAGTAGTTCAAGAATAAAGTGATACCTATTTTTTTTTAAGTGAACTAAATCTCTACTATGTTGTTGATGAAAATCAAATTTACTTCAGTGGTTTGGGAAGTGGGCAACAATTAATAGAAAGATAGCATGTGCCATATTTTACCATGCAATCCCACCTGATGCAAAGAGTCAGCTCATTGGGAAAGACCCTGCCTGATGCTGGAACAGACTGAAGTCAGGAGAAGAAGAAGGACAGAGGATGAGATGGTTGAATGGCACCACTGACTCAATGGACATGAGTTTGAGTAAACTCCAGGAGATGGTGAAGGACAGGGAAGCCTGGCATGCTGTAGTCCATGGGGTTGCGAAGAGTCAGACACAACTTACTGACTGAACAACAACCTCTCTTGTTGATTTTTTAAATTAAAAAATAGTACTGTTGAAATTTCTTGGTGGCACGGTGGTTAAGAATCCGTTTACCAATGCAGAGGACACAGGTTTGACTCCTGGTCTGGGAAGATCCCACATGCCTCGGGGCAACGAAGCTAGCCTGTCACAACTTCTGAGCTGCAGCTACTGAAGCCCGTGTACCTAGAGCTTGTGCTCTGCAACAAGAGAAGCCTCTGCAACGGGAAGACCCACCTTGCTGCAAACAGAGAAAGCCTGCACAGAGCAATGGAAACCCAGTGCAGCCGAAATAAATTTAAAAGTAAATTTATTTTTTAAAATAGTACTATATACAAAAAAGAACAGCAAGGAATTTTCAACTACCATTGGATGCTACCTATACCCTTAAATAGCATCAATGAACTCGACAATATTAGAACATTTGAAATTTTGTTGGAATTTCTTATAGTATGATCATCAATTGGGTCATTTGTAGTGGATTTGAGGTGGGTGAACCTAGAGTCTGTCAAACAGAGTGAAGTAAGTCAGAAATAAGTCAGAAAGAGAAAAACAAATTTCATATATTCTCAAGTTTGACCTCAAAGTAGAAAATGAAGGAGGGCAAAGACTAACAGAGTTTTGCCAAGAGAACTCACTGGCCATAGCAAATACCCTCTTCCAACAAAACGAGAGAAGACTCTACATGTGGACATCACCAGATGGTCAATACTGAAATCAGATTGATTATATTCTTTGCAGCCAAAGATGGAGAAGCTCTATACAGTTAGCAAAAGCAAGACTGGGAGCTGACTGTAGCTCAGATCATGAACTTCTTATTACAAATTAATTAAATTGAAGAAAGTAGGGAAAAACACTAGAACATTCAGGTATGATCTAAATCAAATCCCGTACGATTACACAGAGGAAGTGAGAAATAGATTCAAGGGATTATATTTGATTGACAGAGTGCCTGAAGAACTATGGATGGAGGTTCGTGACACTGTACAGGAGTGTACAAGTTGTACTCAAGTCCTAAAGGATGATGCTGTTAAAGTGATGCACTCAATTTGCCAGTAAGTTGGGAAAACTCAGCAGTGGCCACAGGACTGGAAAAGGTCAGTTTTCATTCCAGTCCCAAAGAAAGGCAATGCCAAAGAATGTTCAAACTACCGCACAATAGCACTCATCTCACACTAGCAAAGTAATGCTCAAAATTCTCCAAGTGAGGCTTCAACAGTACATGAACCAAAGACTTCCAGATGGAGGTCAAACTGGATTTAGAAAAGGCAGAGGAAGCAGAGATCACACTGCCAACATCCATTGAATTTGAAAGAGCAAGGGAGTTCCAGAAAAACATTTACTTCTGCTTTATTGACTATGCCAAAGCCTTTGACTGTGTGGATCACAGCAAACTGTGAACAATTCTTAAAGATATGGAAATACCAGACCATCTTACTTCCCTTCTGAGAAATCTGCATGCAGGTCAGGAAGCAACAGTTAGAACCGGACATGGAATAATGGTGACTGGTTCCAAATTGGGAAAGGAGTACGTCAAGGCTACATATTGTCACCCTGCTTATTTAACTTCTATGCAGAGTACATCATGAGAAACACTGGGCTGGATGAAGCACAAGCTGGAATCAAGATTTCAGGGAGAAATATCAATAACCTCAGATATGCAGATGACACCACACTTATGGCAGAAAGTGAAGAAGAACTAAAGAGCCTCTTGATAAAAGTGAAAGAGGAGAGTGAAAAGCTGGTTTAAAATTCAACATTCAAAAAACGAAAATCATGGCTTCCAGTCCCATCACTTCATGGGAAATAGACGGGGAAACAGTGTCAGACTTTATTTTTTGGGGCTCCAAAATCACTGCAGATGGTGACTGCAGCCATGAAATTAAAAGTCGCTTGCTCCTTAGAATAAAAGTTATGACCAACCTAGACAACATATTAAAAAGCAGAGACACTACTTTGCTGACAAAGGTCCATCTGGTCAAATCTATGGTTTTCCTAGTAGTCACATATGGATGTGAGATTTGGACCATAAGGAAGGCTGAGTGCCTTCTGAGTGAAGAATTGATGCTTTTGAACTGTGGTGTTGGAGAAGACTCTTGAGAGTCCCTTGGACTGCAAGGAGATCAAACCAGTCAATTCTAAAGGAAATCAGTCCTGAATATTCATTGGAGGGACTGATATTGAAGCTGAACCTCTAATACTTTGGCCACCTGATGCGAAGAACAGACACATTGGAAAAGACCCTGATGCTGGGAGAGACTGAAGGCAGGAGGAGAAGGGGATGACAGAGGATGAGATGGTTGGATGGCATGATGAACATGAGTTTGAGTAAGCTCCGGGAGTTGGTGATGGACAGGGAGGCCTGGCCCGGTACTTTCCATGAGGTTGCAAAGAGTCGGACACGACTGACTAAGTGACTGAAGTGAACTGATACATATAGAATCTAGAAAAACAGTACTGATGAATCAATTTGCAGGGCAGGAATAGAGAAGCAGACATGGAAAATGGACTTGTGGACGCAGCAGGGCTAGGACAGGTTGGGACGAATTGATAGAGTAGCATTGAAATTTACACTTATCAGTGTAAAACAGATAGCTAGTGTCAAGCTTCTGTATAGCAAGGGAGCCCAGCTGGTGCTCTGTGATGACCTAGAGGGGCGGGATGGAGCAGAAGGGAGGCTCAAGAGGGAGGGGATATATGTGTATTGATAGCTGGTTCATGCTGTGGTGCAGCAGAAACTAACACAGCATTGTATAGCAATTATCCTCCCTCTGCTTTTAATAATGACCCATACTTTCTGTGCTGGATTTGCAGCAAAATTATATCCATTTTTCAGGTGTTCGGTTGAACATAATTTCTTTGTAAGCCTATGTCATTGATTCTCCATAGCATAAAAACTTGTTACTATTTACTGTCTATATTTTTTGCTTAACTGTAAGCTCCATACACCACAATTCTAAATGGCTAAGTGGTATAGAAGCAGCCTGCCAACGTAGGAGATGAGGTTCAATCCCTGGTCCAGGAAGATGCCCTAAAGAAGGAAATGGCAACCCACTACAGTATTCTTGCCTGGGAAACCCCAAGGACAGAGGAGCCTGGCTGGCTACAGTCCATGAGATCACAAGAGTCAGACATGACTTAGCAACTGAAAAACAACAAAAATGTTCCATATATGACACAGTTATTAGGCAATGTCACGTCCCAGAAACTATTTCAGAGAAAGTTTAATACTAATGATATTTTCTTACAGGAAACACATCTCCACCAAGGGAGGAATTCATAAGTGACTCCTTAAAAGTTTCTGCATACCCACGTAGAAGTTTGTATTCAACAGCTGTATACCATCAATTCTTTTTCTGAGAAATTGATGTGTGGGTGCATTGACTTTTTGTTAACCAAATCCATTTTTAAATGCACTGGGAGAACTCCGGATATAGAAGAGAACCCAACTCTGAGGCAAATTGATTTTGTATGTGGAAAGTGCTTTTGTAATAAAAATAATCATATTGTGATGCTTCTGCTTTTTAGTTTTATTTTTCATATATTGGATTTCTCCAAGTGCAGCACAGTTAGATA
The DNA here is from genome assembly GCA_006410615.1 of Neotragus moschatus. Classification (NCBI taxonomy): domain Eukaryota; kingdom Metazoa; phylum Chordata; class Mammalia; order Artiodactyla; family Bovidae; genus Neotragus; species Neotragus moschatus. Next base: position 683,047 of record SJYA01000080.1, on the reverse strand, counting down.
TGTATTCCTCACTTACATGATGAATGGGTTTCTAAACAGTTGTCCATCGATCAATTTTTCCATAAATGCAGAACACCTGAATTCTAAGATCTGTTATAGACACAATTCTTCACAATAAAAAAGGCAGGGGTCTCTGGAAATCATTAAGAAATATTTAAGCAACAAATGTTAACTAGGTTATCCCAGCAGTAAAAAGCGCTACTACACAACTCTAGTATGGGCTGTAGGAAGCAAGAAGATTTGTTGTTTTAATCACTTCAGTTCAGTTCAGTCACTCAGTCGTGTCCGACTCTGAGACCCCATGAATCGTAGCACGCCAGGCCTCCCTGTCCATCACCAACTCCCGGAGTTCACTGAAACTCATGTCCATCGAGTTGGTAATGCCATCCAGCCATCTCATCCTCTGCCGTCCCCTTCTCCTCCTGCCCCCAATCCCTCCCAGCATCAAGGTATTTTCCAATGAGTAAACTCTTTGCATAACATGGACACCCAGGACTGATCTCCTTTAGAATGGACTGGCTGGATATCCTTGCAGTCCAAGGGACTCTCAAGTGTCTTCTCCAACACCACAGTTCAAAAGCATCAATTTTCAGCGCTCAGCTTTCCTCACAGTCCAATTCTCACATCCATACATGACCACAGGAAAAACCATAGCCTTGACTAGATGGACCTTTGTTGGCAAAGTAATATCTTTGCTTTTCAATATGCTGTCTAGGTTGGTCATGACTTTCCTTCCAAGGAGTAAGCGTCTTTTAATTTCATGGCTGCAATCACCATCTGCAGTGATTTTGGAGCCCCCAAAAATAAAGTATGACACTGTTTCCACTGTTTCCCCA
>SJYA01000080.1:624494-679080 GCA_006410615.1 Neotragus moschatus | reverse complement strand
GGGCTCCAAAATCACTGCAGATGGTGACTGCAGCCATGAAATCAAAAGACGCTTACTCCTTGGAAGAAAAGTTATGACCAACCTAGATAGCATATTCAAAATCAGAGATATTACTTTGCCGACTAAGGTCTGTCTAGTCAAGGCTATGGTTTTTCCTGTGGTCATGTATGGATATGAGAGTTGGACTGTGAAGAAGGCTTAGCACCGAAGAATTGATGCTAAGCAGGGTGACAATATACCGCCTTGACGTACTCCTTTTCCTATTTGGAACCAGTCTGTTGTTCCATGTCCAGTTCTAACTGTTGCTTCCTGACCTGCATACAGATTTCTCAAGAGGCAGATCAGGTGGTCTGGTATTCCCATCTCTCTCAGAATTTTCCACAGTTTATTGTGATCCACACAGTCAAAGGCTTTGGCATAGTCAATAAAGCCGAAATAGATGTTTTTCTGGAACGGATGTTGGCAATTTGATCTCTGGTTCCTCTGCCTTTTCTAAAACCAGCTTGAGTGGGGGCTAATCTCTAGTTGCAGTATGTGAACTTCTCGCTATGGTGGCTTCTCTCGTTGCCACCACAAGAGCACTGGCTCTAGGCACGTGGGTTTCAGTAGTTGTGGCGCTCAAGTTTAGTTGCCCCAAGGTGCTTGGAATTCTCCCTGACCAGGAATTGGACCCATGTCCACTTCATTGGCAGATTGATTCTTTTTTTTTTTTTTTTAAGGGTTTGTATCCATTGGGGTTCCCTGGTAGCTCAGCTGGTAAAGAATCTGGCAATGTAGGAGACCTGAGTCTGATCCCTGGGTTGGGGAGATCCCCTAGAGGAGGGCATGGCAACCCACTCCAATATTCTTGCCTGGAAAGTCCCAGTCTGGTGGACTACAGTCCATAGGGTTGCAAAGAGTCGGACATGACTGGGCGACTGAGAACAGCAGGGCACGTGCTTCCATTTATTTAAAGTTGAAAAACAAGTGAAACAAATCTATTCTTTTAGAAGTTGGGATAGAGTTACCTTTAAGGAGGACGGAAGGACAGCAAGTAGGAGGGAGCATAGAGGGGGTTTTCTGGGCCGCTGGTTACGTGGCAGGCCGATTCTTAACCACTGGAGCACCGGGGAAGTCCTATTGGTTCCAGTCCTTTTTGATATTCAGTTGTATACTTGCTCATGGGTTGGTCACTTGAGGCATCAGTTCCTGGATTTTTGCATAATTTTCTCTTTTAACTTAAGCTAGCTTGAGTTGATTTCTGCTATTTCTGCTATCTCTGTCTGAAGAGTATAAGAGGTCAGGAATTAGCCTACAACTGTGCCCAGGTTCCAGGCTGAGGTCTAGTTAGGAAGAATACTTGGTCAGGTATGCCTGCATGCTCAGTCTTTTCAATTGTGTCTGCCTCTTTGTGACCCCATGGACTGTAGCCGGCCAGGCTCCTCTGTCCATGAGATTCTCCAGGCAAGAATACTGGAGTGGGTTGCCATGCCCTCTTCCAGGGGATCTTCCCAACCCAGAGATCAAACCCACATATCCTGCGTTTCCTGCATTGTAGCTGGATTCTTTACCATTGAGGCACCAGGGAAGCCCACTTGGTAATGGGGTAACAAAATTAAGTCATTAGGGCCCATGAAATCAAACCTAGAACTCAAGTTTCATTTATATATATATTTTTTAAATTTTTAAAAAATTTTTACTTTATTTTACTTTATAATACTGTATTGGTTTTGCCATACATTGACATGAATCTGCCACGGGTATACATGAGTTCCCAATCCTGAACCCCTTTCCTACCTCCCACCCCATATCATCTCTCTGGATCATCCCTGTGCACCAGTCCCAAGCATCTTGTATCCTGTATCGAATATAGACTGGCGATTCGTTTCTTACATGATAGTACACATGTTTCAATGCCATTTATTTTATTGGCAATTAATTTCCTAGCTTGGAAATTTATTATGGGCAGAGACTTTCTGTTTCATTTTTGAATTTTTTCTTGAGATCATTCATTCAGTAAGCAATTATTAAGTGTACACTATGTGCCAAGCACATAATAATTTTTTAAAAATAATAACAATAATAATACAAGTCATCATTTTTATGTACTTGCTTGAAACACATTCTTTTATTTAATCTTTATGACACCCTGTACATTAGATAGCATAGACCTAATTATCAGATAGGAAAGCTGGTGAAGGTGTGATCAAAAGCCACAACTAGTAATCTGTAGAGCAAGGATTCATGCTCAGAGCTGCCTGATTCTAAAGCTCATGTCTGTAGAAAGAGTGAATCCAAATCCCACTCCTTTCTTCTTCCTAGTTTCAAAACATTTGGAGGATAGGGTATTTATATATCCTGTAGCCCTAATGGCAGCAGTCATGTAAATAACAGTAGTGGGAAAACTTGCGTTTGAAAAATGAGTCACTGAATTTGCTATATGACAGAGAGTCTGGCTGTTAAAAGGAAATATGACGAAATGTCTCACTCATCACTCATGTGGACAAGTTTTGAAGACTGCACTGAGGTTCTTTGTAAGTGTGATGCAAGAAAAAAAAGAATCTTGCAAAAGAGTTTCTTTATGCCAGCTAAAATAGGTTGAGTCAATGTTCAACCATTTGCTATTAAAAACATTTTATGAATTAGAAATGCAATGCTATTTCCTTAACATAATAAAGAATAACACATTCAAAGCAATGTCCAGCATTCTAATAAAATAGTGGAACACAAAATCCATCTCCATCAAAACTGAGTACAAAACAAGGATGACTGCTATTCTCAGTCTTCTCACTTAACAGTGTCCTGTACGCTCTATTGCTTTACCTCTTATCTTTGAGATCTGTCTTATGTCATTCATGTTCTTATCACAATCTTCCATAGAACAGGCACCCACAGGAAGTTAAAAAAAGGTTTTTTTCTTGGTATATACTTTTTTCTCCCAGACTGGGTTCTCGGTTCCTCTTTGGCACACTGGGTTTCTCTTTCTGTTTTTCTGCAGTGTACCTGACTGATTGGTGCTTGCTTGTGTTGAACGTGGGCAGGTCTTTCAAGAACTTCAGACCTCTCAGAGACAGAAAGGATGAATCTTCCATGACTTCTTTTATCCCTGACACTTGCATGTCTCACCTCCAAGCTACAGGGTGGAGCCAAAAGCTGTTTTCTACCCACTCTTTGGAGACTGAGGACAGAAAGAGTAGGAGTAGACTTCTGCTGGGACTGTGTGAGGTCTTTGTAACCTGGGTTTTACTCTCTCTTCTGAAATGATGTCGCATATCTCGTACCAGAAATTGATCCATCTTGTTAGCCATATATCCTGTTCTCAGGATATCACTGGATTCCTGATGGTTCTCTGGGGCCCTTCCTGTTTCTGTTGAGCTCTTGAAGTTGCGATCTATACTCTGAGGAGTGTTTCTCTGAGCCACCTCCTTACCTCCTGAGTCTGTTTAACCGCAGGTTGGGGAGTATTAGTGAGAGATCTCAGGAATTTGTCTAATCCGCTTCTTTCTGGGTTCAGTCATGGTGGAGGCTGCAGTGGGCTTAGAAGCTGTACTTTGATCTGTCAGAATGCTTTGTCTGTTTCCTCAATGGCCACACTTTGAAGTTTATAGCTTGTAGCTATACCCCTTTTCTTATTCTGTTGCTACTGGTGAATTTTCAGACTTGTTAGTTTTGTGTGTGTGTCTGTGTGTGTGTGTGTGTGTGTGTGTGTGTGTGATAGTCATCTGAAAGAACATACAGGTGAGACAATATAAGAACACATTTTAAAAAATAATAGGTTATTGATGGAATTGGAAGCTATTTTACCAGATGATAAAACATGTTACAAAATATAGCAATTAGAGTATTCCTGGCATAAGTATAGACAGACAGATTTAACAGTTGAATGTGTGATAAAAGAAGTTTTATGCATTTTGTTTATTTAGAGCAAAAGACTAAACAAACTTGGCTCTTTCCTCATATATGCTTGAAAAATATTGCAAAAGATCAGATAATTAAGTGAAAGTAGAAGACAAAGCTATTAAAAAAACCCACTTTAAATGTACATAAAAGTGACTCCCAAGTCTCTAAATGGGGAGGAGACATTCTGAGATGAGAGAAGATACAATAGAGGAAAAGATAAATAGATGCGATACATAAAGCTTTAAACTTGTGCTTTTTTTTAAAAAAAGAAGGCATTTTTTTTCAACAAAATTACAATGCAATCAACAAACTTGATGCTATTATAATAAATGTGATATGTTAATACTTTTACTATATGAAGAGATCAAACAATTTATTAAGAGAAACATAATACCTCCAATGAGCACACGGATAAGAACATGAAGCAACAAGCCACAAGGAAAAAATACAGGAATTGTAAATTTACACACATGCATTTTCTCTCTAATAGGTGCAAATGGAAACAACAAAGTTATACCATATCACTTCAACTATACAAGTAATAAAAGATTGTTTCAAGGAATTCTCTGGTGGTACAGTGTTTAGGATTCTGTGTTTCTACTGCAGGGAGCTTGGGTTCAATCCATGATTGGGAACTAGGATCCCATGAGCCAAGTGACCAAAAAACTTGTTTAAGTGGTAATATTTGTCAATATGGAGACATGAGGGCTTCCCTGATGGCTGAGATAGTGAAGAATCTGCCTGTAATGCAGGAAACCCAGGTTCAATCCCTGGGTCAGAAAGATCCTCTGGAGAAGGGAATGGCTACCCATTCCAGTATTCTTGCCTAGAGAATTCCATGGAGAGAGGAGCCTGGTGGGCTATAGTCCATAGGGTTGCAAAGAGTCGGACATGACTGAGTGACTAACACACACATACACGGAGACATGAATTTGGCATCTTTATATAATTTTGCTGAGCTTATTAATTATACAGCTCTTTGGAAACAACTTTATCACATTTTATCATGGACATTTAAAATGTTCATACATTTTGTCCATTAATTAAATTTCTGAGATTATGTGTGAAGGGAACAATCCTACATGCAAAAAAAAAAAAAAAACTCTAGGTGCAAAGATATTTATTGTGGTATTATTCATTAAGGAGAAATATTGGAAACAAGCTAAATGTTCAATAATGGAAGAATGGTTAACATTATAGTTTGGCTGCATAATGAGACATTTTACACCCATGACCAATGACATGTCAAAAAATATATAGACTGTGGTATACGATTATAAATATGCATAGACAAACACTGAAAGCAAAACCCATTAAAATACTAAAAAACAGTTATCTCTCAGTTGTGTAGTCAACGGTGGTTAACATACTTGTTTTTTCTTCCTTTTTTGTATTATTGTCAAAACTGTCAGTTACAACCCAATTCCAACCAGTGTGACCAAAAATAGGAATTTATTGGTCAAGTAACCAAAAATTACAGGGATAGAGCATGTTGCTGTTGTTTAGTCACTAACTCATGTCTGATTCTTTTGTGACCCCGTGGACTGTAGCCCACCAGGCTCCACTGTCCATAGGAATTTTTGGCAAGAATACTGAAGTGGGTTGCCATTTCCTTCTCCAGGGGATCTTCCCAACCCAGGGATTGAACCTGGGTCTCCCGCATTGTAGGCAGACTCTTTACCATCTGAGCCACCATGCAATGCAGCTAAATAAATTAATCAATTAAAAAATGAATAGGCTTAGTATTTTTTTAGAGCAGTTTTAGGTTCATAGCAAAAGTAAGGAGGAAGATTCAGAGGTTTCTTATATACCCTTTGCTCCCACACATGCATCGCCTCTTCCATTATCAACATCCCTCACCAGAGCAGTGCACTTGTCATGATTAATAAAAGTACACCGACACGTCAGAATCAACCAAAGTCTACAGTCTGCCAGAAAGTTTACTTTTGGTGTTGCATATTCTATAGGTTTGGGCAAATGTACAACAGCACGTGTGCTTCATTATAGTATCATACAGAATGTTTTCATTGCCTTAAAAATCCTCTGTGCTTCATCTGTTAATCCCCCACCCCCAGCCCCTTGGCAATCACTGGTCTTTTTACTGTCGCTGTTTTACCCTTTCCAGAATGTTGTATAGTTGGAATCATACCGTTGGTTGTCTTTTCAGCGTGGGTTCTTTCTCATAATGATATGCAATTATTATTCCTCCATGAGTTTTCAGAACTTGATAGCTCATTTCTTTTGAACACTGAAGACTGTTCCATTATCTGGATGTAACACAGTCATACACCTACTGAAGAAGATCTTAGTTGCTTCTAAGCTTTGGAAATTATGAATAAAGCCGCTGTGCTATAAACATCTGTGGATTTTGCTCATTCTAAAATTGGACTCTTTATCTTATTATTGAGTTGTAAGAGTTCTTTATTATAAATACAAGTCATCTATCAGATATATGCATCATAAATATTTTCTCCTAACTACTGGTTTACTGTTTTATTTTCCTAGTTGTGTCTTTTGAAGACACAACAGTAAAACTTTTGATGGAGTCCAATTTATTATTTTTTCCCTTTATAGTTTATAGTTTTATAGCTTCTTTATGTGTTCTAAGTCCTTTTAAGAATTTTCATCTATCTCAATGTGGGAAAACTTTTTCCTGTGTTTTTAAAAATAGTTTTATTGAGGTATAATTTATATACCGTACAATTCACTGATGTACAGTAGAATTCAGTGATATTTTAGTACATTCACAGGGCTGGACAACCATCACCACAATCTAATTCTAGAATATTTTCATTTCCCCTAAAAGATACCTTGTAACCATCAGCAGTTATTCCCTATTCTCAATTTAACTCTATCTCGCATACCTCCTAGTCTAGACGAATAATCTACTTTCTGTCTCTATAGATTGGCACATCCTGAACATTTTATATAAATGTACTCATAACCTGTGGTCTTTTGTGACTGGCTTATTTCACTTAGCATAATGTTTTCAAGATTCATCAATACTATAGCATATATCAGTACTTTATTCTTTTTTATTGTGGAGTAATATTGTATTGTATGGATATAAACCTATTTTATTCACCCATTCATCAGTACAAGAGTATTTGGGTTGCTCCCACTTTTTGGCTATTATGAATAGTGCTGCTATGAAAGTTGATGTACAGGTTTTGCTCTGGGTATGTTTTCATTTCTCTTGGGTATATATCTAGAAGTAGAATTTCTGGATCGATTGGTATTGTATTTTCAGCACGTCTTAGGCAGGTTTTATTATATTTATTCTTAAGTATTTCATATTTTGGACTTCCCAGATGGTGCAGTGGTAAAGAATCTGCCTGACAATGCTGGAGACACAAGAGACTCAGGTTCGATTCCTGGGTCGGGAAGATCATCTGGAGGAGGAAATGACAGTTCATTATGGTATTCTTGCCTGGAAAATTTCATGGCCAGAGGAGCCTGGCAGACTACAGTCCGTAGGGTCGCAAAGAGTCGGACATGGCTGAGCATGTAGGCATGCGTGCACATTTGGCATTGTTTCTATAAGTTTCAATATCCAGTTGTTTGTTGCTAGTACGTGAAAGTGTTAATTGACTTTTATATATCGGTCTTGTTTTCTGTGACTTTGTTAGAGTCACTTATTAGTTTTAATTGCCTTTATTGTGGACGATCAGGGATCTTCTATGTACAGGATTATGATTAATTATATTTTTCCTTTCTAATATATGCCTTTTATTTATTTTTCCTTTTCTTCCTGTATTCAATTATTACAATGTTGACTAGGAATGAGGAGGGTGGATATCTTCTTGTTCTTGATCTCAGCTGGAAAGCATTCATTCTTTCACCACTGAGGGTATTAGCTACAGGTTTGTTTATTTTTCACATGCACCCTTTATCAGATTGAGGAAGTTTCTCTCTATTCATAATTTGCTGAGAGCTACTATCTTTAAAGCACGAATGAGTGTGATATTCCTGCAGATTTTTTTAGGGGGCATAGGATCTTTTAAGATGCTTATATGCCTTTCCTTCCCGTCTCTGAAAATATGGTAAATTGTGCTGACTAATTTCCAGATGTTTAACCAGCTTACTGCCCACCCTCTCCCTCAACCCTGACTCGGGAATAAACCTCAGCTGATCATGTTATATGATTCTTTGTGTATTGCTAAATTTGTTTTTTTACTGAAGCATACTTGGGTCCACTTGCTTGCATGCAGTAAAGTCTGCTGACCCCAGCTTGTAGTGAATGTAGCACAGCATTTATTGCAAGCCAGTTCAATTCAGTTCAGTCACTTACTCATATCCAACTCTTTGAGACCCCACCGACTACTGCACACCAAGCCTCCTTGTCCATCACCAAGCCAAGCAAGGAGCAAACATAGTGGTCTGAGTTGCTCTAACAGAATGCCATAGACTAAGTGACTAAAACAATAGAAATGTGCCTTTCACAGTTCCAGAAGCAAGAGTCTGAGATCAGAGTGCGAGCATGCTTGTCAGGTCTCAGGAGGGTCTCCTTCCTGGTTTGCAGATGGCTGTCTTCCTGCAGGAACCTCATATAATAGAGTGAGAGAGATCATCTCTCTGGGATCTCTTCTCAGAACGGCACTAACCCCATTCATGAGGATGCTACCCATATGACCTGATTAATTGCCCAAAGGTCCCTCATCTAAATACCACCCCATTGGGTGATATTTAGGCTTCAGCATATGAATTTTGAGAGGACAGAAACATGCAATCCACAGCAGAGTGTCATAGAAATCTATTAGGATAATGTTCATACCTAGAAATGAAACATGTTGGCAGATGTGTCTATAAATGGGGCAAAATGCCTGCCTGTTTTAGAGAATGGTGTCAGAGCTCAAATAACTTGGAAACCTCAACTCTGGACTGGTTGTTTCAGTACTAATTACAGCCAGAAAATGGAGATGAGAAAAGTGACTCACAGACTCGAACATGTGTTTGAATGATGTTATTAACCAAGTAAACTTTATAAAATCCACGCTTATGAAAGTGTAACTGTTTTCTATAATTGGAGCTTATAGAAAACTTCCTTAATATTCCAGTGCTGCACACACACAGCTGCTGACTGGCTGAGGTCTGGCAAAGGGAGAGTCAGTCTTTAGCAGAGTCGAAGTAGCAGTTCTTTCTCAGATTCACACATTCCTTCTGACTTATTGGCAGCAAGATATTATCTGGTTCACAGTCTTGCTTACTTGGCAGACACATTTGTTTTAGTAAATAGGAATACATTAAATCTGAATCCTAAAGACAAAGACCTTACTGTTTCCCTTACTCATGACAAAATTACAGTCACATAAAAGGAAGTATGAATTCTGGTATTCAAATGAAGAATAAGTTCTATTGAGTGGCTTTCCCACCCTGGAAAACTTTCCCTCAGAGAATTAATTTCATGATGGATGATTCAAAGAGGAATGCTACAATGCTGTGAATGTCTGCAGGCCAAACTGCTTTCAACAAGTGAGTGTTTTCTCTGGAAAATGAAAATTGTGACACAGGCCAGGCAATAGTATGCTCCCTGTTTTCTGTAATAAAGGGCAGGGCACTGACTGTGACTCAGGTGTAACAAAGATTTAAGATATTTTGAAGTAGGAAACTGATCGAGTATTAGATAAAAATATCCTTAATTTCCCAGGTGCAGCAAATAAGCTACCAGTGCACCCCATTTTCTCTTGCTATAGTGCAGTGTCATAAAAAGTGCACACCATTGAGAGAGATTTTTTTCTAAAATGTGTAGGGAGTTACAGCCCTCACAGTAGACATGAGAACTGAGATGTTAATCTGTTTCCTTCGCTGGTCTTCAGTTCTCTCTCTTCGCCATGAGCTTTTCCTCTGGCTGAGTATCATCCACTCTCTGAAGATGGATATTGTTCCCTCAGTATACTCAGTGATGCAAGCCAACTATTTTGGATATACTCAAAATTCTTGAAAAAAAGGATTGTCAAGGCTAATTTTAGTGAATTTGGCTATTGCCTTAAGCACTGTGACAGAGACCACTGGAAGTTACTGATGTCTGCTTGTTCCTTTGTATCGCTCAGCTTCCCTGTGGTTACCTTGGACCCAGAAGCAGGTCTGGCCAATGGAATGTAAGAGATGAGTGCCATTTCCAGCCTGAAATAAGTGTCTCATGTGCCTTACCACCCACTATGTTCTCCATTGTGAGAGTAGATGCCAAAGGCTAATGATGGATGGATGGTGGTGGAGTCACGGGATGGAGGATTCTATATCCCAGCACCACCTTTTGGAGGAGAGAGAGCTTCTGTAGAGAGTGCCCCACCTTTTCAGATTATGACATGAGTAAGAAATAAAGCTTTACTAAGATTCATTTGTTATAAAATTTTAAGGATGATTTAGGTAACATTACCCACTCAATGGATATGAATCTGAGCAAACTCTGGGAGATGGTGAAGGGCAGCGAAGCCTGGCGTGCGGCAGTTCGTGGGGTCGCAAAGATTTGGACATGACTGAGCGACTAAACATTACTGCTTCTAGCGTTTCTTTTTCCTTTAGACGCCAACTTCTCAACTCCACTGCCACTCCTAGGTAAGCTCAATACTCCCTTCATGCTTCTGCAGGATGAAGCACAGCAAGTCCCTAAATATAGTCCTGGAAATAAACATGTAATTGTTGAAGACCAGATATCAAGGTTTTTTTGTTCAAATTATCAGCTCCAACCTTCTCATAAATTTGATAAAAGGATTTATCCTGCTAAATCGTGATCTTTAAAATACCTTATGTATTATTTTGGGAGTATACTAGCATAATACTGGCTGATTCTTGATTTATATAATTAAATGTGTCAATTTCATTGTGTTCTGAAATTAGTGCTATGACTTTCAGGTATCTCTTAGATATAGAGCTAGAGGGCATATAATAACTAGATGGCCTTGAAATGTAAAATAGTAATATTATTTCTGTTCATCCACTTACCCATTCAATAAACACATGCTGACCACCAATTATTATGCAGGGACTGTGCTGTCCAATTTAGAAGCCACTAACCACACGTGGCCTGTTTTTAAGTTACTCTAAATAAATCAATTTAATTAAAAATTCAGTTCTTTAGTAACACTGACCACATTTCAAGTGTTTAATAGCTACATATAACTAGCAACTATCTTCGTGGGCAACACAAGAGGAACATTAACATCATCCAGAAAGTTCCATTGGACAGCATTCATCTAGAAAAAAGATAGACACAATACTCATAATTTTCCTTTAATATAGTCACTGTTTCCATAAAAGTTAATAAAATGGCATTAGGCTGCCAGAGTGGTCAGGAAATCTGTGTATTGGCAATAACATTTGAACTTAGTCTTAAAAATGAAAAGGAATTTGCTATATTCCAATAAAAGTGAACGACAGATACAAAGTCAGAAAAGCATAAATGGGCTGATAAAAACAAGGTGAGATGTTCAATGTGACTGGAGAGAAACACATATAAGAGTAAAGAGCAGAGATGAGTTGGGCATGGCAGGAGCAGGCAAAGTAGGGATGGGTACAGTAAAGGGTTTGGACTTCACCCTTGATGATGGGAAGCAAACAAAAATCTTTTAAGTAGGAGAATCATAGCATCAGACTGGCATGGTATGAAGGTCACTTGCTGGTATTATTGATGTTGAAAGACCAGATTGGAGGCTATGGGTCCCAGCAGGGGAAGACGAAAACAACAGTAACTGAACTGCAGAGGAAAGAGTCAATTTTAGAGATATTTCTATATTAAAATTTTATCACTAGGGTATGCATAATTTAAACTAACATTTTCTGCTCAATCAGCTGGAGTGTTGGAAGGAGCCAAGTGAGAGGAGAAGTGAAAGTGTGCGTTAGTTTTGGGTGGAGGTCTCAATCCCTATTTGCAGAGAATAAACAAGCATGGGTTTTGGTTTACGTATCTATCCTATCACACCCAGGCTGTTTCTCGAGAAAGAGGCAGGTGCGTCAGTTTACTCAGGGAAATTCTCTGTGTGCTTCCTGACATTTGAACATTTGAAGTTACAAAAAAGCCACTTTGTCCTAGGAAGTCTTTCATTAAAGGGACTCTTTGAATGTTACCTCTGTGTTGAGAATTATTCCCTTTAAAATGCATTTATTTTGTCATCTAAGATTTTCACACTGTATTGTGAGTTATTTTAACACAGGGCATATCTACATATGTTGAGGCATGACGCTATGAGTAGTGGTAGATGAGGTATTTGGAAATTATGTAGGCACCAACCTTATGAAAACTTCTTCTAAGGCTGCTGGCTGTGGTTGGTGAAGAGCTTTTGGGAACAGATGACCACCGATAAGAACCTTGCTCTCCAACTATGATGAGATTTCTGATTCACTTTTCAGTCTACTTAAGTAAAATTTCAAGGTAATTATGGTTTCTCAGATAAGAGCAGGAAGAGTTTACAGTGTAGTCAGCTGACCAGATTAAGTTTAGCACTGAGACTTGTTTCCTCCCTACTGGGTAAACTTCCTTTTCTCACTTTCCTAATGATTTCCTGTTTCTGAGCAAAATCTCCTTGAGATCAAACATGAAGTAGGAGAAATTAGTAAGCCCTTCCATGGTGAGAGATTCTGAAGTCCTAGAATATGTCTGGCTGATGGGAAGTTCAAGAATTGGAAGAAGGTGGAATGTCCAGGGCCCTCCACCTGCTACCCAGTCCCTCATCACATGTCTGTCTGCACTGATAAGAGACATAGAGGGATAAAAATTCTCCAGGAAAGTTTTTGTACACAGCCTTGTGGAAAAACAGCATGTAAGTCTCTCTTCTTAAATGGAGGAAGATTAAGATCAGAAATGAACATTTCTTATTTCAGAATGTCAGGCAGTTCCTAATTTGTACAGTGATCATCTCTAAGAATGAAGGTTAAAAATACTCCAAAGGAAATGCATTTCTGTTGCCTCCTTTATGCTGTCCTAATTTTTCCTGTGCCACTAGCAGTTTGTTAGGGGAAGAACTTTCTCTTGAGTATAAATTTGACAGCTTCTTTTTCTGATATGCAGAATAAANGTGTTTAATAGCTACATATAACTAGCAACTATCTTCGTGGGCAACACAAGAGGAACATTAACATCATCCAGAAAGTTCCATTGGACAGCATTCATCTAGAAAAAAGATAGACACAATACTCATAATTTTCCTTTAATATAGTCACTGTTTCCATAAAAGTTAATAAAATGGCATTAGGCTGCCAGAGTGGTCAGGAAATCTGTGTATTGGCAATAACATTTGAACTTAGTCTTAAAAATGAAAAGGAATTTGCTATATTCCAATAAAAGTGAACGACAGATACAAAGTCAGAAAAGCATAAATGGGCTGATAAAAACAAGGTGAGATGTTCAATGTGACTGGAGAGAAACACATATAAGAGTAAAGAGCAGAGATGAGTTGGGCATGGCAGGAGCAGGCAAAGTAGGGATGGGTACAGTAAAGGGTTTGGACTTCACCCTTGATGATGGGAAGCAAACAAAAATCTTTTAAGTAGGAGAATCATAGCATCAGACTGGCATGGTATGAAGGTCACTTGCTGGTATTATTGATGTTGAAAGACCAGATTGGAGGCTATGGGTCCCAGCAGGGGAAGACGAAAACAACAGTAACTGAACTGCAGAGGAAAGAGTCAATTTTAGAGATATTTCTATATTAAAATTTTATCACTAGGGTATGCATAATTTAAACTAACGTTTTCTGCTCAATCAGCTGGAGTATTGGAAGGAGCCAAGTGAGAGGAGAAGTGAAAGTGTGCGTTAGTTTTGGGTGGAGGTCTCAATCCCTATTTGCAGAGAATAAACAAGCATGGGTTTTGGTTTACGTATCTATCCTATCACACCCAGGCTGTTTCTCGAGAAAGAGGCAGGTGCGTCAGTTTACTCAGGGAAATTCTCTGTGTGCTTCCTGACATTTGAACATTTGAAGTTACAAAAAAGCCACTTTGTCCTAGGAAGTCTTTCATTAAAGGGACTCTTTGAATGTTACCTCTGTGTTGAGAATTATTCCCTTTAAAATGCATTTATTTTGTCATCTAAGATTTTCACACTGTATTGTGAGTTATTTTAACACAGGGCATATCTACATATGTTGAGGCATGACGCTATGAGTAGTGGTAGATGAGGTATTTGGAAATTATGTAGGCACCAACCTTATGAAAACTTCTTCTAAGGCTGCTGGCTGTGGTTGGTGAAGAGCTTTTGGGAACAGATGACCACCGATAAGAACCTTGCTCTCCAACTATGATGAGATTTCTGATTCACTTTTCAGTCTACTTAAGTAAAATTTCAAGGTAATTATGGTTTCTCAGATAAGAGCAGGAAGAGTTTACAGTGTAGTCAGCTGACCAGATTAAGTTTAGCACTGAGACTTGTTTCCTCCCTACTGGGTAAACTTCCTTTTCTCACTTTCCTAATGATTTCCTGTTTCTGAGCAAAATCTCCTTGAGATCAAACATGAAGTAGGAGAAATTAGTAAGCCCTTCCATGGTGAGAGATTCTGAAGTCCTAGAATATGTCTGGCTGATGGGAAGTTCAAGAATTGGAAGAAGGTGGAATGTCCAGGGCCCTCCACCTGCTACCCAGTCCCTCATCACATGTCTGTCTGCACTGATAAGAGACATAGAGGGATAAAAATTCTCCAGGAAAGTTTTTGTACACAGCCTTGTGGAAAAACAGCATGTAAGTCTCTCTTCTTAAATGGAGGAAGATTAAGATCAGAAATGAACATTTCTTATTTCAGAATGTCAGGCAGTTCCTAATTTGTACAGTGATCATCTCTAAGAATGAAGGTTAAAAATACTCCAAAGGAAATGCATTTCTGTTGCCTCCTTTATGCTGTCCTAATTTTTCCTGTGCCACTAGCAGTTTGTTAGGGGAAGAACTTTCTCTTGAGTATAAATTTGACAGCTTCTTTTTCTGATATGCAGAATAAATATTTATTTGTTGGTTTGAATGCTTTTGTCACACATTTCATATTATTATGTCATAAACTAGAGTCTAGTAGGAAAACTGATCATGGATTCAAACTATTTGTTGATATAAAATATTAAACAGTAAGTTTACTAATCCTTTCTTAAAGCTGCACTGTTTTAAAATCTGTAAAAGCTCGATCTGTCATGAGGTTAAGGTAAAAACTACTTGCTTACCCTCTTGTAGCAGTAGAAATAAAAGTGATTTTGGCAGTTTCCCTGACTATTAAACACAATGGAAAATCTCTGCTGTTTTAAAAGTGGGTTTGATAGTCTCCCTCCCCTCCAAAATCATCCTTTCCTCTGTTAATATTAAACACTCAGCGACTGGACCTGTTATGCCTGCTGAGACAGGTTGTGCTACACGGGAAATGCCCAAAGCCCAGTTTGGGAAAAGCAACATAAATGCTGTACTGTAACAAATTTCAGTGGGCATCATCTGGAAACCCTTACCCTTGCCTTTCTTCCCACCCAGCGTCTGTTCTCTGAGTCACGACACCCTTGTCAGGAAATCTTGGAGATGTTTCACTGCAAATGAAAAAGACTACCGGTAGCAATTCAGTGGTAATGATTCTATTGGGTTGGCCAAAAACTTTGTTTGGGTTTTTCCTGTAACATCTTATGGAAAAACCCAAATGAACTTTTTGACCACCTCAATAGGTAAATTTACCTCACTCGTTAATTAACCAAGCCATTCAACAGAATATGTTGAGTTTCTCCTCAGGGCCTGACCTTGGGTTGCCTGATGGAGACTGAAAGATGATATTGGAAATAAGCCATGATGGATGGACAGAAAAACTCACTATTACACGGAGGTCAGTTATTCCCAAATTGATCTATAAAGTCAATGGTATTCCAATCAAATCCCAACCCAATTTTCCTGAAACTGGACAGGCTGATTCTCACATTTACAGGGAAGAGCAAAGGGCTGAGAAAAGCCAAGATTCTCTGAAAGAAAAATGTGGTTGGAGAATTTGTACTTCCAGATAATGAGACTTACTATAAAGCCATTGTGATTAATCACAATTAATTCCCAAATGGCTAATCGGTAAAGAACCTGCTGGCCAATGCAGGAGATACAAGAGATGTGGGTGTGATCCTTGGGTAGCCAAGTTACCCTGGAGAAGGAATAGCAACCCACTCCAGCATTCTTGCTTGGAAAATCCCATGGACAGAGGAGCCTGGGGAGCTACAGTCCATGGGGTAAGTCGCAAAGAGTCAGACACGACTTAGCAACTAAACACACATATACACACATAGTGATTAAACTACATAAGACAATGTAGTTTAGTTCAGGAACAGACAAAGAAATACAATTAGATATGAGTCCATGAATGTAGGAAAATTTTATTCACAGTGAAGACTACTTCACAGACCAGTAGGACCATAGTAGATAACTCAATAAATGATGCTAGAAAATTGTTTATACAGATTTTAAAATACATGAAATTGAATCTCTTCTTTCCACCATATACATGAGTCAGTTCCAAGAAACCTGAAGACTTAAATATGAAAGAGAAAACTGAAAAAAATTTTAGGAGAAAATGCAAGAAGAAGAATTTTATAAACAAGACTCAAAAGGCATAAACAATAAAGGAAAAGATAGTTATATCTTATTATAGTGATGTTAAGAACTTCTGTTAATCACATAATACGTCCAAAGAAAGTGAAAGGAACAAATAACAAATTGGATGAAGTTTTTTGCACCACATACCTCTCATGATAGCAAATTAGTATTCAGAAAATATAGAGAACTAAAAAAATAGTTATACAAAAATTTAGCATAGTTCTATAAAAAATGTGCAGGATTAAAAGGGACTTCCCTGGCACTCTAGTGGTTAAGACTCTGTGCTTTCAACAGCAGGTACTCAGGTTTGATCCTTGTTCAGGGAACTAAGATCCCACATGCATGGCCAAAAAATAAAAATAAATTGAGCCAAAATATGAAAAAATACACAATTGGTCAATAACATATGCTGCTGCTGCTGCTACTACATCACTTCAGTCATGTCCGACTCTGTGCGACCCCACAGACGGCAGCCCATCAGCCTCCCCCGTCCATGGGATTCTCCAGGCAAGAACACTGGAGTGGGTTGCCATTTCCTTCTCCCAATAACATATAAAGAGGCAGTTATTCTTATTTACTAATCTGGGAAACTAAAACCACAATGAGATGACATTTAAAAAATAAAATGTATGATAACATCAAATGATATAAAATCTCCACGTTAAAAACTACAAAACATGTCGATAAATTAAAAAGGAGCCTGCAAAGTCCATATACTTGTTCTTAGCCCTGTCAGTCACCCATTTGTATGTTGGCAAAGTATCATCTGATCTATATGTGTAAGGAGTCATCATGAAAGTAAAAGTGTGTCAGAAAGATACTTCCAAATGGTTAGAGGCATGTGACTGTTAGTACTGTGTGTTACAGAAATGTCAGGAATGGTATAGTTTATTTTTTTATTTTTAAAAATTTTATTATGTTTATTTATTTATTTTTGGCAACTGGACAGGGACTCAAACCCTAGATCCCCAGATTAAAAGTCTGATGCTCTACCAGTTGAGCTACCCAGGCAGGTATGGTATATTTTAACTATGTGCAAGATAATGTCAGTGTCCGCAGAGGGTCTTTTCTCTTCTTTTGAGTAGTGCTGCTAGTGTTGAAAGAATGAAAATGGTTGTTTTGCATTTTGGATTCCAAGATGGGAAAAACTGATTTTTCAACCATAACTGACATGAGAGAAGCAACCTAAGAAGTCTTAGATCATACTTCTGAGGTTTTTTTTTAAATTTATTTTTAATTGAAGGATAATGGCTTTACAGTATTGTGTTGGTTTCTGCCATACTTCTGAGTTCTTAATTTTAATTTACAGGGTTTTTTTTATACTTTAAAATTTTTGTGAACTGGTAAAAATCGTTAATGCATATTAACTTGGGTATTTTTGTAAATATTTGTGATTTACTTCTTGATCTGTATGAAAATATTTAGAGTCCTTTTCTTTAAAGCTTATTTGAAGCCAAATTGTGGGTTTGGGGTTTGTTTGTTTCGGTTGGGGGTGGGGAGGAGAGAAAGGATTTTGTACTCTGATAATTCAGATGGTGATATCTTATAGTATAAAGCAAATGTCCCACTGAAAGCAATTCAAATATCAACAAAATTATTAAAACAGGAAAATAAAATCTGAGTTCATGGAATGATATACCATATTTATGGACGGGAAGGTTTAATATTATTAAGATGGAAATCCTCTCCAAATTTATCTTTAGATCTAATTCAATCCCGGTCAAAATTCCANGTTAATGCATATTAACTTGGGTATTTTTGTAAATATTTGTGATTTACTTCTTGATCTGTATGAAAATATTTAGAGTCCTTTTCTTTAAAGCTTATTTGAAGCCAAATTGTGGGTTTGGGGTTTGTTTGTTTCGGTTGGGGGTGGGGAGGAGAGAAAGGATTTTGTACTCTGATAATTCAGATGGTGATATCTTATAGTATAAAGCAAATGTCCCACTGAAAGCAATTCAAATATCAACAAAATTATTAAAACAGGAAAATAAAATCTGAGTTCATGGAATGATATACCATATTTATGGACGGGAAGGTTTAATATTATTAAGATGGAAATCCTCTTCAAATTTATCTTTAGATCTAATTCAATCCCGGTCAAAATTCCACCAGGCCTTCTTGTAGAATTTGACAAGCTGTTGCTAAAATTTATTTGGAAATGTAAAAGACCTTGAATAGGCAAAGCAATTTTGGCAAAAAAGAACAAAGTTGCAGACTTACACTACCTGATTTCAGCACACTATTTGGCTATAGAAATCAAAACAGTGTGGTATTGGTGGGAGGATAGTCACATAGATCAATAGATCAGAGTAGAAAATTCAGAATTAGGTCCCCATGTTAGTACCCTAACAACTCAAGACTGAGAAAACAAATAGCCCTATTTTTTTTTTAAAGGGAGAAACATCAACAGATTCTTTAGAAACAAAGGTATATGAATGTTCAATAAACTCATGAAAATATACTCAACATCATTAATAATTAGGGAAATATAAATGAAATCATGAAGAATATCACTTTGTAAGCATCAGAATGGCTAAAATCAAAAAGCTTTATACTATCAAGTGCTGTTGAGAATGTGGAGTAACTGGAACTCCTGACTTTGTGGTTAGAGATGTACAATGGCACAACCACTATGAAAAGTAGTTTAGTAGTTTCTTAAAAAATTAAGCATACATTTGCCACAAAACCCAGAGAAATGAAGACATGTCTACAAAAGAGCTGTATATGAGTATTCATAGCTATTTTATTCACAATTCATAATTGCCACCAACTGGAAATTACCCAGGCTTCATCTATAGGTAAATGCATAAACAAACTTGTATAAATTCATGCAATGACTACCACTCAGTAAGTAAAAGGGACAAATTGCTGATACTCGCAATAGCATAGTTCAATCTAAAATTATGTCGAGTGAAAACTAGGCTAGATTCATGCCATATGATTCCATTTACATTTAAGGTATAGATCTATTTTATGATGATAGAAAAAAGATTAGTGACTGCTACAAAAGGTGATGGTGAGGGGTGACTGAGTGCAAAGGGACATGAACAAAATTTATACTGTGATGCAAGGGAGTTACATAGGAGTATACATTTTTCAAAACTCATTCCATCATACACTTAAAATGCGTGAATTTTTCATATGTAAATTTTACCTTGATAGAAACTAGGTTAAGAACACAATGAGGCACGTAACACTGTGTGTGTCCTTAATGCCACTTAACTGTATAATTAAATATGGTTAAAGTNAGTTACATAGGAGTATACATTTTTCAAAACTCATTCCATCATACACTTAAAATGCGTGAATTTTTCATATGTAAATTTTACCTTGATAGAAACTAGGTTAAGAACACAATGAGGCACGTAACACTGTGTGTGTCCTTAATGCCACTTAACTGTATAATTAAATATGGTTAAAGTAATCAGTTTTATGCTATGCATATTTTACCATAATAAAAACATGAAAGGAGGTACCTTTTAAAAATTAAAGATTTTAAACACCCAGTAAAAATGGAAGGGCTTCCCAGGTGGTGCTAGTGGTAAAGAATCTGCCTGCCAAGGCAGGAGATGCAAGAGAAGTGGGTTCAGTCCATAGGTTGGGAAGGCTGCTAGGAGTAGGGAATGACAAATCACTCCAGTACTTTTGCCTGGAAAATTCCATGAGCAAAAGAGCCTGAGAGCCTGGCAGGCTACAGTCTCTGGGGCTGCAAAGAGTTGGAGCACAAGAATGGAAAGAATAGTGCAGTTACTCCCTCTATGTCCTTCATGCATTATGTAGATACAGCCACTCTTCAAGCAAACGGCAAAATTTTAGCCATGTTTGTGTTTATATAAGCACACTAGAATAAACTATTAAATTAGAAATTACACTTATGATGATTAAATGTATTAATACTTATTATACTTAACAATAATTCATTAATATTGGTATTTATCAAATGTTTAAAATTTCTCAATCATCCCCAAATTTCTCTTTTACATTCTTTTATTCCAACTAGGATTTAATCAAGATGTATGTCTTATTATATCCTTTAAGTCTCATTTAATCAAAAACAGTTATCTTCCTCCCCCTACCCCCATGACACTGACTTGCTAAGGCAACAAGCCAATGTGGAGAGTCTCACATTCTGAATTTGTCTGTTTCCTCATAGCATCACTTTCCAGTTAGTCCCTGAATAACTGTTATTCAGCACAGCACTGCCATGCTGGAGAGGCCAGGTGTAGGCACTCTGGTAGACAGTGCCAGCTGAGTCTAGCTTTCCAGCCATCTCAGCCAAGAGGCCAGACACATGAGAAATCATCCTGCAAGTGAATTCTCCAGCCCAGCTTGTCACAGCTCTCAGCCATTTGAGTCATTCTTAGACATCCGAGTCATCTCAGCTAAGGACCCAGACATCACAGAGCAGAGCAGAGCTTTCTGGCTGTGCCCCCTTTGGAACTCATAGCTCACAGAATCTGAGAATAAAAAAATGTTTTGTGCCCCTAAGTTTGGGGGTGATATGTTATGCAGCATTAGCTAACTGGAACAAGCATCGGGCTTATCAGCGACACGATACAACCTGCCAACAAATGACAGCCTCTGTTCCAGGGCGAGCCTACATGCAATGTTAGTGGAGACTAGGTCCAACAAGAGAGGTGGGTAGTGAGAGTAAATAGAAGGGTCTCAAGTAACAGGTAAATCAAGCCCTAGCAGAGTTAGCCTTTTGTTCCTTGCAAGTCAGAACTGACTTTTAGTCTCGTTGAGGTGATTGACACTTTGAGAAGGTTTGTATATAAAATCTTGAGAATAAAAATGCTTGACAATCAGAATTCTGTAACCTAAGCTCTCCTTCCTGAAGCTTTTATTTCTGAGAATACTCTATGCTTTTTATTAAGGGAGATCAGTCCTGGGTGTTAATTGGAAGGACCGATGTTGAAGTTGAAACTCCAATACTTTGGCCACCTGATGGGAAGAGCTGACTCATTTGAAAAGACCTTGATACTGGGAAAGATTGAGGGCAGGAGGAGAAGGGAACAACAGAGGAGGATGAGATGGTTGGATGGCATCCCCAACTCGATGGACATGGGTTTGGGTGGACTCTGGGAGTTGGTGATGGACAGGGAGGCCTGGCGTGCCGTGGTTCATGGGGTTGCAAAGCGTCAGACACAACTGAGCAGCTGAATCGAACTGAATAGTTGGGAGTTCCCTGGTGGCAATAAAAAATTTATAAATGGAAAAAAAATATAAAGTATGGTAGCATCAATATACGGAGAAAGCAATGGCACCCCACTCCAGTACTCTTGCCTGGAAAATCCCATGGATGGAGGAGCCTGGTAGGCTGCAGTCCATGGCGTTGCTAAGAGTTGGATACGACTGAGCGTCTTCACATTCACTTTTCACTTTCATACATTGGAGAAGGAAATGGCAACCTATTCCAGTGTTCTTGCCTGGAGAATCCCAGGGACGGGAGAACCTGGTGGGCTGCCGTCTCTGGGGTCACAGAGAGTCAGACACGACTGAAGCGACTTAGCAGCAGCAGCATCAATATAAACACCCCCCATCATGCTCTCTTTCCCACAGGACTGCGCCAGTGCCTACAGACCCCTACCAGATCTTTATCTCTACCAGTTGGGCCCTGCCATTGNACCTGGTGGGCTGCCGTCTCTGGGGTCACAGAGAGTCGGACACGACTGAAGCGACTTAGCAGCAGCAGCATCAATATAAACACCCCCCATCATGCTCTCTTTCCCACAGGACTGCGCCAGTGCCTACAGACCCCTACCAGATCTTTATCTGTACCAGTTGGGCCCTGCCATTGCCAGGTTCCTCTGTGAAACTGTTCAAATCTCTATTCACACCTGCACTGTAACTGAATGTGAATTCTAGCCCCATCACACTGGGGATTAGGGGGAGAGGCTGGAAATAGACTGACAATTCAAATACCACCAAGGTGATCTGGGGACAGAAGGCTGCAGCAGTGTCTAGGGAAACTGAAACCTTGCAGATGTAACCAGAGACAGGATTCAGGGTAACATTTCATCTTTGTAAGCAGGTTTAGACCTACTTTCACTTGCCTCCTCTGACCTCTTCAGTACCTACCTCCTCAGACCTTCAACTGAACTTACTGCCATAACCACTGAAGATATCCTTGGGACACTCCTCTCACTGTTGTCCTGAGCTGTCATTGAGGTAACAGATTGTTGAACTCTTGGGCTTCCCTGGTAGTTCAGTTGGTTAAGTATCTGCCTGCAATGCAGGAGACCCTGTTCAGTTCCTGGGTCAGGAAGAGCCGCTGGAGAAGAGATAGGCTACCCACTCCAATATTCTTGGGCTTCCCTTGTGGCTCAGCTAGTAAAGAATCCACCTGCAATATGGGAGACCTGGGTTTGATCCTTGGGTTGGGTAGATCCCTTGGAGAAGGGAAGGGCTACCCACTCCAGTATTCTGACCTAGAGAATTCCATGGACTGTATGGGGTCGCAAAGAGCTGGACACAACTGAGCAACTTCCATTTCACTTCACTTTACCAATTTACAGCTTGGATTCCAATCAAACCATACAAAGTTTGTCCTCAAGTAACATGCTCACTCATTCCTTTAGCTGAGTCCATTCATCATTACAGCCTTAAGTGCAGTAGGGACTTCAGAAATCTTCTGGTCCAAACTTTTTATTGTACAAGTGAGGAAACAGGCTCAGATTACAAAAGTGATTGATAGTGACTTACAATAGGATCTACAGGGCTAGATCTTGGTATCCAGAAAAATGCCAATCAATTACTGATGACATTGAATGAACTTGACACTTGTAGTGACTAGATAACACATTCCATGTTGCCTTCTTCAATGACAAGAATCTGCAGTACAACATAGCAACCTCAATATATATTTGCAGTGGAGTAGATAAAAGGGGCTATACCTTGACGGACATACGTATACAAGGTCATTCATTGTAGCAATGTTTGCATAATAACCCAAGTGCCCCTAACTGAGAATTAGTCCATGATTTCTAGCAGCTCCAACAGAACTGAATACCATGTAGGCAATAACCAGGATGCGTGCATGCACGCTGTCACTTCAGTTATGTCTGACTCTTTGTGACCCTATGGATTGTAGCCCACCAGGCTCCTCTGTCCATGGGATTCTCCAAGCAAGAATACTGGAGTGGGTTGCCATGCCCTCCTCCAGGGGATCTTCCCAACCCAGGGACTGAACCCACGTCTCATGTCTCCTGCTTTGGCAGGCAGGTTCTTTACCACTAGCACCACCTGGGAAGCCCCAGGAACCAGGATAATATGGTTCTATTTACATTGGCATGAAAAATTTCTGTATTTTTAGTTAAAAAATTGATTTAAGTTACACGAAATATATAGGTATTACATATATAGAGTATATGCATAGTTTCTCTCTTTGTATATACACATATATATGTAAAATCAGCATTATATATGTGTGTTTATGGAGACTTCTGTAAAGATTTCCAGCAAAATATTAGCAGTGGTTGTTTCTGGGGATTAGTATAAATATTTTATTCTTTTAAATTTTTTCCTGGTATTCTGCATGCCTTGAATTTTTTCCATAATTTCCTACTATAGTCAGATAAATTAGTAAAGGTATTTAGAAGCCATTTTTGTTTATTTTATCAATCTGTATGAGAGCAGCTTGCTCAGAGAGAGGAAAGTCAGGAGAGGAATTGGGGCAGGTCATACCTGTGGGTGCCAGAGAGAAGTCTTAGCTTATAAACAGAAGTAAATATGATTGTCCCCATTTACAGGCCTGAACAAGGAATGTGACACTTTCCAACCACACTTTTTCCTACTTTCCTTAAGATGTCCTGCATGCATGCATGGTTAGCCATGTCCAATTCTTTGGGACCCCATGGTCTGTAGCCTACCAGGCTCCTCTCTCCACGGAATTTCCCAGGCAAGAATACTGGAGCAAGTTGCCATTTTCTTCTCCAGGGGATCTTCCTGAACCAGGGATTGAACCCATGTTTCCTGCACTGGCAGGCAGATTTTTTTTAACCAGTTGAGCCACCAGGGAAGCCCTAAGATGTCCTACAGACTGCTTGGTGTTCAAGTTTGCAGTGTTTTAAATTTTGTGCCTTTTTGCCTGTCTAGAATGGTTTACTTATCTGGCTAAATTCCGTAAGTACTTCAAATATCGCTTCTTTGAAAAATTCCTGGTCTCCTCCAGGTAGATATGAAATTGCAAACGTGTTTATATGTCAGCTAACCAAGCTAGGTTGTGGATGCCAAATGACAACCATGATGAGCATCCTCTGACTCCATGGAGGAGTCAGAAAAAGTCCCCTGTGGTATAAAGAATAGACACTGCTTTGGATGGTGGGAAGACAGGATATGAAATGCTGCAGGGTAACAAACATATGGGTTCAGATTAATGGTAATGCTGCTCAGACCACCGTGCAGGGTAGGAGAAGAAAAATGCTCAGGGTAGGAGAAGAAATATTAATCCTGAAGTTAAATAAAATATTTAAATATGGGGGAAGTCACCCAACCTTGTTTATAATAAATGCAAGATACTATTGATTACCCATCACATTGGCAAAAAATAGCTCTATTACATAACATATTGGTGATACTATGGAGAAAGAGGAACTTTTGCTGATTGGCGTGTATGCTGGTACTTTGGAAAGACAGTTCAGCAATATCTGTCAAAATTTTAAATTCATTTATTTTCAGCTGAACATTTCTGCTTCTAAGAATCTATTCTTCTTACATTCATGCACATGTATGAAATGACACATAGACAAAGTTACTCATTGTAACCTTCTTTATAATAAAAAAGTTTTGAAACAATTTGAACATATATTACTTAAAGAAGGGTTAAATCAATTATTAAACATCTATGCAGTGTAGACTGCTGTGTAGTCTTTAAAAAGAATCCAGCAGCTCCATGTGTGACAGACTGGAATGACCTCTAAGATGCAAATTTAAAAGAGAAAAGCAAAGTTCATAGGAGTACATATGGAGATATATATATCCTATACAGAATGTTGGTTGGTTTTTTTCTGAAGCCTGTCTTGGTGGGTTGTAGATGGTCATCTTCTCCCCATGTCCTCACCTAGTCTTTCCTCTGTATCCGTGTCCTCATCTCCTTTTCTTAAAATGATCCCAGCCACATTGTATTAGAGCCCATCCTAATGACTTCATTTACCTTAATTACTTCTTAAAAATGCTATCTTCAAATGCAACCCCTTCTGAAAATAGAGCTCTAACATGTGAATGTGGGGGTAGGGAATGACACAGGCCAGCTCACATCCTTAAGGTACATATGTACTCTTGTATACGCTTCTGGGAGGCTACACAAGCAATGGTGACTATGTCTGCTTCTATGGGGGAAACTGTTGGACCAGGAAACTGGTAAGGAGAAAGATACACTTTCCATCTTTTTGTACCTTTTGAGGTGTCCAATGCAGGTAATCCTATTTGAAAACTTAATTAGGTAAAAAAAGGGGATAAACTTGTCTTCTAATTTTTTTTTGTCAGCTTTTAAACCTTTCTTCTTTTCTTTGCTGAAGAAGACTAGTTTATGCGTTAAAATAAGCCAGAAAGGTCTGACTCTGCATCCCTGTAAGTTATCTAACCCTGGGAAACATTTGTTGTGTGCGATCTCCAGCAACAACCTGCTGAGATTGTCCCACATAAAACTATGTGATCTATCTTGGAACAGATTCCATCAATGATATTGAACGACGGCACCAATTCCTCTTACGTATCTCCCACTATAGCGAGTATAACCTCTTTAGAGTCAGCTCCTGTCACTCTGTTCAAAATCCTGCAAAGGCCCCTGTTTCACTTGGAACAAAAGCAAAGTCTTGAACAAATCCAGTGTGATCTCTCCTTGTCATTCAAAGTGACTCCTCTGTTTCTCTGCTCTTAGCTCACTTGTCCAGTCACCCTGGCCTCCTGCCAACACTGGGCAGATTGTACCAGAAGGCTCCCATCTGAAGGGTCTGCTGTAGCTATGGGGCTGCTCCCCCTGGCTTTCCAGAGGTCTTCATCTCCCTTTCTCAAGGACATCTACCTACCTTGGCTTACACTCGTGAACTGCCTCCCTCCCCTTACCTCACTTGACTCACTCAGTTATGATCCCCCTTAATTTTTGTTGTTATTGTCATTTTTCTGTAGCACTCATCTCCTCACATAACTGAAAATTTTTTCTCATCCGTCTTCTTCAATAGAATGTAAGCCCCATAAGAACAAGAATCTTTGCCTGTCTTGTTCACAG
Organism: Neotragus moschatus; assembly: GCA_006410615.1. Classification (NCBI taxonomy): domain Eukaryota; kingdom Metazoa; phylum Chordata; class Mammalia; order Artiodactyla; family Bovidae; genus Neotragus; species Neotragus moschatus. The sequence goes on along the minus strand of SJYA01000080.1, from coordinate 652,444 downwards.
ATGAATCCTAAGCACCTAAAATCCTACCTGGCACATAGCTGGCACTCAGTAAATATTTTCAGTGAATGTGTTTCTCTCTGTGCCTCAGGAAAGGACCGTTGTGTCCCAGTCTTCATCTTCCCTTCTCTCCTGCCATTTCCCTCTGTTGCAAAACACAAGCCTCTGTTTCTTATGATGAACAACTGCAGGAGAAGAGAAAGAATACAATGGTTTGCTTCAGTCATGTCCAACTCATTGTGACCCCATGGCCTGTCGCCCTCCAAGCTCCCCTGTCCATGGGATTCTCCAGGTAAGAACACTGGAATAGGTTACCATTTCCTACTTCAGGAGATCTTGGCCCAGGGATCGAACCCACATCTCTCTCGGCTCCTGAGTTGGCAGGCAGGCTCTTTACCACTTGCGCCACCTGGGAAGCCCCACAAGCGCAGTCACCTCACCTTAAGTGTCAGGCTTCCTGCTAGGCGACACTTAACCTCTTATCTCATTAATCTATACAACACCTTGTAATTTAGGTATTAGGAATATGGTCATTTTACAAACAAAGGCTTATAAATGGTAAATTTTTGACTAGAGGTTATCAACAACTAAGCAAGAGCCCCAGCCTTTTACACAACACTTTCTGGCATAAATTGAGATCAGAAACTCCTTTTCTGGAAGTGCGTCTACCCTTCTCTCATCTTCTCTCTTTCATTAACTGCCTTCCTCCTTTAACAGAAACTTAATGAGTGAGGTTTTAACTGAATGCTGTGCTCATCTCAGAGAAATCTTACTAGATTCATGAAGAGGTTTCATTCAACAAACATTTAAGGACTTGCATTTAACAAGCAAACCTGCTAGGTTCCTGGCAAATGGTGGTCTCTGGATTCTTAAGATGACCCTCAAAGAAACTTGAGAATAAGCCTATAAACTATTTCTCAGACTCCAACTCTAATTTAATTCAAGTTTTCCTGGGCAAGGGCAAACCTGGTCAGGGTCAGTCCAAAGTCTGGATGAGTCCAGGGCTCAGGAAGCCGCCTATCGTCTTGATGATCAGTGCTCTTGATTTTAGATTATTTCAGGTAGGGATGGGAGTCAGACAGAAAATCTCCAAAATATCTCTTACTGGGGAAGGTGTTACGCAATTTCTTGAGAAGTAAATTCATCTTCCTAATTATGGTTGCCTGGAGCTACAATTACAGATAAATAGCATTTCCAAAGTCTAAAGTTCTTCCTGCTTCCTTCTCCAAAGCCCTGCTGGCAGACTTCCTGGGCTGTCAAAGTTCTGCAGAAGTGCAAGAGGCAGGCTGGCAGGAGCAGGCTTGATCACAAAGTCCCAGAGCGGGAATGAGGAGGGTGCTGGAGGGGAGTGCGGAACAGAAGCCATGGAGATGCATTGGCTAGACCCCCCTTCCAAGAGAAGCCTCGCTGCCTGGCTGCGGGACTGCTCAGCACACAGGCTGCAGTGTTCAGTGCTGTCAGCCTCAGCCGTAAAGCAGCCTCATGGATGGCCATACCCTTCCCAGGGAAGCCCATGTCCAGCGATGGAGTAAAGAGGCGGTACAAAGCTCCGCACCTCTGTGTGTGACCTGAGACACCAACAGCCCTGAGTCCAGAGCTCCCCAGTAGGCCTGAGTCACAGTTCATTGGCTCCCTGGGCCTGATCCTGCTTCTCCCCTTTTCCTTATTGGTTCCTAATAAACATAGTGCATCGCCAAATTCCATTCCAGTGTCTACTTCTAGAGGCTTCCCTTGTAGTTCGGTTGGTAAAGGATCTGCCTGCAATGCAGGAGACCCTGGAGAAGGTTCAATCCCTGGGTGGGGAAGATCCCCTGGAGAAGGAAATGGCAACTCACTCCAGTATTCTTGCCTGGAGAATCCGTGGACAGAGGAGCCTGGAGGGCTACAGGCCTTGGGGTCTCAAGAGTCGGACACAACTTAGCAGCTAAACTACCTCCACTACCAAACATAGTGCACTCCTAAATCCCATTTCAGTGTCTACTTCTAGAAAACCCAGCCTGTGATAACAGGTCAAGCGATGGGGAGCACCTTCAGATCTGGCTCCTTTGCCTGTCTAAAGCTCATCTCTTGCCGCTCTGAGCTCGGCCAATACATCCCTGACTTCCTACCGGCTACCTCACCAGCGGAGGGGAACTTTTCCCCTTGCTTCAGGCACAGAACCCACAACTGAAAATGACAGGCATAGTACTCCCCCGCATCTAAAGAGAGCTGATAATCTGGGTACAGCTTGTTAAGAGGTGGAATACCAGCCCTGCTGCCCTAGGAACCATTACCGTCACAAACACCTCCTCCCCCGACCAAACCTGAGGAGGACAGAGGGTGGGAGATGGGAATACCAGACCACCTGACCTGCCTCTTGAGAAACCTATATGCAAGTCAAGAAGCAACAATTAGAACTAGACAAGGAACAACCGACTGGCTCCACATTGGGAAAGGAGTACATCAAGGCTGTATACTGTCACCCTGCTTATTTAACTTATATGCAGAGTACATCATGAGAAATGCCTGGCTGGAAGAAGCACAAGCTGGAATCAATAACCTCAGATATGTGGATGACACCACCGTTATGGCAGAAAGTGAAGAGGAACTAAAGAGTCTCTTAATGAAAATGAAAAAGGAAAGTGAAAAAGTTGGCTTAAAGCTCAACATTCACAAAACGAAGATCATGGCATCTGGTCCCATCACTTCATGGCAAATAGATGGGGACACAGTGGAAACAGTGTCAGACTTTATTTTCTTGGGCTCCAAAACCACTGCAGACGGTGATTGCAGCCATGAAATTAAAAGACGCTTGCTCCTTGGAACAAAAGCTATGACGAACCTGAACAGCACATTAAAAAACAGAGACATTACTTTACCAACAAAGGTCCATATAGTCAAAGCTATGGTTTCTCCAGTAGTCATGTATGGATGTGAGAGTTGGACTATAAAGAAAGCTGAGCNGGAACTAAAAAGCCTCTTGATGAAAGTGAAAGAGGAGAGTGAAAAAGTTGGCTTAAAGCTCAACATTCACAAAACGAAGATCATGGCATCTGGTCCCATCACTTCATGGCAAATAGATGGGGACACAGTGGAAACAGTGTCAGACTTTATTTTCTTGGGCTCCAAAACCACTGCAGACGGTGATTGCAGCCATGAAATTAAAAGACGCTTGCTCCTTGGAACAAAAGCTATGACGAACCTGAACAGCACATTAAAAAACAGAGACATTACTTTACCAACAAAGGTCCATATAGTCAAAGCTATGGTTTCTCCAGTAGTCATGTATGGATGTGAGAGTTGGACTATAAAGAAAGCTGAGCACCGAAGAATTGATGCTTTTGAACTGTGATGTTGAAGAAGACTCTTGAGAGTCCTTTGGATTGCAAGGAGATCTAACCAGTCCATCTGAAGGAAACCAGTCCTGAATGTTTATTGGAAGGACTGATGCTGAAGCTGAAGCTCCAATACTTTGGCCACTTGATGTGAAGAACTGACTCATTGGAAAAGACCCTGATGCTGGGAAAGATTGAAGGCAGGAGGAGAAGGGGACGACAGAAGATGAGATGGTTAGATGGTATCACCAACTCAATGGACATGTGTTTGAGCAACCTCCGAAGTTGGTGATGGACAGGGAAGCCTAGTGTGCTGCAGTCCATGGGGTTGCAAAAAGCCAGACGTGACTGAGCGACTGAACGGAACTGAACTGATACCTCTCTTCTTGAAAATTCTGCCTTGTTTCCTTTCTCTGACATCGCTCCATATGAGGTTTCTCTTCCCCCTGATACTTTTTCTGACTCAGGTTGGTTTATAGTCAAGCTTTCTCCATGTGCCTTAACTCTCCAGTGTAAACCTAGACTCCATCCTGAAGGAAAGTTACATGGCGCAAAATAGCCTGGAGTTAAAACTCCCCTTCAGGTCCTCCCCGCCATTCTATACAAAACAAAGAACTCTCTCCAGAAGAAAAAAAAAAAAAAGGACATTAAGATTGATTTGATTACACCCAGCTCCCAGTCAGTCCCAGCCTCTGGCCCATCTCCAGAATTCCTTGCCCCAGCCTTTTAAGAGATAAGGCTATGGTTTTTCCAGTGATCATGTATGGATGTGAGAATTGGACTGTGAAGAAGGCTGAGCACCAAAGAATTGATGCTTTTGAACTGTGGTGTTGGAGAAGACTCTTGAGGGTCCCTTGGACTGCAAGGAGATCCAACCAGTCCATTCTAAAGGAGATCAGCCCTGGAATTTCTTTGGAAGGACTGATGCTAAAGCTGAAGCTCCAGTACTTTGGCCACCTCATGCGAAGGGTTGACTCACTGGAAAAGACTCTGATGCTGGGAGGGATTGGGGCAGGAGGAGAAGGGGATGACAGAGGATGAGATGGCTGGATGGCATCACTGACTCGATGAGCGTGAGTCTGAGTGAACTCTAGGAGTTGGTGATGGACAGGGAGGCCTGGCGTGCTGCAATTGGTGGGGTCGCAGAGTCGGACACGACTGAGTGACTGAACTGAACTGAACTGAACCCAAACAACCTTGGAGAAGAACGAGACCCCTTAAGACAGTAGATTTCCGCAGATATGCCTAGATATACTTACTCTTTTCTTGGGTTAGTGCAGCAGCTCACTAATCTGACTGCTGCCCCATCTCGCTTCATTAAAGGTGATCTGTTCCTGTAAAGTGCCGGTCTCGTCTTGTTCTTTTTCAGAAACTCGCCTTCTCTAACTCCCTTACCCTACATTTTCTGGTGCCCAAACCCAGGAGGTTGAGGTTCCTTATTGTTCTTTACGGCCAGCTCTTCGGAGCATGGAAGACTGATGAGCTCACTTTCCGTGCCCGCCCCCGCACCCCTGCCGCGGGTTATGGAGCTGATCAGTTCCATAACCAAGATAGGATTAATTCGGTGGCTGATGATGCAGTCCCTTTAACTGAGCCGCGGTGGACCTATCAAACAGGTGATGCTGGCATCCAGTACCTACATCATATGATTACCTGTTTATTTTTAGAAGGAATGCTAAAAAGCTATCACATTCATGTTAACTACAATAAGATTAGGGAAGTGACTCAAGAAAAAGATGAAAATCCTGCCCTTTTTCTTGCATGGCTTACTGAGGCAGTCCAAAAATACACTAATCTAGATATTTCCACCCCCACCGGACTTCTGTACCTACACATCCAGTTCATAAGCCAGTAAGCCCGTGATATTTGCCAAAAACTATACCAGTTAGAGAAGGGCCCCGAAACCCCTCAGAGAGATCTCCTAGAAATGGTCTTTAAAGTTTTCAGCAATAGGGAGGAAGAAGCAAAAAAGGAAAAAGAAAAGGAAAGAAAGGCCAAATATGCTTTATTTGCTGCAACTATCCAAGAAAAAATTAAACCCCTTTGGCCCATCAACCTTGGCCCACCCATATGGGACCTAACCCTCCAGGCCCCTGCTTCAGATGTAACCAAATGGGACGCTGGGCTAAGTCCTGCCCAAATCCCCAGCCACCCACCAAACCCTGCCCCACCTGCAAACAATGGGGCCACTGGAAAATGGATTGTCCTCAGACACTACCCACCAAATCTCGAAGTCCACCCCAGGCCCAACAGCAGTGGACCAGCAACCAGACTCAGGTGGTCTCTGGCACCCCAGACTATGGTTTCTCGGATGAGGTGAGAGATGATCCAGTTGTGCCTGAATTATTCCAGTGACGGAGCCCAAGCTCTAAACCCCAAGTCCTCCCCATATGGATGGACTTGGAGCTTCGGGTAATTGGTACAGTGGCCAGACACAAAGTCTCATTCCTAATAGACACTGGAGCGGCCTTTTCACTTTTAACTTCCTTTAAGGGCCCTCTCCAACCTTCAGAAGTGGCCATCAAAGGGGTCTCAGGCATCCCTTTTTATCCCAAAATAACTCCTCCTCTCCTTTGTTCCTTTGGTAAGGCAACACTAACATTCTTTTATAATAGTTACTCAGTGCCCAATGGCATTGTTGGGATGTGATCTTCTGGCTAAGCACAAACTTCTATAAGTCTCCCATTCTTAGATCCCATATCAATTATTTGCATCCAAATGGCACCTGAACCCTTGGCCAGCCAGCCCTCACTCCCAAAGCCCGCCCCCTGACCTTCCCCCGATAGATACTCAGGTCTGAGACACTGAAGCCCTGTCAGTAGCCGGACACCATTCCCCTGCAGAGGTTTTTCTTAAAAATACCTCTCAGGTAATAACCCAAACTCAATATACCCTGACCACAGAATCCTGACAAGGACTTAAACCAATAATCTCCCACCTGCTCAAAGATGGCCTTTTGCGGCCTGTTTACCTCATAATACTCCTATGCTGCTGCTGCTGCTGCTAAGTCACTTCACTTGTGTCCAACTCTGTGCGACCCCAGAGATGGCCGCCCATCAGGCTTCCCCGTCCTTGGGATTCTCCAGGCAAGAACACTGGAGTGGGTTGCCATTTCCTTCTCCAATGCGTGAAAGTGAAAAGCGAAAGGGAAGTCATTCAGTCGTGTCCGACTCTTAGCGACCCCATGGACTGCAGCCCACCAGGCTCCTCTGTCCGTGGGATTCTCCAGGCAAGAGTACTGGAGTGGGGTGCTATTGCCTTCTTTGATAATATTCCTATACTGGCAGTCAAAAAGGGACCTTACTCCTGGCGTTCAGTTCAAGATCTTCACAAGAACAATGAGTCCATAATACCCGTATACCCCATGGTCACTAATCCCTACACCCTTTTCTCAAGTATTCTCCCTGACACACTCTACTTCACAGTACTNGTGGGGTGCTATTGCCTTCTTTGATAATATTCCTATACTGGCAGTCAAAAAGGGACCTTACTCCTGGCGTTCAGTTCAAGATCTTCACAAGAACAATGAGTCCATAATACCCGTATACCCCATGGTCACTAATCCCTACACCCTTTTCTCAAGTATTCTCCCTGACACACTCTACTTCACAGTACTGGACCTCAAAGATGCTTTCTTTACTATACCTCTATCCCACCCTTCACAGCCCCTATTTGCCTTCACCTGGACGGACCCAGACACACAGCAATCTCAACAATTAACTTGGACTGTTTTACCACAAGGGTTTAGAGATAGCTCTCATTTTTTCAAGCTCTCCAAAGAGACCTACAAACTTTATACTTAGGCTCTACTACCTTACTTCAATATGTAGACGATTTATTGTTATGTAGTTCCTCTCATCACAGCTGCCTAGTCCTCACTGCAATAGTATTAAATGTCCTGGGCAACGGGGGCTACAGAGTCTCGCTCTCTAAAGCTCAAGTTGCTTCAACCACTGTCAGTTACATGGGATTGCTTCTCACTCCCACATCCAAAATAATTCCAGCTCAGAGACTTCGAGCCTTGACACAGACCCCCAGGCCCCAAACCAAGAGGGAACTTCTTTCACTATTAGATCTATTAAACCTATTCTGAATATGGGTCCCAAATTCTGCCCTCCAAGCAAAATCTCTCTACCAAGCTATCCAAGGAAACTTAGGTGAACCCTTATTGGCCCCCACCTCTCTCCACACCCCAATACAGACTCTTATCAAACATTTACTACAAGCCCCTTCTCTTTACTTACTTGATTATGCCAAGCCTTTTTTCCTTTTTGTACATTCTTGACAAGGACATGCCTTAGGGATTCTGTGCCCAAAAAACGGGGACATAGGGGCACCCATAGCTTACCTATCAAAACAGCTTGATCTCATCACGGTCGGATGGCCACCTTGTCTTCAGGCTTTAGCTGCAACTACCCTCTTAATACCTGAAGCCCAAAAACTAACCCAAAATGCTCCTCTAAATGTATGTTCACTTCATTCCTTCAAAGACTTACTCTCCCATTGGGCTTTCCTTTCTCTGCCCCCTGCTAGACTACAGATTCTTCATGCACACCTCCTCCACCCATCCCTTTCTTTTATGCGTTGTAAACCTTTAATCCTGCTAGCTTACTCCCTACACCAGATCCAGAAGCAGAACACCTATCTCACGACTGTGTTCAGACCTTAGATATGACACTTAATCCCTTTGAACATATAACCAATCAGCCCCTTACTGACCCCAAAATCTCATCCTGGTTCATAGACGGCAGTGCCCAGAAACAAGCCCCATTTGGGGCTGGATAAAGTGTAATCCAGGGACAGCCTGACAAAGTTATCCCTCGTTGCCTCATCAAGTCAGCCACACTCTTAGCTCACATATACTCACAACAGGCTGAACTGATAGCTCTTACACAAGCTTTGACCCTAGCCAAAGACCAAAAGATAAACATTTACACTGACTCCGAATATGTCTATACCATATTACATTCTGACATAATCTGGAGGGAGAGGGGATTCTTGACTCAGAAGGGCACACCTATTCTCAGTGCTTCTTTTATCTCTGAACTCCTCCATGAGGCTCAGCTCCTGGGACAAGCTGCTGTAATACATTGCTGGGAACATCAGTGACATAGTTCTATCTCCTTGTATAACAATATAGTAGATAATGAAGCAAAGTGGCAGGCCGCCTCTGTCAGTCCTGTCTTTACTACGGCCCAAATTGACAAGCCTAACATCCGCACACATTACTTTCATATATATATTCCCTTTTCCACCCCTCTGCAAAAGTACTTAAGGCTTTCCTTCAGAACTGTATTGAACTGACTAAGGATGATGTGACTTATTTAAATAATCTGACTCAAACTTGTACCATTTGTCAGTGGACAAATTCCAATTCTAATATTCGCCCCTCTCCTTTCCCCACCAACCAAATTCATGGACATCTTCCCGCACAAGACTAGCAGGTAGATTTCATCCACAGGCCACCCGTTAAAAGGGTTAAATTTCTCCTAGTCTTCATAGTTATATTTTCTAGATGGATCGAAGCTTTCCTGACTACTAACAAACGAGCCCTACTGTGGCTCAGCTTATTCTTACTGAAATTCTCCTCAGGTTTGGAATGCTTTCCTCCAGTCTGACAATGGGCCCGAGTTCACATCCCAAATCACCCAAAACATTACATGAACCCTTCAAGTTCCTTGGAGGTTTCACATTCCTTATCATCCCACGTCTTCCGGTAAGGTTGAGAGAGCCGACTCCTAAAAGAAACTCTGACCAAATTAACGATCGAACTTCATCAAGATTGGACTAAACTCCTCCCTTTATCCCTCTTAAAGGTCCAGGCATTACCAAAAAACCTCTTAAATATCAGTCCATTCGAGGCCATGTATGGGAGGCCCATAATACCTTTGGGTCTTCCCTTTCCCAGGACGGCCCCAAACTGCCACCCCACCTTCCTTTTCCTTTACTTGCCCAGATACGAGATGCCTTTTGGCAACATATGGATGACTTACTCCCTCAACCATACCCCAATCTTCCATACCCATCCCTTCAAATAGGAGAAAAAGGTTATATGACAACTCAGTCCCACTCAGATCTAACCCCAAAATGGCAAGGTCCCTGCATAGTAATTCTGCTGACCCCTACCACTGCAAAATTAAAAGAAATCATCTCTTGGGTACACATCACTTGGTTAAAAAAGGTTATGTNGATCGAACTTCATCAAGATTGGACTAAACTCCTCCCTTTATCCCTCTTAAAGGTCCAGGCATTACCAAAAAACCTCTTAAATATCAGTCCATTCGAGGCCATGTATGGGAGGCCCATAATACCTTTGGGTCTTCCCTTTCCCAGGACGGCCCCAAACTGCCACCCCACCTTCCTTTTCCTTTACTTGCCCAGATACGAGATGCCTTTTGGCAACATATGGATGACTTACTCCCTCAACCATACCCCAATCTTCCATACCCATCCCTTCAAATAGGAGAAAAAGGTTATATGACAACTCAGTCCCACTCAGATCTAACCCCAAAATGGCAAGGTCCCTGCATAGTAATTCTGCTGACCCCTACCACTGCAAAATTAAAAGAAATCATCTCTTGGGTACACATCACTTGGTTAAAAAAGGTTATGTAGCCCAATGATGAAAATGCTTGCCAGACTAATACTTATCAAGTTTCTCACACAGGCCCTACAACTCTAAAGTTCTCATGGCTTCCACCGGCCCCAAATGGTGACGGATGAGCCGTGACAGTTTCATGGCTGCAATTATTCCTGGAACAACTTCTGGTAGATATCTGGGTCTCGAGTCCTCAAGAATCCATGTTTGAACACATTGAAGGTTACATCTCCACCCTGTGACTACAGGGAACCTTTTATAACTTTTACCCCTTTGAAATCCAATTCTTTTCCATAGTAATCTATCTTATACTCACTTCCCCAAATGTTGTTTAACATCTTCTTATCCTCCCTTCTTCCTCTGAGGCACGAACTACTTCAAAATCCTAACCGCAACTATGTATTCCAGACCCTTAATTTAACCCATACCCTTCTCAATGCTTCTAACCCACAACTGGCGAAAGACTGCTGGATATGTTTATATATAACTCTTCTGGAAGATTCAGCCCTCCCCACATCCATCCTCGACTGGACCACAGGTAACATGTCCCTACACCATTCATACCGTGGAGAGCTTTTATTCATCTTATAAGAAATATCTTCACACTAGTGACCAAATCGGAAATTCAGACATACTCTTAGAATCTTTACTTGCTAAACTTCCCTGCTTCAATAAAAAACCTCCAATAGGAGGCCCTATTGTCCAGAGAGTAACACTGTTGCAACCAGCTTCTTTTTGCATATTCAGAAATTTCCAAAACAGTTCATATGACCAACCCATGGACACAATCCCTAACTCCATGTGTAACCATACCTCCACCTTACTCTTTGCCACTGGAAAGGCTACATATAATGTTTCTGGTCCTACAGGACATTCTTTAACCTTTACAGGGCAGTTTCCCTCAGCATACTCCTCTACTTCTCCCATCCATGGGGCCACCTTAGTGGGGTCTCTGAGTGCCCTTGAGCAAACAATCAAAACCTTGCCTCAACTCCTCTTCACCATTGACTTCAGCTGTTGTATTACGACACCTGGCCTATTTTTCCTGTGTGGGACGTCTACATACCTGTCTACCTACTAATTGGACCGGAACCTGCACCCTGGTATACTCCAGTCCAAACATTTTAATAACTCCCAGCGATCAACCCTTGCCTATTCCTCCATTCCATAAGAGAATTAAACAAGCCATTCATTTCATTCCCCTCTTAGTAGGACTAGGAATAGCAGCTGGAATTGGAACAGGAACCACTGGCTAAATCACCTCCATCCAAAACTACCGGACACTATCTAAAGACCTATCTATCAGACAGTCTCCAGGAAATAGTTCAAGGCCTAATAACTATCTAAAATCAACTCGATTTCTTGGCAGCCATAGTATTACAAAATTGAAGGGGATTAGACCTACTCACTGCAGAGAAGGGGGGTCTGTGCCTTTTCTAGACGAATCCTGCTATCTCTATGCCACCTAGTCCAGTATTGTTCAAGGAGCTGCAAAAACCTTACAGATGGAGCCTCATGAATCCGCCAGCGATTAAGCAACTCCTGGCAGTCATGGTTAGCAGATTGGAACTGGAGGCCTTGTTTTACTCCTTCTCGTATGGTTCATTTTTATCACCCTCCTACTCACCTTTGGGTCTTGTTTGTTTAATCTTTTCCAGGGATTCCTCCAAGATCAAATCCAAGCCATTTCCCAAGACCAAATCAAGACCTTTCTTTTGCTTGAGACCCTGATGGCTAGAATAGAAAATCAACACTACAATCTTAGACTTCCTTCCTCCCAGACCACAAACCCCTGACCCTCATTTATCAGCAAGAAGAAGCCCTGAACATTAAGGACGCCCACTCTCTCTTTCTCTTTTTATATATATTCTTAAGGGTCTAGAATGAAGGAAAGTTACAAGTCTCAAAATAGCCTGGAGTTAAAACTCCCTTCCAGGTCCTCCCCACCATTCTGTGCAAAACAAAGAACTCTCTCACCTGAAGAAAAAAATGGACACTAAGGTTGATTACGCCCAGCTCCCAGCCAGTCCCAGCCTCTGGCCGATCTCCAGAATTCCTTGCCCCAGCCTTTTAAGAGATAACTAACCCAAACAACCTTGGAGTAGAACAGGCCCCCTTAAGACAGTAGATTCCCATATATATGCCTAGGAATTCTTTCTCTTTTCTTGGGTTAGTGCAGCAGCTCACTAATCTGACTGCTGCCCCTTCTTGCTTCATTAAAGGTGATCTGTTCCTGTAAAGTACCGGTCTCGTCTTGTTCTTTTTCAGAAACTTGCCTTCTCTAACTCCCTTACCCTACACATCCTGAGCACTCTTCTAGGGCAATTTTCTCTTTTCACTCTCTCTTCTTTCCTGGGCCTTCAATTACTGCAGCTACATGGACTCTGTATTCAGACAGCTGCACTCAAGCCCATAGATCTTTGTCTAATGGTCTGTTACATCACAGCATCCCTCAGGCAATCTAAATTTAGTGTTTCCAAGTCTGAACCCATCATCTGTCCTTAAAAGCCTGTTCTTGACATAATCCCCATCAGCGAAAACCTGCCTCTCTCTCAACCCCATTAATCACTTCCCAAATCCTATTGTCTTCACTTTTTAAACTAGACTTGGGGTCTCCAGATCCTTTTACCCTCTTAAAAATCATCGAGGAGCCCCAAAGCTTCTATATATATGAGCTGTATTTAGAGATATTTACTGTGTTAAAAATGAAAATTAAGAAATTTCAAAATATTTATTTAAAATAATAGTAGACCCATAACATTTTAACATGAGTAAAATATTTTTATGAAAATAACTCCATTTTCTGAAACAAACAATAAAACAATGAGAAAAGTTATATTGTTTTAAATTCTTGCAAAACTCTATAACGTCTGGCTTAACAGAAGGCAGCTGGAATCTCATATCTGTTTCTATTTTTGATCTGTTGCAATATGTTATTTTGGCTGAAGTATGTGGGGAAAATCTAGCTTCATACTGATAGGTAGTTGGAAAAACAAGGGGTGTTTCAACAGCTTTTTTCAGATAATTATAAATAATTTTCTTTGATACTATGCCAAAGCATAAGTATTATTTTCTTTTTTAAAAATTAAAAAGCTTTAAAAAATTTGTTAATTTGGCTGTACTATGTGGCATGTGGGATCTTAGTTTCTCAACCAGGGATTGAACTCACAGTACCTGCATTGGAAGCTTGGAAATCAACTACTGGACCACCAGCCAAGTCCCAGTATTAGTTCCTTAAAAGTTAGCTGCAATGTGGATTCTGAAACCTTCTAATGAACTTTTTGCCTTATTTTATATGAAAATCTATTGGTTTCTTTATACTTTGTGTGGATCTTCTGCCCATCCATGATTTTGTGACACTATACATCAGACTTTAGGAAATATTCCTTCACTGAGTTATGCACATGTTTCAAGTGTTGATACTTTTCTTCCACAACATCAAATAATCACATGTGATGTTATCACCATTGTGTTAGTTTCCTAGGGCTGCTGTAACAAAGTATGGCAAATTGGCAGCGTAACAGACATTTCTCGGTTGTTGCATCATTTAAATCTCTACTTCCATCTTAACATGTCCTATTTTCATGTGTGTATCTGTCTATTTACCCAAATCTCTATTAACTTAAGGATGCCAGTCGTTGGATTTAGGGCTCATCTTAATCCAGTATGACTTCTTAACTTGATGACATGTGCAAAGCCTCTCTTTCCAAATAAGGTCATGTTCACAGTTACCAGGAGTTAGAACTTTAACATGTATTTTTTGGGGGGAAACACAATTCAACCCAGAGCAACCACCTCATCAGAAAAATCTTTAAGGGCTTCTGTGGTGTCTCAGTGGTAAAGAGTCAGTCTGCCAGTGCAGGAGACACGGGTTTGATCCCTGATCTGGGAAGATTCCACATGCTGTGGAGCAACTAAGTCTGTGTGCCACAACTACTGAGCCTGTGGTCTAGAGCTCGGAAGCTACATACTGAAGCCCCCATGCCCTAGAGCCCATGCTTGGCAACAAGAAAAGCCACACAATGAGAAGCTACTCCACAACTAGAGAGTAGCCCCTGCTTGCCACTACTAAAGGAAAAAGAAAACATGCAACAATGAAGACTCAGCACAGTCAAAAATAAGTAAGTAAATAAATAAATGTTATTTTAAAAAAGAAAAAAACCTTTAAGAATTGGGAGCTGTCACTTTCACAGACGTGGAAGCAAGTTTTCCAAAATTCTAATTTTTGTTCAAAAACTCAGATTTCATCATCAATGACAGGTGCACATAGTAATGAAAACCACAACAAAACAAGGAAAAGTTGTTTACCTTGAAGTGGTAGGTTCATTTTGTTCATTTTTAAGAAAATGTCTCCCAAATTCTCAAGTCTGTATAACCTGAGTTTGTTGGGTTTGTTTTTTTTTTTTTTTTTCAGGTGAAATTGGCATCCCAGGAAAAAAGTGATCATTTTGCTCCCCAACTCATTTGCCAGAGTATTTTTCTTTGAGAAAATTATTGTATTTCTCTCTGTAACTAAAGTGCTTTATGTGTCTTTCCTCTTGCATCATACAGAGAATTAGTTAAAAAGGGGTATACTGAAAGATCAAGAGTTAATGAAATTGATCATTTTTATTGCTTCATCAAGGATACTGAAAACAGAAGTTGACTTGTTTTTCTCTGTGACTGCATGGTGAAGAATGCAGTCCTCAAGAAGGACTTTAGTGCCTTCTTGATGGTGCAAAGACACCAGCAGTTTTACCCATAATCGTTATATCAGTGCAAACGTAAACACAGAGAACAAGGCAAATATTGCCTTAATATTGTGAAAATAGTTGTGACCTTACAGCTCTCCATCTGAAAGGGTTTGAGGGACTTCTACCGGTCTGTGGATCACATTCAGGAAGCATTGTCCTGGCTAGCCCTCTTTGACTCTACCTCTTCCTTAGGGGCCATTAGTTCTTATGGGGACTCCTGCCATACCATAACTGGTTTCCATCTCTAGTGTTGTCTCTTGTCTCCACATGGTAGACAGTAAACTCTTAGAAAGGCGTGTGCCATTGGGATATTCTTCTTCTTCGAGCCTTTCAGTGTGTTTCTGTGTATTTTAAGTTCAAATTCCTTAGCATAGCATGGCCTCTCTGGTCATCTCTGGTCTAACAACGACTTACCTTTCTCACGTCTTCTCCAGCTGCATTTCCACACGGTGTTCAACCTAGTCCCAATGGTTATTTTAAGCTATCATGCTGTTTCCCTGCCTGGAATGCCCTATTCTCCTCACTTCTTACCTGGCTGTCTTACTCTTTAAAAGTCATCTTCTGAGGACTTCCCTGGTAGCCCAGTGATTAAGAATCTGCCTTGTAATGCAGAGGACATGGGTTTGATCCCTGGGTTGGGGAACTAAGATCCCACATGCCTCAGAACAACTAAGCCTGTGAGCTGCAATGACTGAAGGCTGCACACTACAGCTAAAGATCCCATGTGCCCATGTGCCACAGCTAAGACCAAATACAGCCAAATTTTTTAAAAGTCACCTTTTGTGACCTTTTCTAGGAAGCATTCCTTGACTACCTTTTTGGATTAGCAGGTTTTTCTCCTCTGTTTACATGCTATCACATACTCATTCGATTACAGCATTTCTAATAATGTACTTGACTGAAGTGACTTAGCATGGGCATCAGTGAATAATAATATTATAGTTAACATTATCATAACCATGAACATTTAATTACTACTTATTATTTGCTGGACATGCTATCAAGCACTTCAAAAACATACCATCATTTCTAGCATATTTATCTGTTACTTGCATTAAGACTTCAAGTTCCACAGCAGAAACTAACACAACATTATAAAGCAATTAGGAGAGCGTGTGTGTGCTCGGTCGCTTCAGCTGTGTCCGACTCTGTGCAACCCTGTGCAGTGTAGCCCACCAGCCTTCTCTGCCCTTGGGATTCTCCGGGCAAGAATACTGGAATGTGTTGGCCTGCCCTCCTCTAGGGGATCTTCCCAACTGAGGGATCAAATCTGCCACTCTGATGTATCCTGCATTGGCAGGCTGAGTCTTTACCACAAGCGTCACCTGGGAAGCCCAAAGCAATTCTGCTGCTGCTGCTGCTGCTAAGTCACTTCAGTCGTGTCCGATCTGTGCGACCCTATAGACAGCAGCCCATCAGGCTCCCCCATCCTGGGATTCTCCAGGCAACACTGGAGTGGGTTGCCATTTCCTTCTCCACAAAGCAATTATACTCCCAGCTTAAAAAAATTATGTAAAGGATTCAAAAAGAAAGACTTCAAGTTCCTTAAGTCCAGGGTGCAGGAGGTAGGATAAAATGGTTAAGTGCAGGTTCTTAAAGTCTAGGAGATATGAGTCAGTCACTGGACCATCCATGATCTCCTAAACCACTGTATTTTAATTTTGGATATCCCCAACTGATGGCCTACCAGAAAATATGAGACCAGCACTATTATACTTCTTACCACTTCTTACTCCCCTCCTGCTGTTTTTCACTGGTCAGTATTATTTCTGTGTAAAAGATGTGACAATTTTAATTCATTCTGTCCCATGACTTCCCTGTTACTCAAATGTACTTTGATATTTACATGGGTTTGATGCTCGCTACTATGTTTTTTGCCCCAGCGTTTCTATTTCTGGGTGTTTTATTGTGACTGAACTCTGGATCAGGTAGAGCTTATGTTTTCAAGAAGGGTTCCTGCATGCATGCTCTATTTCTTGCATATTTGAGAAGGTGTGCCTTTTCATTTATACTTGAATGACATTGTGATAGGATGTAATATTTTGGGGTCATTTATTCTTACTCTTGGCACTTTGTGGATGTTGCTCCACTGTCCTCTGCACTGATCATTGCAGTAGAGAATCTGATTTTCCTCATCTTTACAGGTAATTGGACTTTTCTTCCTGAATCCCTAAAGAAATCTTGTTTAAAAAAATCCCTTAATATAATGTCTCCTTTTTCCTACTAATATTATTGGAAAACAGTACATATTTTGGGTTAAAAGTTTGAATTCTTACATTTTAGAGAAATTTTCCTCTATTACATTTCTGCTCAGCCTCTCAACTTAATTACTGTAGCGCTTCACTTCCAGGACACCAAAAATTCTTATGTTAGATAATCTTTGTCATCTGTTCTTTATTGTTTTAAATTTCATGTCTTTTCCTCCAATATTCATCACCATTACCTCAAGTCTTAACTCCACGAAAGTCATATGATGTTCAGCTGCATTCATTCTGTTACCTGTTTACTTCCCTAAGTTATTTGTCAGATGCGAAGTAAGATTTTGCTACACTTTGTCCCTTTGACATTTTAATCTCCCCCTTTATTGTGTGCTATTTGATGATTTTGTCTTTGGGATCTCATCTTACTGAAGTCATATTTCTTATTTGAATATGTATGTCCGAAGAGTGATGTATTCATGATGAGTATTCTTCTCTATCCTGGTTTGGGCTATATCTTCTGAATTGACTTTTTTTTTCTCTATACAGAGCACTTAAAGTTTTTACTCATGATTAACATGGGTTACTTGGTTTGTTATAGAATCTAGTTGACTTCTTGAAACTCATCCTATCTTATCTAAAACTCAATTGTCTTCCCATCAGAAGTATACCTTGAGAATGTGAGTTGCTTACTGTCCACTTTTCTACAGACATGGGAAAAAGCATGGGAAAGGCTAGGGCTGCATGCAGTCTTTATTATAGGACCCGGAACCTATACTTTTCTGAGATCCTATTAAAATGCATAGTTCCAGGCCCCATGCCACCCAGCTGCATGTGTATACTACTCCTGTGGGCTTGCCCCACCCACCACAGTGATTCAGAAACTGACTGTCAAACCCTCCTTCACCACTGTCCCTGGTATTCAGTGCTGCTTCTTCCAGGGGTTTTTCTCTTAACTTCTTCCAACATGCCTTTTCACCTTCTCAGTCATATTCTTTCCCAATTGGAACAGGGAGTGTTGCAATTCCTCAAAATTATCAAGCCTTTTCCATTTCACCTATTTTCTTTCCCACTGCTTCTCAGAAAGTCAAGTACGAGATTATGAAGTATGGATTTTCCACTGTGCGATATATCATTTTCCCATCTCTGGCTGCTTTCAAAACTTTTCCTTATTATAGTTTTGAACAGTCTGACTGTGATATGCCAATGTGTGTCTTTATCCTTATGCTGCTTGGGGTTCACTAAACTTCTTGAATCTATAAATTTATGCTGTGCTGTGCTAAGTTGCTTCAATTGTGTCCAGCTCTTTGCGGCCCTATGGACTGTAGCCCTCCAGGCTCCTCTGTCCATGGGATTCTCTAGGCAAGAATACTGGAGTGGGTTGGCATGCCCTCCTCTAGGGGATCTTCCCAACTGAGGGATCAAACCTGCCACTCTGATGTATCCTGCATTGGCAGGAGACTCTTTACCATGCGCATCATCTGGGAAGCCCAAAGCAATTATACTCCCAGTTTTAAAAAAATCATGTAAAGGATTCAAAAAGAAAGACTTCAAGTTCCTTAAGTCCAGGGTTCAGGAGGTAGGATAAAATGGTTAAGTGCATGGTTCTTAAAATCTAGGAGATATGAGTCAATCACTGGACCAAGTGATCTAAACCACTGTGTTTTAATTTTGGACACCACCAACTGATGGCCTACCAGAAAATATGAGACCATCATTATTATACTTCTTACCACTTCTTACTCCCCTCCTGCTGTTTTTCACTGGTCAGTATTATTTCTGTGTAAAAGTTGAGACAATTTTAATTCATTCTGTCCCATGACTTCTCTGTTACTCATATTTACTTTGATGTTTACATGGATTTCATGCTCACTACTATGTTTTTTGCCTGCATCTGAGGTCAGGGGCAGCCAGGACGAGCCAACCGGAGTCTGAGGTAAGGGGCGGAGGCTGGGAGGAGCAACCTCACATCCAAGGAGTGGTGGCTGTGCAGGCACAGGAGGGCCTAGAGGAGCTANATTTCTGTGTAAAAGTTGTGACAATTTTAATTCATTCTGTCCCATGACTTCCCTGTTACTCAAATTTACTTTGATATTTACATGGATTTGATGCTCGCTACTATGTTTTTTGCCCCAGCGTTTCTATTTCTGGGTGTTTTATTGTGACTGAACTCTGGATCAGGTAGAGCTTATGTTTTCAAGAAGGGTTCCTGCATGCATGCTCTATTTCTTGCATATTTGAGAAGGTGTGCCTTTTCATTTATACTTGAATGACATTGTGATAGGATGCAACATTTTGGGGTCACTTTTTCTTACTCTTGGAACTTTGTGGACATTGCTCCACTGTCCTCTGCAATGAACGTTGCAATAGAAAATCTGATTTTCTTCATCTTTACAGGTGATTGGAATTTCTTCCTTTATACCTAAGGAAAGCTTTTTTTAAAAAATCCCTTAATATAATGTCTCTTTTTTCCTACTAATATTAGTGGAAAACAGTACATATTTTGGGTTAAATGTGTGATTTACCTTTTAGAGGAATTTTCCTCTATTATATTTCTACACAGCTTCTCAGCTTAATTACTGTAGCGCTTCATTTCCAGAACACCAAAAATTCTTATGTTAGGTAGNTAATATAATGTCTCTTTTTTCCTACTAATATTAGTGGAAAACAGTACATATTTTGGGTTAAATGTGTGATTTACCTTTTAGAGGAATTTTCCTCTATTATATTTCTACACAGCTTCTCAGCTTAATTACTGTAGCGCTTCATTTCCAGAACACCAAAAATTCTTATGTTAGGTAGTCTTTGTCATCTGTTCTTTATTGTTTTAAATTTCATGTCTTTTCCTCCAATATTCATCACCATTACCTCAAGTCTTAACGCCACGATGATGTTAAGTGCATTCATTCTGTTCCCTGTTTACTTCCCTAAGTTATTTGTCAGATCCAAAGTAAGATTTTGCTACACTTTGTCCCTTTGACATTTTAATCTCCCCCTTTCTTGTGTGCTATTTGATTATTTTGTCTTTGGGATCTCATCTTACTGAAGTCATATTTCTTATTTGAATATGTATGTCCAAAGAGTGATGTATTTGTGATGAATATTGTTCTCTATTCTAGTTTGGGCTATATATTTGGAGTTGACTTTTTTTTCCCTCTATACAGAGCACTTAAAGTTTTTACTCATGATTAACATGGGTTACTTGGTTTGATATAGAGTCTAGGTGACTTCTTGAAACTCATCCTATCTTATCTAAAATTCAATTGTCTTCCCATCAGAACTATACCTTGAGAATGTGAGTTGCTTACTGTCCACTTTTCTGTAGTTTTAGGCATTGGAAATTCTAGGGCTACAAGCAATCTTCATTATAGAACCCGGAACATGTAATTTTCTGAGATCCTATTAAAATGTGTAGTTTCAGGGCCCTGCAACCCAGCTGGGTGTGTATACCACTCCTGTGGGCTTGCCCCACCCACCACAGTGATCCNATAGCTTGTAAGTGCTTTTCTGCTCATCTCTCCCTACCAAGCAATTTGATTGAAACACTGTGTCAACAAGAATTATCTAACAGAAATCAAGTTGCATTAAAAAAAAAAAAAACCAACCATAATGGCTATTTTCATTGCCAAATAAATTGAGCAATGATTTTTCTACATCCTAGCAACTCCTCTTCAAAAATGTGTTATTTTTTTAAAAAGACTAGCTATGAAAAACAAATTAGTCAGGGGCAATCAGTTAGCAGTTATGAACTCATCCTCTTATTGTTCTTCTAGGGAATAATCAATCTTATTCATTACACTTAGTGGTGTGGGGTCTTGGCTAAGCAAAACTAGGATTCATGTTTGAACATGTCTGATGAATGCATGTATCCACATGTATCCATCTACCTGAATTGAGTTGTACTGAGGAAGGAAACTGGAGAAGTAGGTTTGTGTTGAGCACCTCGGGGAAAGCAGAATAGGTGGGGAGAAGGATGCGTGGGTGGAGAGAAAATCTTGGTGCCTCTTTTCATAATTTGCCTGCCTTGTTAACTTGCTTTCAAAGCTTGAAGAGAAAGGGGCTTCAGGCAGAAGGAACAGATTTCAGCGAGTTTTTGAGACTTGGAGCCGTTAGAGAATTGTTCTGATGCTGGACGACACATGGGCCATGGAGTAGAGAGAAGAATTGTGGCTTCCACAAGTAGAAACTGCAAGGGGGCCAAACTGCACGGACACTGGTAAGGATAAAGTGCACATATATGGAAAAACCCCATGATAATGCTATGAATGAAAGCAAAAGTGTTAGTCACTCAGTTGTGTCTGATCTTTGTAACGCTATGGACTGTGGTCCGCCAGGCTCCTCTGTCCATGGGGTTCTCCAGGCAAGAATACTGGAGTGGGTTGCCGTTTCCTTCTCCGGGGGAGGAGGAGGAGTGTCTTCCTGACTGAAGGATCAAACCTGGATCTCCCAAACTGCCGGCAAATGTTTTACCATCTGAGCCACCAGAGAAGCCCTCCCACATTAAATAATTTAACATCACGGAAACCCATTTGCAAGGTTGTTGTTATTGTTTGGCTTCTAAGTCGTGTCCAATTCTTTTGTGACCCTACAGACCAAAGCCTGCCAAGTTCTTCTGCCTGTGGGGATTCTCTAGGCAAGAACACTGGAGTGGGTTTCCATGCCCATCTCCAGGGGATCTTTCTGATGCAGGGATCAAACCTGTGTCTCCTGAATTGGCAGGCTGGTTCTTTACTGTCTGAGCCACTGAAATGAAAATGGTGACTGGAAGGAGGAATCAGTCACCAATTGTATTATAACAAAATTTGTTTTACCGCATGCATACTCTTATATTCAGTTCAGTGGTCGGTGCTGTCTGACTCTTTGCGACCCCATGGACTGCAGCATAGCTTTGCTCATAGTGATGCTTCCTAAGGCCCACTTGACTTCACATTCCAGGATATCTGGCTCTAGGTGAGTGATCACACCATCATGGTTATCTGGGTCGTGAAGATCTTTTTTGTATAGGTCTTCTGTGTATTCTTGCCACCTCGTCTTAATATCTTCTGCTTCTGTTAGGTCCATACCATTTCTGTCCTTTACTGAGCCCATCTTTGCATGAAATTTTCCCTTGGTATCTCTAAATTTTTTTTGAAGAGATCTCTAGTCTTTCCCATTCTATTGTTTTCCTCTACTTCTTTGCATTGATCACTGAGGAAGGCTTTCTTATCTCTCCTTGCTATTCTTTGAAACTTTGCATTCAAATAGGTGTATCTTTCCTTTTCTCCTTTGCCTTTAACTTCTCTTCTTTTCTCAGCTTTTTGTAAGGCTTCCTCAGACAACCATTTTGCCTTTTTTGCATTTCTTTTCCATGGGGATGGTCTTGATCCCTGCTTCCTGTACAGTGTTACAAACCTCCATCCATAGTTCTTCAGGCACTCTGTCAGATCTAATGCCTTGAATCTATTTCTCACTTCTACTGTATAATCATAAGGGATTTGATTTATGTCATACCTAAATGGTCTAGTGGTTTTCCTTACTTTCTTCAATTTAAGTCTGAATTTGGCAATAAGGAGCTCATGATCTGAGCCACAGTCAGCTCCTGGTCTTGTTTTTCCTGACTGTATAGAGCTTCTCCATCTTTGGCTGCAAAGAAGATAATCAATACGATTTTGGTATTGACCATCTGGTGATGTCCGTGTGTCGAGCTTTCTCTTGTGTTGTTGAAACAGGGTGTTTGCTATGACCAATGTGTTCTCTTAGCAAAACTCCATTTAGCCTCCTTTGTTTTCTAGTCCAAGGCCAAATTTGCCTGTTGCTCCAGGTATCTCTTGACTTCCTACTTTTGCATTCCAGTTCCCTATAATGAAAAAGATATCTTTTTTGGGTGTTAGTTCTAGAAGGTCTTATAGGTCCTAATAGAACTGTTCAGTTCAGCTTCTTCAGCATTACTGGTTGGGACATAGACTTGGATTACCGTTATATTCAATGGTTTGCCTTGGAAATTAACAGAGATCATTCTGCTGTTTCTGAGATTGTATCCAAGTACTGCATTTCAGATTCTTTTGTTGACTATCATGGTTACTCCATTTCTTCTAAGGGATTCTTGCCCACTCTAGAAGATATAATGGGTTAAATTCACCCATTCCAGTCCATTTTAGTTCACTGATTCCTAAAATGTTAATGTTCACTCTTGCCATCTCCTGTCTGACTACTTCCAATTTGCCTTGATTCATGGACCTAACATTCCAAGTTCCTATGCAATATTGTTGTGGATGTGACTGGTGACAGAAACAAGGTCCAGTGCTATAAAGAGCAATATTGCATAGGAACCTGGAATGTCAGGTCCATGAATCAAGGCAAATTGGAAGTGGGCAAACAAGAGATGGCAAGAGTGAACGTTGCCATTCTAGGAATCAGCGAATTAAAATGGACTGAAATGGGCAAATTTAACTCAGATGACCATTGTATCTACTACTGTGGGCAGGAATCCCTTAGAAGAAATGGAGTAGCCATCATGGTCAACAAAAGAGTCTGAAATGCAGTACTTCGATGCAATCTCAAAAATGACAGAATGATCTCTGTTTGTCTCCAAGGCAAACCATTCAACATCACGGTAATCCAAGTCTATGCTCCAACCAGTAATGCTGAAGAAGCTGAAGTTGAATAGTTCTATGAAGACCTATAAGATCTTTTAGAACTAACACCCCCCAAAAATGTCCCTTTCACTATAGGGGACTGGAATGCAAAAGTAGGAAGTCAAGAAACACCTGGAGTAACAGGCAAATTTGGCCTTGGAATGCAGAATGAAGCAGGGCAAAGACTAATAGAGTTTTGCCAAGAAAATGCACTGGTCGTAGCAAACACCCTCTTTCAACAACACAAGAGAAGACTCTACACATGGATATCACCAGACGGTCAGCACCAAAATCAGAGTGATTATATTCTTTGCAGCCAAAGATGGAGAAGCTCTATACAGTCAACAAAAACAAGACCAGGAGCTGACTGTGGCTGAGATCATGAATTCCTTATTGCCAAATTTAAGCTTAAATTGAAGAAAGTAGGGAAAACCACCAGAACATTTAGGTATGACATAAATCAAATCCCTTATGATTATATAGTGGAAGTGAGAAATAGATTTAAGGAACTAGATCTGTTAGATAGAGTGCCTGATGAAATATGGATGGAGGTTCGTGACATTGTACAGGAGACAGGAATCAAGTCCATCCCCATGGAAAAGAAATGCAAAAGAGCAAAATGGCTATCTGGGGAGGCCTTACAAATAGCTGTGAAAAGCAAATGAGAAAAGGAAAGATATAAGCATCTAAATGCAGAATTACAAAGAATAGCAAGAAGAGATAAGAAAGCCTCCTCAGCGATCAATGTAAATAAATAGAGGAAAAGAACAGAATGGGAAAGACTAGAGATCTCTTCAAGAAAATTAGAGACACCAAGGGAACATTTCATGCAAAGATGGGCTCAATAAAGGACAGAAATGGTATGGACCTAACGGAAATAGAAGATATTAAGAAGAGGTGGCAAGAATACTCAGAAGAACTATACAAAAAAGATCTTCACGACCCAGATAATCACGATGATGTGATCACTCATCTAGAGCCAGACATCCTGGAATGTAAAGTCAAGTGGGCCTTAGAAAGCATCACTATGAACAAAGCTAGTGGAGGTGATGGAATTCCAGTTGAGCTATTTCAAATCCTGAAAGACGATGCTGTCAAAGTGCTGCACTCAGTATGCCCCAAATTTGGAAAACTCAGCAGTGGCCACAGGACTAGAAAAGGTCAGTTTTCATTCCAGTCCCAAAGAAAAGCAATGCCAAATAATGCTCAAACTACCACACAAATGCACTCATCTCACACGCTACTAAAGTAATGCTCAAAATTCTCCAAGCCAGGCTTCAGCAAAATGTGAACCATGAACTCCAAGATGTTCAAGTTGGTTTTAGAAAAGGGAGAGGAACCAGAGATCAAATTGACAACATCCACTGGATCATGGGAAAAGCAAAAGAGTTCCAGAAAAACATCTAATTCTGCTTTATTGACTATCCCAAAGCCTTTGACTGTATGGATCACAATAAACTGTGGAAAATTCTGAGAGAGATGGGAATACCAGACCACCTGACCTGCCTCTTTGGGACCTGCCTCAAATCTTCACATGAGGTGGCCAAAGTATTGAAGTTTCAGCTTTAGCATCAGTCCTTCCAAAGAACACAAGGACTGGTGTCCTTTAGAATGGACTGGTTGGATCTCCTTGCAGTCCAAGGGACTCTCAAGAGTCTTCTCCAACACCACAGGTCAAAAGCATCAATTCTTCGGTGCTCAGCTTTCTTCACAGTCCAACTTTCACATCCATATATGACTAATGTAAAAATCATAGCCTTGACTAGACAGACCTTTGTTGGCAAAGTAATGTTATGTTCAAATGGGTATTACTTTTAAATGGGGTTGGGAAAACAAAGCTGGCTAAGCAAAGGAAAGAAATACATGAGCATAGTATAGTGAATGTCTTTGTGTTGTGGGTTTGGGGTTGATTTTTTTCCCTCCCCTGTCAGTATTTTTCCAAAATTTAATGACAAGAATATGGTAGTTTTCTTATCTAAAATTTGTATTTTGAAATATTCATAAGAAATATCATTTTATTTTAAAAAGTATTTGAAGGTGTCTTGACTGAACAAATCCTCTTACTCGCATCTAAATCGAATCAGGAGTTTTAAATTGGCTATATAACACTTTGAAACATATATTTCAGATTAAGACTTTTCACTTTGAATAAACACTTTAACAGTTCTGTTCATATCATTTCTGTAGTTTTTCTTTTTTTCCACCAAAGCCCTTCCATTACCAGAAGCAATAGTTGTGTGTATGAACCATCTAGGAAGCATTTTCAGAATCATCATGGTTCCTTAATACCCTATCAGCCTGATCTTCTCTGGGCAGGGATTTCAAAAACCACCTCAGAAGATTTGAACTTCCCCTGGCCTGCACTATTAAAAGTCACCAGCTGACATGAGAAGGTTAACATTTCACAACTTAGCCTTCACAGATATGACTCTGTATGCCTTTCTACCTCATTTTCTCTCTCCTGGGTGAATCCCCTCGTGTTTGTCTGAAATATCTTCCCCTTTTGCTTTTTGATGTGATTTCTCTTCTGGCTTATCCTTGTTCTCTCTTTCTTTGAAAAACAATCTATTGGGACTTCCCTGCTGGTCCAGTGGTTACGAATCCTCCTTCCAATTCACAGGTATGGGTTCAATCCCTGGTCAGGGAACTAAGATCCCACATGCAGTGGGGCAACTAAGCCCACGTGTCACAACTAAAGAACTCAGTGCAGCCCCCAAAATAAATAAAACAAAAGGAATCTATCATGTAAGGTTCAACTCTAGGTCCAAATCAGATATTTTCAATAAGCATTTTGGAACACCTGGTAAAAAAATAGGTTTATGCTAGATGCTATAAGAGCTCCAATTAGAAAGTTTGTAGCTACTGTTCTGGTTAAGAATTGGTTAAATGGCCTGTCTGGTCAAGGTTATGGTTTTTCCAGTAGTCATGTATGGATGTGAGAGTTGGAGTATAAAGAAAGCTGAGCAATGAAGAATTGATGCTTTTGAACTGTGGTGTTGGAGAAGACTCTTGAGAGTCCCTTGGACTGCAGGGAGATTCAACCACTCTATCCTAAAGATCACTCTTGAGTGTTCATTGGAAGGACTGATGTTGAAGCTGAAACTCCAATATTTTGGCCAACTGATGCAAAAAACTGACTCATCTGAAAAGATCCTGATGCTGTGAAAGATTGAAGACAGGAGAAGAACGGGACAACAAAGGATGAGATGGTTAGTTGGCATCACTGAGTCAATGGACATGAGTTTGGGTGAACAACTGAGGTGAACTGAACTGAACTGAACTGAAATGCCCCAAACTCTGAAGAAGAGACTCCATTAAACCTCTCCANCTGACTCATCTGAAAAGATCCTGATGCTGTGAAAGATTGAAGACAGGAGAAGAACGGGACAACAAAGGATGAGATGGTTAGTTGGCATCACTGAGTCAATGGACATGAGTTTGGGTGAACAACTGAGGTGAACTGAACTGAACTGAACTGAAATGCCCCAAACTCTGAAGAAGAGACTCCATTAAACCTCTCCAAATAAACAATCAGCTGGGTAAAAGCAATGAGCTTGCTCTTTGATCTCCAAGACTGGTCCCTGGCTCTTCCTTTCGGCCACATTGCTTCACTAGCTCCGTATGTATATATTCTGATGCTCTTAAGAGCATGATTCTCTCCCTTTTAAGACATTATATTTTCTATCAAACAATTCTTGTTGACACTAGGGTCTGAAGGCCTAGGGAATGATTTATTTTTACTTTCCTTAACTCTCTTATTCTGGTTCAGTTCAGTTCAGCTGCTCAGTTGTGTCCAACTCTTTGTGACCCCATGAATCACAGCACGCCAGGCCTCCCTGTCCATAACCAACTCCTGGAGTTCACCCAGACTTACGTCCATCGAGTCAGTGATACCATCCATCCATCTCATCCTCTGTCGGCCCCTTCTCCTCCTGCCCCTAATCCTTTCCAGCATCAAAGTCTTTTCCAATGAGTCAACTCTTTGCATGAGGTGGCCAAAGGACTGGAGCTTCAGCTTTAACATCATGCCTTCCAAAGAAATCCCAGGGCTGATCTCCTTCAGAATGGACTGGTTTGATCTCCTTGCAGTCCAAGGGACTCTCAAGAGTCTTCTCCAACACCACAGTTCAAAAGCATCAATTCTTCTATGCCCAGCCTTCTTCACAGTCCAACTCTCACATCCATACATGACCACTGGAAAAGCCATAGCCTTGACTAGATGGACCTTAGTCGGCAAAGTAATGTCTCTGCTTTTGAATATGTTATCTAGGTTGGCCATAACTTTCCTTCCAAGGAGTAAGTGTCTTTTAATTTCATGGCTGCAGTCACCATCTGCAGTAATTTTGGAGCCCCCCCCCCCAAAAGGCTGACACTGTTTCCACTGTTTCCCCATCTATTTTCCATGAAGTGATGGGACCAGATGCCATGATCTCCGTTTTCTGAATGTTGAGCTTTAAGCCAATTTTTTCACTCTCCTCTTTCACTTTCATCAAGAG
>SJYA01000080.1:577628-623328 GCA_006410615.1 Neotragus moschatus | reverse complement strand
GATGTTGGAGAAGACTCTTGAGAGTCCCTTGGACTGCAAGGAGATCCAACCAGTCCATTCTGAAGGAGATCGGCCCTGGGATTTTTTTGGAAGGCATGATGCTGAAGCTGAAACTCCAGTACTTTGGCCACCTCATGTGAAGAGTTGACTCACTGGAAAAGACTCTGATGCTGGGAGGAATTGGGGGCAGGAGGAGAAGGGGACGACAGAAGATGAGATGGCTGGATGGCATCACTGACTTGATGGATGTGAGTCTGAGTGAACTCCGGGAGTTGGTGATGGACAGGAGGCCTGGTGTGCTACGATTCATGGGGTCACAAGGAGTCGGACACGACTGAGCCACTGAACTGATCTGAACTGAACTGAACTATGTTTTTTGCCCCAGGTTTCTATTTCTGGCTGTTTTATTGTGATTGAACTCTTGATCAGGTAGACCTTATGTTTTCAAGAAGGGTTCATGCATGCATGCTCTATTTCTTCCGTTTTTGAGAAGGTGTGCCTTTTGATTTATACTTGAAAGACATTGTGATAGGATGTAATATTTTCGGGTCACTTCTCTGGTGGCTCAGAGGGTGAAGCGACAGCCTGCAATGCAGGAGACCCTGGTTCGATCCCTGGGTCGGGAAGACCCCCTGGAGAAGGAAATGATAACCCACTCCAGTATTCTTGCCTGGAGAATCCCATGGACAGAGGTGCCTGGTGAGCTACAGTTCATGGGGTCGCAGAGAGTCGGACATGACTGAGCAACCTTACTTTCACTTTTCTTTCTCTTGGCACTTTGTGGACGNGACCCCCTGGAGAAGGAAATGATAACCCACTCCAGTATTCTTGCCTGGAGAATCCCATGGACAGAGGTGCCTGGTGAGCTACAGTTCATGGGGTCGCAGAGAGTCGGACATGACTGAGCAACCTTACTTTCACTTTTCTTTCTCTTGGCACTTTGTGGACGTTGCTCCACTGTCCTCTGCACTGAACATTGCAGTAGAAAATCTGATGTTCTTCATCTTTACAGGTGATTGGACTTTTCTTCCTGAATCCCTAAAGAAATCTTGTTTTAAAAATCCCTTAATATAATGTCTCCTTTTTTCCCACTAATATTATTGGAAAACAGTACATATTTTGGGTTAAAAGTTTGAAGTCTTACATTTTAGAGAAATTTTCCTGTATTACATTTCTACACAGCTTCTCAGCTTAATTACTGTAGCGCTTCACTTCCAGGACACCAAAAATTCTTATGTCAGGTAGTCTTTGTCATCTATTCTTTCTTGTTTTAAATTTCATGTCTTTTCCTCCAATATTCATCACGATTAACTCAAGTCTTAACTGCACGAAAGTCATCTGATGTTCAGCTGCATTTATTCTGTTACCTGTTTACTTCCCTAAGTTGTTTGTCAGATGCGAAGTAAGATTTTGCTACACTTTGTCCCTTTGACATTTTAATCTCCCCCTTTATTGTGTGCTATTTGATGATTTTGTCTTTGGGATCTCATCTTACTGAAATCATATTTCTTATTTGAATATGTATGTCCGAAGAGTGATATATTCATGATGAAATATTCTTCTCTTTCCAGGTTTGGGCTATATTTTCGGAATTGACTTTTTTTTTCTCTATACAGAGCACTTAAAGTTTCAACTCATGATTAACATGGATTACTTGGTTTGATATGGAATATAGATGACTTCTTGAAACTCATGCTATCTTATCTAAAATTCAATTGTCTTCCCATCAGATCTATATCTTGAGAATGTGAGTTGCTTATTTTCCACTTTTCTGTAGGTTTAGGCATTGGAAAGGCTAGGGCTGCATGCAATCTTCATTATAGGACCCAGAACCTGTACTTTTCTGAGATCCTATTAAAATATGTAGTTCCAGGCCCCATGCCACCCAGCTGGGTGTGTATACTACTCCTGTGGGCTTGCCCCACCCACCACAGTGATCCAGAAACTGTTAAACCCTCCTTCACCACGGTCCTTGGTGTTCAGTGCTGCTGCTTCCAGGGGTTTTCCCTTAACTTCCTACAACTTGCCTTTTCACCTTCTCAGTCATATTCTTTCCCAATTGGAACAGGGTTGTTGCAATTCCTCAAAATTATCAAGCCTTTTCCGGTTCACCTATTTTCTTCCCCACTGCTTCTCAGAAAGGCAAGTACGAGATTACGAAGTATGGCTTTTCCACTGTGTGATATATTGTTTTTCCCTATCTCTAGCTGCTTTCAAAATTTTTCCTTATTATGGTTTTGAACAGTTTGACTGTGATATGCCAATGTGTGTTTATACTTATGCTGCTTGGGGTTCACTAAACTTCTTGAATCTGTAAATTAATGCTGTGCTGTGCTAAGTTGCTTCAGTTGTGTCCAGCTCTTTGCAACCCTATGGATTGTAGCCAGCCAGGCTCCTCTGTCCATGGGATTCTCTAGGCAAGAATACTGGAGTGGGTTATTTTGTTCTCCTCCAGGGGATCTTCCTGTTCCAAGGATTGAACCCAGGTCTCTCATGTATCCTGAATTGGCAGGCGGGTTCTTCACCACTGGCAACACCTGATAAGCCCCTATACATTTATATCTTGCAATAAATTTAGAAAAATTAAGCCATTATTTCTTTGAAAACAATTTTTGGCTTCATTTTCTTTTTTCCCACAGTTAGGATTCAAATTAGATGCATATAGGCATTTTAATATTTTCCCATAGGTCCCTGAGATTCTATTCATATTTTCAATGTTTCTTTTTCATTCCGTTTTTCAGATAGAAAAATCTCTCTTTAGGTTCTTTGACTTTTTTTTTTGTCAAGTCCATCCACAGAATTTTAAATATCAGTTTATTTTCCTATTCTAGAATTTCCAGTTATTCTTTAAAAAATAATTTATACTTCTTATTTGAGATTTCCTGCCTTTCATTCATTTAAAGTGTTTTTTCCTTTGATTTCCTTGAACATAATTGTAATAGTCAGTTGGCAGTCCTTGGGTTAATTCCAACATCTGGATTACCTTGGGCTTGGTCTCGTGATAGTCTTTTCTCTTAAGCCTGGCTCTTGTCATCTGATTTTTGTAGGTTGGGTAGTTATGAATTACATTTTTGACCTTAAGCATTTGATGTTATGGAGATTCTCCATCCTATTACAGTCCTTTGCAGTGTTTGGTTTTAGCAAGTAGATGCACTTGGGCTGGATTCAGACTCAACAGTGCCCTTTGGGGAGCAGCTCAGTTCTCTGGTCATTTCCTCTATCCTCAGCTCTGCTGTTTTGAGTCTGCCTAATGGTTCAGAATCCAAAAGAACTTTAGTCAGTTTATATGCAGAATTTGTGGGCTTTCTCTTTCACTATTTGAATTTACTTTTTTCTTTTTAAATTTTTGTTTCTTTTGCTTTTTTTCAGTCATTCATTCTTTTCTCCCTCTGTTTTTATTTGGGGCTTTTCTTTAGATCATTCCTTTCTAATATCTTCCCTCTTCCCCTACTTTTCAGCATACTCTGCTCTTTGGTTCTTTAGACTAGAAGGGCTATGAATCTTTTATCAGAGTTTTAGCTGCTACACATGGTGCTAACCTTTGTCATTTACTTTCTTTCAAGATGTGACTGCTCTCCAGATTCTGTCTGCTTCTATTTACTCTCAGAGAGCCTGCAGGCTGCTGGTTTTTGGTTTTTGTCTAGAGTTTATAGCTATATTCTGCAGGCAGAGCAGGATCTGGTAGGTAGGTGTTCATTTGTCCATGCCAAGAGTGGAAATTGATGGTAAGTTTTATTTTTTTACTGTTTGGTTGTTTTTTCTTTTGCCATTTATTGTGTAAAGTCTTGGGTGTTGAGTGAGACAAAATGTCTGATCTAGAGACACTTTGCAATTTTTACCCAGAAGCTCTCTTCTGAGAAAGTCTTATCTCTTTTGAACCTCAGCTTTATAATCTATAAAATGGAGGAGACAGTTCTTTCTTTGTAGAGTTTTGTGTTAAGTGAGATAGTGTAGAGAGAGCTTTTTAGCACAGTGCTGACAGTTAATAGATTATTTCTGTTATTTTTGGCATCTATATCTCATTCCTAACATACTGCCTGGGGTATAAGTGAAAGTCGCTCAGTTGTGTCCGATTCTTTGCAACCCCATGGGCTGTATAGTCCACGGAATTCTCCAGGCCAGAATACTGGAGTGGGTAGCCTTTCCCTTCTCCAGGGGATCTTCCCAACCCAAGGATAGAACCTAGGTCTTCTGCATTGCAGGTGGATTCTTTACCAGCCAAGCCACAAGGGAAGTCCAAGAATACTGGAGTGGGTAGCTTATCCCTTCTCCAGGGGATCTTCCTGACCTGGGAATAGAACCGGGATCTCCTGCATTGCAGGCAGATTCTTTACCAACTGAGCTATGAGGAAAGCCTGCCTGGGTATAGTAAGAGGTAAATAATGATTGTTGAATAAATGAATCATAATGTAAAAATGGAGAAGGGAGAGAATGGATATAAGAAATGGTGGAATCACAGGAAAACTGAGGAGGCACTGCAAGGCTGGTATTTTCCCCTTGGATCTGGGCACATAGCAGACACACAGGCCTGTGGCTAGGTGGCTCTTCCCTCTGGCCAGGCCTCTGTTACACAAAGTGTTCTCTTGATCTTATGTGCTGATTCATTATGCAAGCTGCAGCACGAGGCCAAGCTATCCGACTAGGTAAAGAGTCTCCACATTCCTGCTTT
This sequence comes from Neotragus moschatus, assembly GCA_006410615.1. NCBI lineage: Eukaryota > Metazoa > Chordata > Mammalia > Artiodactyla > Bovidae > Neotragus > Neotragus moschatus. The sequence continues at coordinate 618,659 of SJYA01000080.1, read as the reverse complement.
TTACACTTTCAGCAGGTACAAGGGAATTCTGGAGCCAGAGGCGGACCCCCCCCCCCCCCCCAATTGGTGAGCATTGCAGGCAATGCCTGAAAATCGCATTTGTGTGGAGCACTATCAGAGACAAAATGAAAAAGCTTAATGATGGGGGAGGCCCGGCATTGCCCAGACACGACAAGCCTGTTAACACCCTGACTTTAGGGAGGAATTATCCCCCACACTGGAAGAGTGAAGTGCCAACTCTAAGCAGGCAGGTACATGCTCCAAAATCATAATGGTGTTCAGCCGGGCAGAGGGGTAGGGTGCTTGGGTACTAGCAGTGGCCATGCTTCCATTCAGAGAATAGCTTGGGCCACCATGAAAGCAGGGCAGTGTCAACCCTGTTCTGAGTCTAGGAACCTCTATCCGAGAAAAACACAAAAAGACTTTACAGAATATTATTAATTGAACTGTACACCTGAAAAAAAAAAATAGGGCTTCCGAAGTGGCTCCGTGGTAAAGAGTCCATTTGCCAATGCAGGAGACGGAGGAGATGAAGGATCCCTGCGTCAGGAAGATCCCCTGAAAGAAGTGGCAACCCGCTCCAGTACTCGAGCCTGAAAAATCCTGTGGACAGAGGAGCCTGGCAAGCTACAGTCCATGGGATCCCAAACAGCTGGACATGACTGAGCAACTGAGCACACCCCAGAATGGTCAAAATGGCAGATTTTATGTTATATATTACCACAGTTAAAAACAACAAAAATTATTAAAATAGTACATGCCCATTATAGATAATTTGAAAAATTAAGAAAGATTGAAAGAAACAAAACGATCCCTAGTCCTTCATTCTAACATTTTGGTAATTTCCTTTTCTTCTTTTTACATGCAAATTGTCTATAATGAGTGCATTTTTTTTGGGTAATTTATTATAATCTGAGCATATTCGTCATTAAGTATTGCTTGAAAATATCACTTTAATTGATTTAAAGTAATTCATTGTATAAATTCATCAAACTATTTGATTGTCTCAGTTCTACTTAGGCTATTAACAGTATTTGCAGAAAAAATAATAAACACTACAATTGTCATCTTTCAATATAAGTCTGTAGTAGAGCCTTTGAAAGTGTAAAACATTTTCTTTTCTCCCTCTTTCACCTACTCACATTCTACAATTCCTTAAATGCCTAGCTCAGATCTGGCCTCTATGAGGAAGCTTTCCCTGAGCACTTCAGCCTGCAAAACTTCCTTCCTTCTCTGACTCCAACTGCATTAATTAATTAATTAATTCATCACATATCATTTGATGGCATACAAATGTTCATCAAATACTTAATTTTTCCTCTAACAATGTGATTAGTTACATAATAATTATGGCTAATGTACATTGGGTTTCCTTGTGGCTCAGACAGTGAAGAATCCACCTGCAATGCAGGAAACCCAGGTTTGATCCCTGGGTCAGGAAGATACCCTGCAGGAGGGAATGGCTGCCCAGTCCAGTATTCTTGCCTGGAGAATCCCATGGGCAAAGGAGCCTGGGGGGGGGGGGGCTACAGTCTATGGGGTAGCAAAGAGTTGGATACGACTGAACACACAAGCACACTAATGTTCATTGAGTACTTACTTTGTGCAGATATTTTAAAAAATCACTTTCCAAAAAATAAAAAATAAAAATAAATAAAAAATCACTTTCCATTGGATTATCTCATGTCATCTTTACAATACTATCTATGCTTTACCTATGGGAAAGTTGAGGCACAGAGAGACTGAGTAACTTGCCCAAGGTTGTTCAGCTATTCCTTGATGATGTGGAATTCAACTCCAGTCACTCTGGCACCAGAGTCCATAAGTGCATTAATAATTACATGTGCTGCTGCAGCTGGACTGCTTTAGGGACCATCAGTGAACAAAGCAAGTATACCCCCTGCAGTGTGGACATGCTTAGAGCTTGGGTGACCCCCTGAGCTCTGGACTGTGAAGATTTGGAGCTGCTCCTTCATGGCTGTCTGTGAGTATCTCTTGCTTCTGCAACCTGTGAGCTCTTGCAGGACTGGTGCCCTGTTTCTCCCTGCCTTCCACCTGCAAGAAGCCCACAGCTAGTGCCCAGGGGTTGCCTCAGTAATGTCTTTAGACCAATGGATGGGAGGCAGCAGACAGAGATCTAAGCACCTGGAGTCCAGGTTTTGCTTTGGGCTCCATCATTGTGCAGGCAGCATTCCTTTACCTACCTGGAGTCTATTTCCTCATGAGGGACATGAGATAATCTTTGACATCATATGAGTGTAGAAAAGTCTCCCAGGAATGCCTTGTGTTTTTCTCACATGGTGATGAGCAACCACTAGCAAAAGACCCGCCTGTGGTCTCCAGCTCTTGGATTTAGTCCAAAACTTATAATTTCAGAGTTAAACATGAGGAAGTTGTCTCCATGTTGCTCCTTTTTCAACATGCTTCAATATGAATAGGCATCTTTGGAAGCCAAAAAGCAGTGCTAATTTTCTCATGGACATTTGTCTGTTTCATGAAGTAGACATCTTAGTCCGTTCGGGTTCCTTAACAAAATGCCATAGATTGGGCGACTTATTAAGAGCCAAAGCTTATTTTTCTAGCTTTGGGGGCTGAGTCCGCAATGCAAACACTGGCAGACTCAGTGTCTAGAGGAGGGCCTGCTTCCTGCTCGTCTGTTCTCTGTGTCCTCATGTAGTGGAAAGGGGTAAGGGGAGTCTCTCAGGCAGTTTCTATAAGGGCACTAATCCCTTTCATGAGGGCCCTACCTTCATGATCTAATCACCTTGCAAGGACCCCAGTTCCTAATACCATTGCCTTGCGTGTTCGTTGTTTTGCTCCTTTTTTTTTTTTTTGGCCACATTGTGCAACATGTAGCATCTTAGTTCCTCAGCCTAGGGATTGAAACTGTGCCCCCTGCACTGGAAGAGTAGACTCTCAACCACTGGGCCACCAGGGGATTTCCTAGGTTTTTTCTCAACATAAGAATTTTAGGGGGGCATAAGCATTCAGTCTACAATAGTGGATGACCATAATTACAACGTTTACTTTTTAATGGGATTAAAAGAAGAAAGAAAAAAAATGAAAAGAAGTAGAAGGCTTCTTACACAAGGGCATTTACATTTGTGTGTGTGTGTGTAATTGGCCAGTTAGTTTTTCACCTTTTGTTTTTTAAATTGGGTTCATATCTGATAGTTATAATAACTTCCACATCTGAGTACCTGTTAGATGCCTGGTACAGTACATAATAGCATTATTGCTGATACCTACTGTGGACCTTCAAGGACTATGGTACTCCTGTTTCATAGGCTCAGAGGGTTTAATGGCCTTTCTCAAAGGTACCTGCCTAGCAAAAATTGAGGCAGCAATCAAATTCTGTTTTGCTGAATCTTAAAGCCTATCAGTCAGCCGCTACAACAGAGTTAGCTCCCACCTCGTTAGTTATTTAGTGAACAAGCTGTGCTATTAACATGATGTGAGAGGCACACCGCAGAGGTATGATCTTTTTGGAATTTTATTAAAGACCTTGGAAGGCCTCAGAGAGGAAGCTGTCAGCTAAGAGGAGCAAGTCTGTTTCCTGGCCATGGATGGAGTCATGAGGGACTCCCACTTCTTTTACCCCTGTGATCTACGTTTTCGGAATGGCTGAGTGAGGAGACAAAGTCCTGAACTGATTTGAATCACCTTTCTGAATCTCTTACAGAAAAATTTGTCCCGATTTGTGGATTTCTTCATATAAGACAAAGAGTGCATCTGTGAAATATCTAATGCATTTTATTTGAAAGTACTAAGTTATACATTTAATGAATAAAAAAAAATGGCCTCAGGAAATTCTGCAGGTGTTAATAAGATTTTGGAAAATGAATATTCCCTTTTGGATTCAAGGCTTCCGGGAGAAGCTGTAAGGTTGAACTAGACCTCAGAGGATGGGTTGGATTCATGCAGGCAGAGTGAGATGAAGGGGGGCATGTCAGAGGAATGAAAAGTAGAAGCAAGTCCTAGTGGAAAGATAATGGGGAGATGTGTCAGGTCATCCTCAGAACACTTTGCCTCCAAGGAAAAACTGATGAGCTGGGTGGTTCAAGAGTGGCTTTGAAATCATACACATGTTGGCTCAATCCCCAGCTCTGCCAATTACAAGATGGGGCTTCTGGCCAATTACTTAAACTCCTGAAGCCTCAGTTATCTTGTTTCCAAATGCAGTTAATGACACACCGTGCTCAGGGGCTTTGTGAGGGTTCACTACCGCAGAGTTTAGTTTCTGGTTCAGTAATTGGAGGAAGTTATTATCTCTCAGATCATGCTGGAATATGCAGATCCTTATCTTAACATGCTCTATTTCACCTCAGTAATCAATAACTAGGAATTATGATTTTCTGTCCCCTGAAGTCTAAGAAGCAGTAAAGCTGTCTCCCGCTCTGTGCCAAAATCCTGCATGAAGAAAATGTATTGTCAGAGGTTCAGCTTCACACAAAGCTGTCTTAGCTGAGGGACTTGCTTCTTCCCAGCAACAACAACAGCATTCCTTCAGGCTTCTGGTCATTTCCTACAATCTCTGCTCATCACTTTCTATGTTTTTCTTAGCCCTTTGAAAAGACAGGCTGAAAAGCTAGCCTGATGATTTCTGACCACTAAGAAAAGTCAGAAGAAAAGGAGCAGGTTTTCAATTCCTCTCAGGGGCCTCACTGAAGGAGGGTGGCCCATCATGATTTCTGCCTTTTCTCAAGTCTTTGATTCGCTCTCTATTTTCTGGGCTGCCCAGTGGCCCCTTATTAGCATCTACAAAGAGTCAGATATGACCCTAGTCCAGCCTCTGCCTTTTATTAGCTAGGTATTCTTGACAAGTCATTTGAGTCTCGTGACCTCAGTTAATTTATCTATAAAACAGAGACCAACTGAAAGGTGTATTTGAATGTTATTGCACATCAACTGTTTTGCGGGGAGAGACATGTAAAATACATACGGGTGAAGTGCGATAAACCATGGCCTAATCCTTTGAATGTCAAAGTCACCAGAACCTAACATTGGCTATTAACTTACTGTAAGGAAGTTACAAACGCCTCGATTAAGAATATGGCTTCAGCACTTATTGCTTAAGTGACTTGGTTAAGTCACTTAACCTCTTAGTTTCCTCATCTACAAATATGAATAATCAAGTCAATAGTATCTACCTAATTGGGTTGCCACAAGGGTTCAATGACAGAATGTCTGAAAAGTGCTTGACGTCAGGCACTTGGGAAGTGCTCAGTAGCTGTTAGCTTTATTTTTTAGTATTTACTATGTGCCAACACTGGACTAAGAGCTTGATGGCTGCTGCCATTCTCAAGGTCCAACACTTCTGTGAAACTGGCATTCTCCATCAAGCCTTCCTTTATTATCCGAGTCACCTAGGAAGCTCTCCATCAAGTCTTCCTGATGAGCGAATATACGGTGGGGGACTGATTGAGCTTGTACCTTCAACTGCATTGGTCATTTGAAATCTGGCATTCTTAATCTCTGCCCGTGTAGGTGATACATAGAAATATGTCATGGTGAAAATATCCTCTTGGGGGAAACAATTGTGAAATTTTTGTAACTCTGACTAAAGCTCCTTGAGGATGGAGCCTGTCCTTTGTTCACTTTGGTATCTTCTATTCATCTTTTCTTTAAAAAATAATTTATTTATTTTTGGCTCTGCTGAGTCTTTGTTGCTGCACGAGTTTTGTCTAGTTGCAGTGAGTGGGGACTACTCTCTAGTTGGGGTTTGCAGGCTTCTCATTGTGGTGGTTTCTCTTGTTAGGGAGCCTGGGCTCTAGAGCACCTGGGCATCAGTAGTTGTGGCTCTTGGGCTCTCGAGCACAGGCTCAGTAGTTGTGGTGCATGGGCTTGGTTGTTCTAGGGCATTTGGGATCCTCTGGGACCAGGGATCAAACCCACATCTCCTGCACTGACAGGTAGATTCTTCACCACTGAGACACCAGGGAAGCCCCTCTTCTATTCATCTTAATGTTCCCTGACCTAGTCTATACCCTTTGTTGGCGATGGTGCTCAATAAATGTTTGTCAAGTAGAATTAAATATCATCTCTTCAAGTTAATCAGATGCTACCTCCCAAGAAATATTCTTCTCCTGGGTCATTTATTCTGACTTTAATTCTCATGCCTTATCTTGGTATGCCTTCACAATGGACTTTCAATCTACTTTTCTTCCTGTCATGCCTGCTGTAAATGGTTTGTTGCAGAACTATTTATCATAGTGGAAAAATTGAAAATGACCTAATGTCCAGCTGCAGTAAAATGGCTGAATAATTTATGATGCACTCATATATTGATAATAGCCATCACTTACCCATGCTTATGATGCCATGTATTGTTCTAAGTGCTTTTCATATAATTAACTCTTTTAATCTTTAGAACTGCTTTGTAAGGTAGATATTATTATTCTCATTTTAGAGGTAAGGAAATAGAGCTAGAGAGGTTAATTAATTTGTCCAAGGTCACACAGTTAGGAAGTAGCAGTCAGGATTCAAACTCAGGCGGCCTGACTTCAGAGTCAGTATTCTCAGCCACTGAACTAAACTGTTCCTCATACAGACAACAAACAGAGCAATAAACCACTAATAACTTGCCTAAGAATATTTGCCTTCCATCTACTAAGGGCTGAAATGAATGAATACATGTATTGCTCAATAGACATGGGAAATATATTCTAAGTGGGGTAGCAAAGCAGCATATTCCTTACATGCATTGTGATCTCAACTATGGAAAGAACACTGTACAGGAAATACAGGGAGAAAATAGTCCTAACGTTTCATTAATTCTGCTTGTGGTTGATGGGATTACAATTTTCCCCACTTGCTTCATACACACACACACACACACACACACGTATGTATATATATACATATAATTTTATTTATTTTTTTATGGCTGTGTTGGGTCGTCATTGCTGCACGTGGGCCTTCTCTAGTTGCAGTGAGCGGTGACTACTCTCTACTTGCAGTACATGGGATTCTCATTTTGGTGGCTTCTCTTGTTGCTGAACATCAGTTCTAGGGTACAGGGGCTTCAGTAGTTGCATCTCCTGGGCTCTCAAGCACAGGCTCAATAGTTGTGGTGCATGGACTTAGTTGCTCCCGGCATGAGGGATCTTCCTGATCCAGGGATCGACCCATGTTTCCTGCATTGGCAGGCAGATTCTTTACCACTGAGCTGCCAGGGAAGCCCCCTTCCTGCTTGCTTCTTTACACTTGTCTCACTTTTCTAAATTTCCTAAAGCAAACTTTATCTGTAAAATGAGGGGGAAAATACTACTAAAAATAAATCAAAACCAATACAGTATTGTAAAGTAAAATAAAGTAAAAAAAAAAAAAATCAGTGTTTAAAAACATAAGGCCATATAGAGGCAGCTTTGGGATGGATCACCAATGGGTATCAAACACTTGTTTTTCTTTTTTTCACCAAAACCATTTGTTAATTTCAAAAAGTTTCATTAACCCACAAACAAGCTCTTTTATTCAAAACCTGCCCATTCCTGCAGGTTATTCTGACAGTCATCCTCGAGTCGTAAATACACAGGAGGCAGCTTCCACTTTGGGTCTGGAAGAAGTCTCTCGGGAAAAGCCAATTTCCTGGATCTTTTTGAGGGAGTTTATTCCAAGCATCTGTGATTCTTTGCTGCTCCCTTGACTCTATATTTCCTGCCATTGTTGGCGCATCTAGTCTCCTGGGCATAGCTTTTGATTCTTGCCCCCAGGGCAGCAGTGCAACAGTTTGGGCTGCTGCAGCCAGTGACATGTCAGTAGTGGTTTGCTGGGTTTGTCTGGTCTTTGGTCTTTTGCAGCTCTGGGGACAGATGCAATATGAAGGACAGAAGCTTTAGTTTCAAGGCACAGCTCAATACTCACTAGCAGGCTTTAAGCAACTCACTTTACCCCAGAGCCTCAGTGTTCTCATCTCTAAATGGGGATGATAAAGAGGCAAGTCTCTCTCACAGGTTACTGTGACTCTGAAGAGGGCTCAAGTGGGAGAATGTATATGAGAGCCATTTGCAAATACAGTGGTCCATAGTCATGTGAATTTTTCTTTTTTCCTTCCTTCCTTCCCTGCCTCCTAAGGTCATGCAGCCACTAAGCCACTGCTGGCTCCACCAGCCATTTCCTTGTCTTGGGGCTGCAGTCTTCCCATGAGGCTTATCTTTGGTGTTCAGCCTTTGCTCTCTAGTGTTCTTTTCCCCTGGCCCACTCCATGCTCCACTAATCCTTTCCTGTAGGGACAGCAGGAAGTCCCTGGGAGATTAGAGTGCTGTTACTCTATTTCTGATTGGGTTTCAGAGACTTAGCTCTGTCTGGGTATCTTCATCTTTGAAGCTGGTAGCACCGAGGCTCAAGGTAGGGGGTGCAGACAGACCACAGAGCAGTTCTTTGACCCTGAGCCTACCTTTATAATGGACAATAGATGCAGAAAGCATTGAGGGGGGAGGGCTATTTAAGAGTCTTGGTGAGCATCTACAGCAGGGTGAGGAAGAAGGGTTTAGAAGGGCATTTTGAGGTGCCCGTGTCTCCTCCCCTCACAAGTCTTTGTAATAACATCAACCTCCAGTTGAAGAATGCTATGAGAATACTTTGTGTGAGTGGATCATTGCAGATGAATGTTAAAAGCAGGGGACGCATTATTTGCATTAGCCAGTAAGTTGCCTAAACTAATGACTGAGAAAGGCATGACCTAAAATATTATTCATAGGCAAAGGCTGACATCAGTAGGGGGCAGGAAGCTGAGATGGTGTCCAAACGGAAAGTAGGTATCTATACTTCTAAGGAATACACTTTAAAGAAAATAGAAGGCAGAATGCCAAAGAATTGATGTCGTTGAACTATGGTACTGGAGAAGACTGCTGAAAGTCCCTTGGACAGCAAGGAGATCAATCTTAAGAGAGATCAATCCTGAATATTCACTGGAAGGACTGATGCTGAAGCTGAAGTTCCAGTATTTTGGTCATCTGATGCACAGAGATGACTCATTGGAAAAGTCCCTGATGCTGGGAAAGATCGACGGCAGAAGGATAAGAGGGTGTCAGAGGATGAGATGGCTGGATGGCTTCACAAATGCAATAAGCATGAACTTGGGCAAACTCTGGGAGATGGTGAGGGACAGAGAGGCCTGGCATGCTGCAGTCCCTGGAGTTGCAAAGAGTTGGACACGACTCTGTAACTGAACAACAACAACAAAGGAAAACATGCTGTTAAAGCAGGAGCCCCAGAGAGAATGAGTAGGAAAGCCTCATAAATAGATTGGGGAGGATAGGATCACCTCCCATCCAGTGGTCCAGCCTCTTGCCTCTCACTTCTGGAGGAGAAGGCCCCAAGTGAAGACACAGCAATCTTGAGAGAGCAGTTCCCAAAGGGAATAAGTGACTGCTCCTGGTCTAGAAATTTGTCACGGTACTCCTTTTTGCCTGCCCATCTGCTCAGAGTCCCAGGATCTTCTTGGGCGTATGTCATCTGTGGTCATCCCAGTCCTGAAAACCAAGAAACCAGAGTGAGTCTGTCCCTTGATTTTTTGATAACTTGGCTAGAGTTCTTCTGGTGAAGAGAACCTTCTAGAAAAGCCTCTCACATGTTTCTTGTTCTTGGTTTCTAAATAGTACTGACAAAAAAGTGATGCCGAGGACAGAAATGGTGAAGGCTTTCAATGAGTTTGGAAGAGGGTTCAAATTCCGGCTCTGCCATTTCCAAGTGACTTCAATTTCCTCATCCATAAAATAGGGCTAAGGCCACCACATATCTTATGATGAGGAGAGATAATATAGTAAGCAGAGTGTTTTTGCTCCCCAAATGGTAGCTATTGTTTGCATGTCTTTTTCTCATTCCCTCTGTCATTGTCCTTAATGGCAGAAAGCAAAGTAGAACTAAAGAGCCTTTTCATGAAAGTGAAAGAGGAGAGTGAAAAAATTGGCTTAAAACTCAGCATTCAAAAAAAGATCATGGCATCTTGTCCTGTCACTTCATGGCAAATAGATGGGGAAACAATGGAAACAGTGACAGACATTATTTTCTTGGGCTCCCAAATCACTGCAGATGATGACTGCAGCCATGAAATTAACAGACTCTTGCTCCTTGCAAGAAAAGCTATGACAAACCTAGTTGTTGTTGTTCAGTTGCCCAGTTGTGTCCAACTCTTTGCAATCCCATGAACTGCAGCACGCCAGGTCTCTCTGTTCCTCAACATCTCTCAAAGTTTGCTGAAGTTCACTTCCATTGTATCAGTGATGCCATCCAGCCATCTCATCCTGACTCCCTCTTCTCCTTCTGCCCTCAATCTCAGATAGCGTATTAAACCTAGACACCATATTAAATACCTAGACAGTGTATTAAAGAACAGAGACATTACCTTGCTGTCATAGGTCCATATAGTCAAAGCTATGGTTTTTCCAGTAGAGATGGATGGATGTGAGTTGGACCATAAAGAAGGCTGAGCGCTGAAGAATGCTCAGATGGTTTCAAACGTATTGGAGAACCACCTTGGACTGCAGGGAGATCAAACCAGTCAATCCTAAAGGAAATTAGTCCTGAATATTCACTGGGAGGAGTAATGCTGAAGCTCTAATACTTTGGCCACCTGATTTGAAGAGCCGACTCATTGGAAAAGACCCCGATGCTGGGAAATATAGAAGGCAGGAGGAGAAGGGGACAACCAAGGACGAGATGACTGAATGGCATCACTGACTCAATGGACATGAGTTTGAGCAAGCTCTGGGAATTGTGGAAGGACAGGGAAGCCTGGCATGCTGCAGTCCATGCGCTCTCAAAGAGTCGGACATGACTGAGCAACTGAACAACTGTCATTGCCACAGCTCCTATTACATCTCCAGCATCCAAGCTGGTCTCCATGCTCCACACTTATGTTGCTGATTCTGCCATCCATTTCCAGGATGTTCACTGGGAGAGAAATAAGTGTAAAATACAAAGAAGTATGTCATCCTCCTGCACAAAAATTTTAGGTTTCCAATTTTTTCAGAATAAAGTCAATTGTAGCAGCCTCCCAGATACAGGTTTAAGAGTTTCTCTGTTTCTACTCATTAACTCATACTATGATGAGTATCTTCTCAATGCCAGATGAAAACAGACTGAGGTGCCGATGCAAGAGTGCTGGCTAGTTGGTCTAGAGATTTGAATTCACTCTGCTTGTCACCCCCTCCAACTGGAGCTCTTTGTACTGAGCAATAATGCATCCTTGGCAGATGGGAAGGGACAGCAGTGACATCAGAAGGGGTCCAGTATCTGGGCTGGGGAAAGCAGTGTTTGGAAGGATGTTGGGGATGAGATGGCCACCCCGTTTCCCAGGATGGTGGTGGGGAGAGGACCACCGACTTGGAGAGAAAGTTCTGGGCCTGGGCTTCAACCACTCTACTGTGTACCTGACTTCCTTCCCTCAGAGGGCAGGGACTACCTTCCACACTCCTGCCCTCCCCATACAGAGTCTGGCGCCAAGTGGGACCTCCATAGACCCTGGGAAGATATTAAAAAAATTATTTTATATTGGAATAAGTGTCTGCACACGACTAAGCAACTAATACTTTCACTATAGCCGATTAACAATGTTGTGATAGTTTCAGGCAGACAGCAAGGACAGCGTCCATACACACCCATGTATTCGATGGGGAGAAGATTATGACCTGAGGTAGTCACATCTTTTCTAGGGGGACTGCAGTAGTGGCGGAGGCCGCTTCTGCCCTCCTACAGGGTGGAGTTCTGTTTTAGGCAAGTGGGCCCCTGGGATGGTCAGTGTGGGGCGATGACGTTTGCTCAACAAGTGGTCTCCTCTCGCCTTCTCCCAGCAGCCCTAGCTCAGCTCCAGTGCAGGAAGGATCCTCACTCCCTTTTCCACCCTACTGGAGTTCTCCTGCCCACCAGCCTGCAGACGGCTTGAGGTGGATATGGCCATGGGCAGGGACTCACCGACCCTCCTGTTCTGTATCTGCAGTGAGTGGGAGGTTCTTGCTGTACCCTGTTAAATAGGTTTTGTTGTTTCATATTCTGCACAAGGCTTCAGAGCAGTTGAGGGACTTGCTCAGGGTAACACAACCCGTCAGTAGCAGAGGCGGGATTTATAGTCTCTGCCCGCTAGGACAGTGCTGGCCTCAACTCTGCAGGATCAGGCATTTGGGGACCTTGCCCCTCCGCGTTGCCCCTCCCCCTCGGCCCGCCCTTGCCGTAGGAGGGGGAGGGGAGCAGGATCCCAGCATCACTCCGGGGNTTTCAGCCCAAGTGAAGCTGGCCAGCTAGAGAGGACAAGAGCCTGAGTCTCCTGACTTCCCCAGGGCGCATTGCGAGCAGCGACTGAAGACAGAACCGAGAATCTGTGGTTGGCTGAAAAGGCAGTGGCCTTAGGCAGAACAGAGTTAAACAAAGAACGTAATTCACATTGAAAGCTGCACCCTTCCATTATGCTTTTCAAGAGTTCTATCCGTTTGAGAGAAGATAGATTTAGTACTGCCTCACTGTCCTTCTAGCCTTTCATAAGCCTGGTTAGTTTTCTCTTCTGGCTGTCCCTTCTCCTCAAGCTGGAGCCCAGCCAGCTGTGGAGACTTAGATGTTTTGCCTCTCATCCTGTGCTAGGAGGCCTTTGTTTGAGCATAAGCACACGGGGTAGAAAGTGTCTCCTAGGGCACTACTCCTGAGTCACTTGTGGGAGAACAAAGCATTGTTTTCACTGATTTTATTTAAGTTTTTAAAGATGAGAGTCTCACAGAAGTAGCTACTTAATTTTATATTTGGCAGGGGAAACATTGGAAAGCCAAAGACATCACTTTGAATCTGAGTTTCCCCAAGGTGCTGTTTCACCTCGTTCCTCTTCCCTCCTAACTACACTGGTTTCTCTTAAAGTTTCCAGGGTGTTTCATTTTTGTGGTGATTCCGCTTGGCACTTGAATATAGTTCTCATCAGAACGCTCACCCTATAAGGAACTTAGAAATCAGCTGGCCTGTTTTTCTAAATGAAAAAACTGAAGCTCAGTGAGAAATCACTTGCCCAGGGACACACAACAAGGTGTCTGCTGTTAGTGCCCTTTTTGCGCTTAGTGAAACTTGTGTCAAATGAGTTTTTTGTTGGTACCCCAGTGTACAGTTAAAGTTATGATGGTTGTTACAACAACACCTTTTAAGTCAGAGAGTGAATTCCTTAAGGACTTACATAGGTTTTGGTTATTAAACAAAACCATGGGATCCCTGTGGTAGATTCAGTGAGGAGTATTATATTAATAGTTTTCATTGGGGATTGATTTTCTTTAGTGTTTACTAAGTGGTTCTCTTTACTCCTGCCCTGGGTTTCCCCACATTCCTCTGCCTCCTTCCTGCTCCTCCAGTATGGAAGTGCTTTAAAGTATGATCACAGAATGAAAGGCAGCAGGAAGTCAGAAGAAAGACCCTCCTTAGCTCTTCATGCTACTTAACTTCTTGGGTTCCAGTGTTCCTTGTACAGTGCGAGTCCTTCCTGCCCAGTCTCTGCACAGGCTGTTTGGATGGAGTGGAAGTTGCTCAGCCTTTAGAGGTAGAGGGTCTGGTTGGGTCAGCCCTCCTCTCCTGTGTTCCTTGTGGGCTGCATCTACACAGTGTCAAGGGAAGAACATGTATGCATCTCCTAGAGGTGTGGTGGGTGGTAAATCATGAGATACATGCTTATTCAGACCTCCCAGCAGGGTTGAATGCTCATCAGCTTTTTAGTGGTAGAGAATGATGATGGGAAGGTAACCCCACTGGGTGAGCCCTGTGCTCAAATGAAGAGGCCCAGCCTAGTCACAAACAAGGTGGAATGTCTGCCAGACTGTTAAAAGGGCCTTTGGGTGGTTGTGAAGTGTGTGTGACTTTAAGGTAAATAAACCTAGTTGAAAAAAAGAAAAAATCCAGAAATTTCATGCCCAGGTGAGTGCAATCTAGTCTTTCTGTCCATTTTCTCCATATTTACTGAAAAGCAGGCAGGTGGGGGCAGGGGTGGTTCCTATGCTGGGCCTGGAGTTACAAAGAACCAGATCTACTTGTTGGCCCCCCACCATCCTTGCTTGGAATGCATTTGGAAAACTGCCCTCAAAATAGATCTAATTTATCTCAGAATTGACCTCTGCAGGGGTGGGATTGTCCCTTTTTGTCATAGTCAAACCAAGAGCAGGTGGTAAATGAGAGAGTGGAAAAGGGAAGGCTTCCAAGAGAAGGTGGATCTCCACAAGTATGGGGATGTGATTGCATTACAGAGTGTCGGGCATAATTCATTAGGGAAATTTGCAGTAGGCTTCTGGAACATAGACTCTTGAGAATTTGCTTAGATTTGGTGTCAGTGACTTATTCAGTAAGAACCAAATTGGGGAAAAACATACGTTTTTCTTGCTTGTCTGCATTGTAATACTGACTTGAATAGATGTACTTTCTATAGTTGTACATGAAACAGTAACATAGTAAGCAACACAGTGTCATCACATTGAAATACTGGAGTGATTTTCTGAGTCATGACTAGAAGAATCAGTTAGTCTTTAGAATCAGTTTAGTGATTAAGGTTTATCATTCTGATTATAAAAATACAGCATGTCCAGTGAGGACAATTTGGAAAGTACAAAAATGGATAGGGAAATAGAAAAAAAATTCTGTTATTCAAAAGCAAGCACTGTTAATGTTTGCAACTTTCCTTCTTGTCTGTTTTTTTTTTTTTTTTAGTGGATTTGTTTTCTTAAATGGTAGAGAACTTACTGCTTGTACAGTTACTCTTGGCTTTTTTGCTTAGTCTTTTCATATACCCATGTCACAGTTTATATTCACATTAAACCTGCACCTTTTCATTCATCAACATATCAGCATCTCCAAGGTCACATAGTCCCATGGGATCCAGTCACTCCAGTGATCATTTCAGTGAAGGCCTGCAGAGGAAAGAGTCTCCAGCTTCTTATCCTTTTCCTAGCTGTGCCTCAAGCATCCAGATACCAGCTGTTAAAATATATATATATATATATATATATATTTCATGTAAGAAGACAGCTAAAGTCTAGTGGAGAGAGAAAGACCCTGTGTATGGCCTTGAGTTCTAGTCCTGCCCTGTGACAGCTTACTTTAACAGCTTGGTTTTTAACCAAGCAACCACAGGGTCATTTGCTAACTCATTCCTTGCATCTTCGAGTGCCCATTCTAAGCCGAAGCTGTGTAAGAAGAGCTCACGATCCAGCAGAGGAGTTGGAGTAACAAGAGACCAGTGCAAGGTGCCCTGGGAACGCAGAGGAGGGGCAGCCACCCCAGACTGGAACAGTGGGCAAGACTTCCTGGATAAGGGCTGTCATGGGCTTGTTCAAGTACTCCAGATCCTTTATTGAATTACCATTGAGATTAACACGTTTGTGATAAATCTCTTTCCACATTCCAGATAATTCCCATAAGATACAATCCTAAACTTGGAATTACTGGGTCATACTTTAAAGACTATCATCATTTTTAAAAACTTTGTAGATTCAGTCCCAGTTGCCTATGAAGTCTGAAAGTACCTAAGTATTTTGTATTGTGGAAACGGTAGAAATTGAGGGCAAGTAATTCAGGATTTTAATTCTTGTTTACCAGTTATCACCAATATAGACTTCTACAAGCTACTTAAGCTCATGAAGCTTCAATTTACTTCTCTGTAAAATGGACATAACTGCCCTTACCTTGCTGGATCATTGTAAGGATTTTTAGAAAGACTTTTATTTATTTTTTTATATTTTAATTTTTATTTGCTTATTTTTTAAATGTTTATTTATTTATTTTTGGCTGTGCTGAGTCTTTGTTGCTGCGTGGACTTTTTTCTAGTTGCGGTGAGTGTGGGCTGCTTTCTTGTTACAGGGCACAGGCTTCTTATTGTGGTGGCTTTGTCTTGCTGAGTGAGGCTTTAGGTGTGTGGGCTGCAGTATTTGCTTCTCCCAGGCTGGAGAGCACAGTAGTTGAGGTGCACAGCCTTAGTTATCCCAAAGCATGTGTGATCTTCCTAGATCAGGGATCAAACCTGTGTTTCCTGCATTGGCAGGTGGATTCTTTACCTCTGAGCCACTACGGAAGCCTCCATTATAAATCCTAGATAAAGGGTCCAGTATAGTGCCAGGTTTACAGGAAGCACTCCATAAGTGAGGTCTATTATTGTTATAATTGAAATTTTCACAAGCTGCAGAGACTGTGGTCCTAATATTTTTTTCTTACCATGATAGCAGGTAAGAAATTGATTAAGGTGGCATCTCCTACCAGGTGACAAATTGAGAGAAATGGTCACTTGTGTGATGCATTACAAGTCTTCTTATGGAAAGTTTCAAACACACAAATGTAGAAAGAATGGTGTGATTACCCCCCTTTCCCCATTTATAATCACTTATCTTCAATAATTACCAAAATTCATAGGGTCTTCAACCTCACATTTGACCCTACATGACTTTGAAACAAGTCCCAGACATTTTTTTTTCAGCTCAGCCATAAATATTTCACTGAGTTGGTTGCATGATGCATATTTGAGGCATTGAGCGAAATGCCATATTTGAGGCTCTTGGAGCCTGTCTGCTGTCAGTGTTACAGATGGAACCGTGTGTATGTGTGTGTGTATGTGTCTGTGTGAGAGAGTGAGAAAGAGTGAGAGAGAGAAAGTTTTAGCACTCAAGTGAGTTTTCCTGCCATGTCCTGTGTCTCAAAGTGAAAGTCGCTCAGCTGCTCAGTGTCTGACTCTTTGTGACTCCATGGAATATACAGTCCATGGAATTCCCCAGGTCAGTATACTGGAGTGGGTAGACTTTCTTTTCTCCAGGGGGACAAAGACAGAGGGTAAAAGGAACGCAGAATTTAGTCAGGAGACCTGATTTTGCAATAGGGCACCACCATTTACCAGTTGTATGTTTTGTCAAGTGACTTCTGAGTTTCTTTGAATATATTTATAAAAATCTGATGAGTAGCAAATGAGATAATCCATGTACAGCTCTAGCAACTCAATATTAGCTGACTCTGCATCACACTTGAACCCAGCCTTATGGTTCCCGAGAGGCAGAGTTTTCATATGGAAGGAAGGCCTGAGAGTACCGGGGTTTCTTCAAGTAGAGTCTTCCTGTCTCATTCTGAAGATGTGGTTGTCACGCAGATGAGCGCCTGGCACACTACGCTTGTGAATCTCCCGCCCAGCACTCAACTCCTTCCCTCCGATTCGTGAATGAGGTCAGGAAGCCTGGGGGAGGTAGGGCCCTGCCGCTGTGCCCGAGAAAAGGTCTTCTCTGATGCCTCCTTTTCTCCATGGGAAGACACTGGGCTCCTTTTTCCCCTCCACTTTTGTTGAGAGTCTTGGTTTCTCCTAAGTCACTGTTGCTCCCAAGTAGGAATTTTTGACTCAACTAAAAGGAGAAAATTGATTTGATATCGTCATTCAAGTCCTGTCTTTAATCCACTGGGACTCCCATTATGTTCGGACCTGCCCTGTGACTTGTGGTCTCTGGCTGTCTCGAGCTTGCTGAGTGGCCTTGGGTGAAATAAATGCCACCTTTGGCATGCCACCACAGGATTCAACTCCCAGCTCTCTAGGCCCCTTCCAGCTCTGAGATCATCAATTGGGGAACAGGTATAAAAATGGGGAAACTACACATAGAGTTAGGGCCTTCTTCACACAAATAATAAATGTAGTCTGTTTTCTTTTCAAATGTTCAAATAGGGTAAGCAATTGACCCCCTTACCTTTGCTCACTTACCCCAATTCCACTTTTCTGCAAAGTGACTACTGTTTGCAGTTTGTTTTAGTCCTTAAGCTCCCTTTGGATCTATATATCCATCTATATGGGTATATGCAGATACATTTTAAAAGCTCAGAAAATAGATTACATTATAACTACAACTTTACAGGTTTGCCCTTTTTGCGGTCTTTCCGCATCAGCATATACAGATTATTTTTTCATGACTGCATCACATCCTATATTATGGATGTGTTTATTTAACTGGTCTTCTGTTGATGGATATTTATTTCCATTAAAATATATTTCTAAGTGTATTTGAGGAATCCCCAGTGTCACAGTGGTAGAGAATCCACCTGCCAGTGCAAGAGTTTTGGGTTCAATGTTCTGATGATCCCCTTGAGGAGGAAATGGCAACCCATTCCAGTATCCTTGCCTGGGAAATCCAATAAAAGGCAGAGGAGCCTGGCAGGCTTTACAATTCTTGGGGTCAAAAGAGAGTTGGACATGACTTAGCAACTAACTAAACAGCAACAACACAACAACGTATGGAATGTTGGTTGCAAATGTCTCAGTTAAATGAGGTCAGTCTATCGAGCTCTGGAAAGGGTGGCTAGAGAATGGGCACAGGGACACTGAGAACCATGCCCTAGAAAGCTGGAATGAAGAGCTCCCTGGAAGCTGACTGTTTGGATGGAAGGCTATTTTGGGAGATGCCTGCCTGGTTGGGTGCCCTAGGCTGCAAGTGCAAGAAACTGAGCTGCGTCCTCGCCTCTTCCTCATTGCACCATCACTGGCTCTTCCAAATTTACTTTTGTTTTCAGGGTCAGCGGCATCTGATGGGAGGACTGCACCTTGAGTGATGGGAGGGAGGAGAAAGAAGTGAAGAAGAGGAGGAATTGATACCAGTCTCCGGAGGAGGGAACGTGCCAGTTCTGTCTGCTCTTCCTTGTTGTTCAGACCCATCGGAATGCTGTGTTCCCCTGGGTTCTGTACAAATCAGGATAAAGTGAAGCAAGCCCAGAGTTGCACTTATTTGGAAGATGGAGGTTTAGGACACTATCTTGGAAGGAGAATAAAATGTGGAAACTGGGGTGTTCTTACCTGCAGAAGCTAAAATAAAAAGCACTTTCTTCATGTGGAAGAATGATTAGAATTATACTGTGTGGATGCTAGGGAGAGGCAAACCAACACAAATTGCATAATGGGAGATAAGGAAGAACTTACTTAGCAGAACTTCCCAACCAGGAGAGAGGCTACTGGGTCACATGGTAAAGAGCTCCTTGCCATGGGAGTCTCTAAGCAAAAGACCCAAGTGAACGTGTTTGCCATCAAAGGATTTCTGCTTGCCAGAGAGTTTGATTTAAATGCCTGGTAAGGCCCCTTCCAACTCTAAAAGTATGTGATTGTGGGGCAAGAAGCAGAAAGATGCAAAATAGGACTCAGGGGATGGGACAAGTTACAGACAACAGACCTGGAGCTGTTTTCACCTGCTCTCAAAAGATGGAGAAAAATGGAAGCCTTCAAAATGTGACTTAGATGGTGGTTTCCCCCTGGATCTTGGCAACGTTCCTCCTGTTCTGTCCTTGGCTCCAGCTCTGCTTGACTTTATATTCATAAATTATTTCTACAGGAATAAATATATCACATACACTTTAGATGACCGGAAAATCTGGCAACCAGAAAAGAACTACATGTCCCAGGAGGATGACTGTGAAATTTTTTTTATTAGAGTCTTTCTAAATTTGCATCCATCTCCTGATTTCCCTAGCACAGGACTGAGACATCATTCAGCTTTAATTTTAGAACGTTCTACCCTTTGCAACCTCTCAAAGGTCCTCTGAGCTGGAGTTAACAGCACTCTCCAGGTTTCATTCTTGTTCCTTTCCTACAGTTGAGGAAGAACCTCTTGAACTTAAGTCTTGGCCGAGTTTTTAGTGAGGGAAACATGGCACGTTTACCATCATCTGGGCTCTTGCTCTGCTCCTGACCTTGATGAGGCACTATTTATTCCCTTATCTAGTCCCCATAGCCTTGGTGTCTTGGTGTCACTAGCTCCGTTTTGCAGGTGAGAAAGCTGACCTTCAGAGAGGGCTAGAGAAACACCCCAAGATTCACTGCTGTTAAGTGGCGATGCTGGCATTGGTTGTGGTTGTTTCCCTGCATCATGTTACAGGTTTTTCCACTGCTAATCATTCCCAGTCCTTTGGGGCTGAGAAGTGCTTCATCCTTGTGTTTCACTGGGAGCTTGGCTGAATTTATCCCTATGGGGCTGTTGAGAGCTTTCTGCCATTCCCCTAAGAGCAGATGAATGAAAGAACTCATAGGACAGTTATGTGTGAATAGCTTGACATTTGGATTCAACATACGTTTGCTTTTCCCCATTTTTGGTAAGAGTTGTTTTCATCAAGCCTGGTTTGCCTTCCCCCACTTCTTGCCTGCCTTTTAAAGTACCTGTCCTCATTTTCTGGTTATAACTGGAATAAACACACTTATGGTGGAGCATGGCTGTAGATTAATGGATACTATTGCTTGGCCAACTTCGATATCTTTAGGTGGTAAAAAGAACTCATTATTGGCATTGTTAAGGGCTTGTTTTGTGGCTGTGCTTGTAGGCTCTTGACTAATTTCTTCTCTTGTAAAGTTTATTCAGTATTATTTTGTTCACCAAATATTTGAGTGCCTATTGTGTGGTAGCCATTGTGGGAGGCTTTGGGAGTTTCTACCTAAAGAACATGCATTGTAGATAGGCGCACATAGATTTGGGTAACTAGTGGGGCCTTAGAAGTTGGTGGCAGACAGACTTTCTGTATCACCCTCTTCCTCTTTTCTCAGAGTCTTTGCTTTGTCCATTCATTCATTAGGTGCCTGCTGTAGACCACGCACAATGCTCATTTTTAGAACAGAGACCCAAATGGTCCCATAGTTCTCTTCCTTTAAAAGCTTAGTTGGAGGTGAACATGCAGATATTAATAATAATATAATGTGATATATGGCTTCCCTGGTGGCTCAGTGATAAAATATCTGCCTGCATTGCAGGCGATGGAACAGATGGGTTGGGAAGATCCTTGGGTTGAGAAGATCCCCTGGAGGAGAGCATAGCAACCCATTCCAATATTCTTGCCTGGAGAATTCCAGGGACAGAGGAGCCTGCAGGCTGTAGTCCATAGGGTTGCAAAAGAATCAGACATGACTAAAGTGACTGGGCATGCACCATGTGATAAATATTATGATTTTCAAGTATATCAGTTCAGATCAGTTCAGTTCAGTCACTCAGTCATGTCCAACTCTTTGCAACCCCATGAACTGCAGCACGCCAGGCCTNTCTCAAGAGGCAGGTCAGGTGGTCTGGTATTCCCATCTCTTTCAGAGTTTTCCACAGTTTATTGTGATCCACACAGTCAAAGACTTTAGCATAGTCAATAAAGCAGAAATAGATGTTTTTCTGGAACTCTCTTGCCTTTTCGATGATCCAGTGATGTTGGCAATTTGATCTCTGGTTCCTCTGTCTTTTCTAAAACCAACTTGAACATCTGGAAGTTCACGGTTCATGTATTGTTGAAACCTGGCTTGGAGAATGTTGAGCATTACTTTACTAGCGTATGAGATGAGTGTAATTGTGTGGTAGTTTGAGCATTCTTTGGCATTGCCTTTCTTTGGGATTGGAATGAAAACTGACCTTTTCCAGTCCTGTGGCCACTGCTGAGTTTTCCAAATTTTCTGGCATATTGAGTGCAGCACTTTCACAGCATCATCTTTTAGGACTTGGAATAGCTCAGCTGGAGTTCCATCACCTCTGCTAGCTTTGTTCGTAGTGATGCTTCCCAAGGCCCACTTGACTTCACATTCCAGGATGTCTGGCTCCAGGTGAGTAATCACACCATCGTGATTATCCGGGTTGTGAAGATCTTTTTTGTACAGTTCTTCTATGTATTCTTGCCACTTCTTCTTAATATTTTCTGTTTCTGTTAGGTCCATACTATTTCTGTCCTTTATTGAGCCCATCGTTGCGTGAAATGTTCCCTTGGTATCTCTAATTTTCTTGAAGAGATCTCTAGTCTTTCCCATTCTATTGTTTTCCTCTGTTTCTTTGCACTGATCACTGAGGAAGGCTTTCTTATCTCTCCTTGCTGTTCTCTAGAACTCTGCATTCAAATGGGTATATGTTATAGAGGTTGGGAAAGTGGTATAGTGTGTTTGGGAAAGCTTTCTGGAGAACCTGTGACTTACCAATGCCGGACTGTAGAGGGGAGTAGCTGTGAGCCTCTGGGAAAAGAGCATTTGAAGAAGAAAAGGGAGTGCAGGAGCAAAGGTGTGGGGTGAAGAATTGTTTGTTGCTGGATATGGGGTAGCCGCTAGTAGGTTGATGTTCCCAAAAGGGAACCTCTGAGACAGAAAGAGCAGGGAGATGAAGCTTGAACCTTTACACCCATTATCAAACATAATTTTCATAACTTCCTTATTGTGACATATACTATTACCATCTCTACTTAATAGATGAGAAAACAAAGGCTGAAGGAGGTTTGGCGACTTCTTCAAAGTCAGAAGTGAGTGAGTTGAAGTGCTTGAACTTGAATGAAGGCCTGCTCAGCCCTTATAGCATTGCCTGTACGGGCCGGCTGAGAAGGTCTGCCTTGAAAACTAAGGTGCTTATTTCCTCTCTGAATCCTCTTCTTCCACGTGCCTCATGACGTTCCCAACTTGTAATTAAGTTGGGACTAGTGAATCTGATGTTGAGACCTCTTCGGAGTCTTGGTTATTATTTTTGTCTTCCTTTTCATTCAGAGAATCAGTAGCCCAGAAATCTTCAAAGAAAATCTCTATTTGCCCAACCAGGTGTTACAGGGAGAAAGAGAAGCTTTATCCCTTTTCTCAAAAGATCCAAGTTCATTAAGTAGCCCAGGTATTATCTTTAGTTCAGAGAAGCCCTCTGGATCTGGAGAGGGAGCAATCTGTGTGGGCTAGAAAAGCAGATGGGCTTTGAGCTATCCCTTGAGGATGGGTAGGATCAGGAAAGTGGAAGGTATGGCATGTGAATTATATTATTCTGTCTTACTCAATGATAAATGGGCTATTCCTCTCATCCACCAAGATAATTTCTGGGTTGGAGTTGGCTCTTGGGCTGAAAAGGCAGTTATTCATTCAAAATAACATTTATTGAAAACTAATCAATTGAGAGTTCAAAGACAAGATGATGAAACTACAGAATGAAATAAAAAAAGCACAATTACAGAGCAAAGGAAAAAACTGAGGCTACAAACAACATTATTAGAGGGAAGGTTATTAAAGGAACAAAGTAGAATCCACTGAAAACTAAATTATTAACAGAGAGGAAAGGGTTAGGAAAACCACAGTATGTGCTTAGAAAAGAGAAACAAATCAGAGAAATTCAGAGATCTAAAGTTTGTAAAAAGATGATCTCTGAGAAGGGTGATTGGGCTATCTGGAGCCACAGCTCACTTCTCATGCTGCATTGACCAAAACATAGTCACGTGGACATGCCTGGCTGCAAAGGAGCCTGGGAAAACATCTCTATCTGGGTGGCCATGTACCCTCTTCAAACTCAGACTTGGGGAAGGCCTTTTATTACCCAAAGTGGGATGAGGAAATGGATTTTGGGAGCAATTCATCTCTGCCTCAGGGAAGAAGTCATGTTAGTCTCAGACTTGATTTGCAGCAGAGGGAAAACTTGAGAACCCGGAAAGGAAATATTTACAGAGTTCTGAGGGAAAGGTCATAAAACTGAAGACTTATACCCTCAAATCACTCCTCAAGGATAAGACAGGTAGGCATTATCTCCTGTGTGCAAGGACTCAGGGAATATGAGCCCTTCTTGAGAAAACCTACTTATGATGAAAATGATTGGTTAAAAGCACCCTTTGTAAGAAGTGGTGAAAGGCCATTTGGTGAGCCCCTCATCCACTCAAAGAGAGAAAACCTTGGCAAGGGTGGGCTGTAAGGATAAGGAAGGAAGTGGGAGGAAGTAAAAAGAAAGAATGTAATGGAAGTGGAGAGCTGGGGGAGAGGGTGGAGGATGCTAAGTGCTAACCTTCCCTCTCTTGCACTGTCTTTGGAGGGTATTAGTGTCAGGGCTCCAACCTTTCAATTAATTTTTTTAATCCTTTATTTAAAACTTTTTTTATTGGAGAAAAGAGTCTAAAATAGAATGACTCTATGTACACATATAACTGAATCACTTTGTTATATACCTGAAATTAATACAACATTATAAGTCAATTAATGTTTTTCTCTTAAACTTGGAGGGACTTTTAAGGAAATAATATTGATTTTGATGTAGAAACATTTGTTAAAATTTCATCTTTTCTTCTGTTTTACTTTCATGTAGAATTAAAATTAAATCTAAAAAGTTAAAAATAACTATTTTGTTAAGCAGTCCTATCTATTCTTCTTTCATGTATTCTTCCATCCTCCACACTCTGTCCAAATATAAATGTAGAGACTTGTGATGAAGGGTGTTAATTTATTGACTAATTATTTTTTTTTCTTGGGTGGAGGGATCTTGGATGACTTTTAGCTCTATAAAGTTATACATTTATTTAAAGAATAATGAGCTGGTATTGTTTTTGT
The DNA here is from genome assembly GCA_006410615.1 of Neotragus moschatus. Classification (NCBI taxonomy): domain Eukaryota; kingdom Metazoa; phylum Chordata; class Mammalia; order Artiodactyla; family Bovidae; genus Neotragus; species Neotragus moschatus. Next base: position 594,418 of record SJYA01000080.1, on the reverse strand, counting down.
TTTCAATTTCTTTTTTTCTTTTCTTAATACAAGTATAATTGATTTACAATGTTTCAGGTATACAGCAAAGTGATTCAGTTATTTTTATATATGTGTATATATATATTTACATGTATTCTTTTTCAGATTCTTTTCCTCTGTAGGTTGTTATAAAGTACTGAATATAGTTCCCTATGTTATTCAGGAGGACCTTGTTCATCTATTTTCTGTGTAGTAATGTGTATCTGTTAATCCCAGATTTCTAATTTATCCCTCCCTCTGAGCTGGTCTTATTTGAATCTAACCACTAAAGCTAATTTAAGAGGCATCATTAAATACTGCTACTTAAGCTGTGGGGAGAGGGATGGGCGATACAAAGAGACCAGCAAGACCTTGTCTTTTCATGGAGAAGTTGGTGAATTAGTTATGTGAACACCGGGCTCTAGGCAGAATAAAACCCTTTGTAAATCAGGCGGACTATTAGGGTGTTGAGGCCCGAGGACAATGGGGAAGGTTTCATGAAGGAGACAGCATTTGAACTGGATGTTGAGGAATGAGCTGAGTCCTGATGGGTGGAGAATGGGAGGCAGGGCATTCCCAGTCTGGAGGCAGCAGGAGAACCAGCCAGGAGGAGTGAGAGTCCAAGATGTGCCTGGATAACCCTGAGTAATCTGTTGTGGCTGAAGAACAAAGGATGAATGAACAGTGCTGTTCATCAAGTGCCCACGGCGTTCCAGGTGTGACACACAGATCTCTATGGGCTGCCCGACAGCCCATACAGAGTGGCTTTAGTTATCCCTACTGTGCCTGCGGGCTTCCCTGGTGGCTCAGTGGTAAAGAATCTGCCCGCCAATGCAGGAGACATGAGTTTGATCGCTGGGTTGGGAAGATCCCCTAGAGAAGGAAACTTAGGCTTTTATACTTACCTAAAAACTTACATGCAAAACATATGAATATGTCATGGGTCTATGTGTATATAAATATATAAAATATATTTACCTGTACACATTTTTTGCTATTTATTTATACCTGTATGTTATGTTTCATAAACATGGCTACTTCAGGCCTTCTGAGTGCTGCAGATCACAGCCCAGGACAGAGAGAGTAGGCTTTGAGGTATAGACACTCCAGGGAAGTTGTCTTGCCTGGGAAATCCCCACTCCAGTATTCTTGCCTGGGAAAGCCCATGGACAGAGGAACCTGGTGGGCTACAGTCCCTGGGGTCTCAAAAGAGTCAGACAGGCCTTAGCGATGAAATAACAATTGTGCAGATGAAGAAACTGAAGCTGAGAGACACTTATCTGCCGAGTCAGTTAGTGGTGAAACGGGTTGAATCCCCTGGGCTGTCTGTACCTCAACACTCACCATCTCTCTCCTGTGCTATGATCTGCCGTGCTCAGAAGGCCTGAAGTAGCCACCTTTGTCAAACATAACACATACAGGTGCAAATAAATGTCGAAACATTTTTACAGATAAATGTATTTTATATATTTATATACACACAGACTCATGACATATCTATATGTTTTGCACGTAAATTTTTAGGTAAGTATAAAAGCCTAAATTACGGTTTGGACTCTGCTGTCCAGCAGCCATGTGGCCCTGTGCAACTCAGTTTGAACTCTAATTTCCTTATCCATAAAAGGAGATGATTCTGATGCTGCCTGCCTGCAGATCTGTTTTTGTGTTCCAATTAGCTCATAGATGTGAAAAGATGAGAAAGTATAAAAGAGCCACACAGAAGGGCTTGTTATTGCTGACACACCCCTTACTCTTCTGAGAGCTTACAGACATCTGTTAGAGCACCTACAGGTGTCTGTAAAAACTCCCACTATCACGGACACGGCCCCTCAGGCTTGCAACGACCGGTCAGAGGCTGTGCTCTCCTGGCTCAGATAACCAACTGGGGGCTGTGGTGGGAGATGTGGGGGTGTGAGGGGGAGGGGTGTCAGGGAGGGAGGCACACAATTTGTCTGGCTGTCCCACTGCAGGGCAGGGGAAGACTTTGGCCTCCCTTCCTGTTTGCTGAGAAAGTCTGGACCAGAGAGTGGAGTCGGGATGGCTGTTGACAGCTTGGTGATTTATACGGGGCAGAGGAGGGTGTTTCCAACATGCCAGGCTGCAGGAAGGCATATTGGAGCTGCCAGGCAAGCAGGCCTCCAACCACGTCTGTCTGATAGAGGCTCGTGGTCTGGACAAGGGACTCTGGAGCAGTCTGTAGGAGTCGTAGGAGTACTGATGAGGATGAAGCAGGGCCCTGGCCCCAAAGAAATTGGGCCCTGATGCAGCACATCAGAGTGGATGGGCAGCAGCCCTTTGCATGGGAGCGGAGGGGCCCAAGGCAGCTTACACCTGCCCCAGGATGGATTGGGAGTGTTCCTGGGTCTACACTGGGCCTGGCATGCCCCCAGGGCCCAAAAGTCCTGTTGTGTGTAATGTGTGGGGCGGTGATCATGGTGGTTTCAGAGAGATAGCCAAGCTGTTCCTTACTGATGAAGAGATTGGTTCCTTGCTCACGCCGCTGGTCTCTGCTCTGCCCAGACAGGTGTTTTAGCTCAGCCTCAGCTCTGGGTGAGTCCTTCAAATTTAGGGCACCCAAAGCGAAGAGAAGACCTTTCATTACTTACACTGTACTTACTGTGTTATGTGAAGTTAGTTATGTTAGTCAGTGTCTTCCAGAGGGCAGGGACACTGAGAGGATTCTCTGCATAGCACCCTGCCCTCAGGAGGCCTGGTGGACTGAGCTCAGCCCTCCCAAAAGCCCCCTGCCCCCACCCCCTTGCTGAAGCCAGGATGTGTCTGCCCGCACTGGGCATGCTCAGGCGCTCTCTAGGTAAGGCCAGTGTATAAAAGCACATAGCAGCTGCAGGAGCCTGGGTTGGGGAGCATCCTGGGGCTCTGGCGGGCCCTCCTGCCCCACTGAACAATCCTTTTTCTGTCTGTCACCCCTGGTCATGGGAATGAGACAAGCAGCAAGATAAAATGGGGAATGCTCTCTGGGCTGATCCTTGGAGCTGAGCCCCAGCGGGGAATCAGGTGTGGGACCTTGCTCTTCTTTTTCTTATGCTGTTGGGAACCAGGGTCATAGGAGTGTATCCCAGAGGAGAGAGGGAGGAAGGCGGCCAGGGAGCTCCGACGAAGGCACCGAGGTGAATCATCTTGTATCTGAGCGGCCAGCAGGATTGCCTTTGTCAGTTGTGTGCTGCTGGGAGGATGCTGGCCCAGGGCCGGAGCCGGGGGTGGTTAATGATGGTGTCAGGAATAAATCCTCAGAAGATGCTTCCTGCTGGAGGGCTTGTGGCGGTTCTTTGTTTTTTTTTTCTCTACACAATGAACAGCTTATTCTGACCTGGAGATTTGGAAAAGCGGAAATAACAGGTAGGAAAGAGACAGATGAAAGCTGCCTCCCAGGGAAATGCTTCTGGGCTCGGAGGGTCCCACCCTTGTCTCCCAGCCAGTCCAGGGGACTCATAGTGGGAGGGCTGGGAGGCCACTCCATCACCATCCGCCATAGGGTCACCTTTCCCGGAAAACCCTGATGTTGGGAAAAAATCTTAGCCTCTGCAGCCACACAGACTTGAGTTTAACTCCAGACGTGCCACTTCTCAGCTGTGTAAACTTGGGAATTTAACTTCTCTGACCCTCAGTTTCTCATCTGTTATCTGTGTTCATCATTCCTGCCTTATAGCATCGATGTGAGCACTGTGTAGTGCTTAACCTAGGGCAGCATGTGATTCGTGATAAACACATGGTGTGCTCAGCCGCTCGGTCATGACTGTACAGCCCCATGGACTGTAGACCACCAGGCTTCTCTCCCCATGGAATTTTCCAGGCAAGAATACTGGAGTTGGATGCCATTTCCTACTCCAGAGGATCTTCCTGACCCAGGGATTGAGCCCGCATCTCTTACATCTTCTGCACCGGGAGGCAGGGTTATTTATTTTTTTTGACACCAGTGCCACCTGCAAAGCTCCGAATACATAGTAGCTCTTTTTAATATCGTGGCAGTTGTTAACAGTTAGTCTCAGTTGTTGATCACTTAATAGGCAGTTAAATGATCAGGCACTCTGCTAGGCCCTGTGGATATGGGGATACATGAGACCCAGTCTCTCCCTGGAGGAGCCTCCAGGTAGGGGGACAGAGCACATGGGGTCAGGGGTTAGATGAATGGGAATTGCACGATGGGCTTCTGCCCTCTGTTGGCATTCGAGACCATGCAGTTTGAATCAGGATAGAGTCTGAAGTCTTTTGTTCCGGTGGTGGGGTGAACATCGACAGGGACTTAGCCAGGTTGGACTGGGGCAGACAGTGTTGAGTGACAGTTGTCATCACAGAGATCTCTCCAGGCGCAAAGCTAGGATCAAGGGTGACCTCCCTGGAGGGAGCAGAGCAGCTTACCAGACAGAAAATTGCAAATGTGGAACCCTCTAAAATATAGGCTCCAGGTGATGTGGACTGGAGGGGTTTCATGAAATTGTTGTCCCTCCAACAGTGGGACATTGGAGGGTGGGGAGGAGGGGTGGCCTGGAATTTTTGTAGTTGTTGGAAAGCCTAGTCACCCCAGTGCTCAATGTGCAGTGCTCAGTGTCACATAGAAAGAACCAGAGGACACCTCCTTGAACTTCAATGGTGTACATTTGTGGTTTTAGTTATTTACAAATGACTTCAAAACCCTATGATGTATACCAGTTGGGTGAATCATTTGGATGAGATAAAAGCTAAATTATATTTGATATGAGGATGGTTTATTTCACTTGGCTGGTGATATAATAAACATAGCAGCTTTCATTTACTGAACTCAATACCACCATCCCGACTGGTCCCACTCTAATTCACAACTATGACCCTTAAGTAGACTTTGGTGTTGTCAGGTCATCTCACTCTGTCCAGTGGTTCTCAACTCTGGCTGCCACTAGCACTACCTGGGGAAGGTTGTAAAGAGTATTGCTGCCTGACTTCCATCTCAAACTAATGAAATCTAATTTTTTATGGGGTGGATCTGGGCATGAGTATCCTGTTTTAAAGCTCTGCATTTATTCCAGTGGGCAGCCTTGGATACAACCCACTGCCATTCTCTCCATGACTCTTTCATGCTTTTCTCCCTCTCTTTAAACCTTTAACACCTCCTCTCAATTCCCTATTTTCAGTCGAGAAGCTTACTTCTCACTTACCTGAGAAAATAATGGTAAAGGAGCACTTTCACACTTTTCCATCACCAGATTGATGCCTGTATATTGTACTTTCTGCCTGTTGCTATGGATGATGAAGTGTTTCTGTTCCTTTTTAAGACCAACCCCTCGACTTGTATATTGCACCCTGTTCCCTTCCTTAGCTACTGGACAGGGCTTCAGCAATTCTCTCTTCTCTCTCCATTGTTCTTCTATTTATTTTCCACTCCCACCTGCCCCATCTGTCTGTGGCTGTTTCTCCCACTGAAAACCACCGCTCCCCCCACCCCCAGACCCCTGACATAAGCACATACATATCTTCTCCTGACCACATCTGCTCCTCTAGCTACTGGCTCATTTCTCTGCTCCTTGGAAGTCATCTGTACTTGCTCCCTGAAGTTTTTCTGCCGGGGTCCAGCACCGGTGGATCCAGGGTAATTCGAAGGGGAGACGGAGTAGGCGAGGAAAAACTTATTTATTTAGAAATATAAAGAGGGATTAGGAAAAAATAGCGTAGCAGGAGAATTAGTGGAGAAAAGAGGCTGATATTCCTTGGTTTACACGGAAAGCTAATGAAGTCTCAAGACAAGAAACTTGCACCGTCTACGTTGGGCCACAAGCACCTGCTTGAATAGCGGAGGGTGCCCCGCCTTGGGCTCCCTCTCGCGCGTGGGTCTTAGAAGCCTGGGCAAATAAGTAGACTCGGTGAGCCTCCGTGTTCCAAGGGATCAGCCTGAAAAGGAGAGGGAGAGACAGGGAGCAGGAGAGAGAAAGAGTCGATACAGGAAGGCCAAGCTTGTGCAAAACCTCCCATAACTTTATTTTTAAAAGGTGTTTATATACCCTAAGTTTTACATAATGGAATATACAGTCATGCAGGGGCAGCAGTCCTGACCCTTTCTGTATATCTTTTTGTATACAAAAGGTCTCAGGTGATTTACATTATCTTCTGGCCAAGAGGCCTGTTAACACTTTATGGCTCTCTTCCTTAACGAATGTTAATCTCATTTCCCCTGAAGTGTTTTTCTTTAATCTGCATCACCTTTTTAAAGCACTAAAGTTACAGCCCTATAGAACAAAGGTGCAGTGGGTTATAACAAAGAAGGTATTAACTCAAAGATCTATGTTGCTGCTTGTTTTTTCTATATACCAACTATATCAACAAATAAAAGATATGAAAATTTGGCAGCAAGTATTGGCTCAACAAATGAAACATTTAATCAGTCCTATTCTAATAATTTTGACTCCTCAGAAGCCCCTACATTCCTAGGATGGTTTAAGCTTCCTGTGCCTCTCCAGTTGGGAGGCTGCAAACAATCACATGCACAGCTGTAAGAGTCCTGCAGGCAGGCTAGAAAGCCATCAGAGGGGGTTTTGGATTGAAACACTCGTATTATGCCCAGGAGACTTATTATATAAAAGCTCTGAATTAACCTTTCCCAGAAAAAGGTGGTGGGGAAAAAGGGGTGTTAATGTTAGAAGAGTGGATGAAAAGCATAGTGTAGTACGGCAGGCAGCCTCTGGTTTTGGGGGTGGATGCTCAGGAAATTTCAGGGGGAACACCTGAAGCCTGATCACGCCCTTGCGTTTTGTCAGGCTTCCTTCCTCATGACCTTTGCCACCGGCGGGGTTCCTCACGCTGGCTCCCGGCATTTTTCTTTTCTCATTTTCATTCAGACCCAGTCCAACCAGTGTTTTGCCTCCATTAGTCCACGAAAACAACACCTGTCAGGTTCTTCAGTGACCTCTGGAGACGTCACTTCGGTCAATTGCCGAATCCAGTGGGCAGGTCTCGGTCCTTGATGTGTTAGTAGCGTTTTGTGTAGGTGCTCCCTCTGCCCCTGGAGGGTCTTCTCAGTTCTGGAACACCACTCTCTTTGGTTCTCCTTTTCTGTCACTGGCTTCTCCTTCTCAGTTTCTTGTATTGGCTTATCTTTGCTTGTTCACTTTGGAGCGCTCCAGGGAGCAGCCCTTGAACTTGGCCTCTTCTCTGTCCCCTCAATCCCTGGGAATCTCTTAGCATCCAAAAGTGGACAACTCTCAATGTATAGCTTCATCCCAGACGTTCGCCTGGAATTCCACACTCACATTTAACTGTCTACTCAACCAGGCCTTCCTCTGATGTCAGCAATGACAAGTCCATAGCCCAGCTGCTGCCATTCTCTTCCCCACTTCAGTAAATGACAGCTCCATCTTTGCAGTTGCTACTGCTTAAGACTCTGGAGTTACTTCTGACTCTGATACTCTCATGCTACACCTGGTCTGTCAGTAAACCATGTAACCATACTTGCAAAATACATCAAGAAGCTGCTTATTTGATCCACCAAATTCATGTTGGTTCAAGACAGATCAATCTCTACTTCTAAATTTTAGAATGGTTTCATAACTGAGGTGCCAGAGGCGGTGTCATTTTCCATTTAAAACCAGCAAAGGCTTCCCATTGTTCCTATAAGGGCCTCCAGGGTTCTTCATGAGCCAGCACCCAAGTCCTCCCAGACTTCATTTCCTGCTCTTTTCCACTCTTCATTCCACTTTAGTTCACTGGCCTGGCTCCTTAAACATAAAACACATTTTTACCTCAGAGCCTGTTCCCTCCAGTTGCAACACCGTTCCTTCACATAGGGCTTCCCTGGTGGCTTAGAAGGCAAAGAATCCGCCTGCAATCCAGGAGACCCAGGTTTCGATCCCTAGGTTGGGAAGATCCTCTAGAGAAGGGAATGGCAACCCACTCCAGTATTCTTGCCTGGAGAAGCCCATGGAGAGAGGAGCCTGGTGGACTGCAGTCATGGGGTTGCAGAGAGTTGGACATGACTAAGTTACTAACACTTTCACTGTTTCCCCCCATTTATTCCCATTGTTTTCTCCGTCTCTTTCTTTAGGTTCTCTTTAAATGTCATCTCACGAGAAAGGTCATTCTGATCACCTTACGTAAGAGAGTAATCTGGTGGGGAGGAGACATACCTGGTTCTCTTTTTCCCTTTTATCTTGCTTTGTGGTTCTTCTATAGCATAGATGGTCATCTGACTTATTTATTCTGTGTCTCTTCTCACTCAGTTCAGTTCACTTACTCAGTCATGTCCAACTCTTTGCAACCCCATGAACTGCAGCACACCAGGCCTCCCTGTCCATCACCAANACTGAACTGAAAGCTTTTAGGAGAGTGTGGGAAGGAGAAGAGGTTTGTAGGATGTGGTTGAAAAAAGAGCGAAATCTTCATTTTCTGTAGTAGGAAGTCAGTGGAGAATATCTAACACTGAAAAAAACAACAACAGCCATATAAGCAGGCTATTTAGATACATGGATGTCACCAGAAGTAAATAAAAGGGTTGAGAGTCATTGCATTTGTAGGGGTGTGGAGGAGTGGGGCAAGGCCTGAAATCATGTATTTGGAGGGCTTAGCGTCTTGTCATGTATCCAGATTGGCACCTGAAATAAGCAGGGTAGAAATGGAGTGACCGCTGCAGCGAATATGGTAACAACACAGTCGAAGTTCTGAGCAGGAGCACCCTCCTTTGGATAGTGTGCATATGGCAGTGGCAAAAGAAGTTCCCTTTTCTTGTTCTTGGAAAATCACTTTTTGCTCCATTTTCTTTTTGTTGGAACCTGTATATGCTGTGCTCAACTCAATTTTAATTTCACCTCTTTTACTGAAAGAGCTTGGCCTAGCTCTGCCCAAACGCTGAAGGGGAAGGCAGGCCAGTGTATGGAATTCTGGTTTAGTCACTCACCAGCTTTTGCCTGGGCTAGATCCTCAAGGTCTGATTCCTCATTTGAAAACAGAGAAAACATTCCTTGTCTCATAGAAGGGTGTGAGGAATAGATGAGTAATTTACTACATAAAGTGTCTGGTACATAGTCATTGTTGATATATTTAAACAATAGAAGAAGTACACTGGATAACCCTTAGTCTAGGGCGGGCACCCCATAATGTAGGGGCCAGGCCCCACAGATGAACCATCCAGTAGGGGCAAGAGCTCTGGGAGGGGGGAACTTGGGTGGTTGTGGTGCAAATAATCCATGAAGTTTGCTGATTGTAGCAAAAATTCTTACTGTATTTTTTTGAGTGTAGTGTCTTGATTAGACTGCAGGGTTCAGCAAACTTGTGGAGACCCAGATCTTGGAATGTTTTAGGCCTAAGGATCGATAAAGTGCTTAGCTTGCTGAGCTTCCAAGTCTAAACACAGAACAATTGCTCCCATCCCAGATAATGTGGAATAATGGATCCAGGGTTAATAGGATTATTATTTACCCCAAGGCTCCTGTGTGCCTTGTGGTGATTGCTCATTTAAGCCAGGGACCTGGGATTAGGGCTCTAACCCTAGCTCTCATTCTCTGACTCAAAACTGAGCTCTTTACTAATGTCTTGCCAGGAGGAGGCTCACCTGCTGGTATGCTGGGGTGTGAATTTCTTAGGCTGTATTCTTAGCTCATTTTATGAACTTCTCTAGTTCTGGGTGGGATCTTTAAATCCTGGGGTGGTCTGGAGTCAGGGCCTCACACAGTGGGGGTTACATTTGCCTGACACTTCCTGGGAGCATGTGGGAGTTCATGAGGTCTAGGCAGACTCTCATTTGCTCTGTTAGAGTTTGGTTTGAGTGCTTCTGTGTCTGACTTCACACAGAGGAGGAGGGGGATTAGTTGCCAGAGGCTATAAGATATGGGGCCTGGGTGGGCAGGAATGATGGCAGAAAGAGATCACGTGGAGAACAGACACACTGAGGAAGAGGAAGGAGATGGGTTGGCTAGGGGAGAGAAGTGAAACTTCTCTTGATGTCAAGCCAATGATCCTTGTGGGGTGGGAGGTGTTTCCAGGGGCAGAAGATGCAGATCACAGTGGTGTTCTGCTTTAAATGGGCACTGTACTGAAACTCCAAGGAAGCACATAAGTATATAGGGGGCTCAGGGACAAGGGGGCTGCAAGGAGACCCTAGGATCAGCTGAATGTATGATACCCATAGGGTGATAGGAAGGGTTGGTTTAAGCCACTTAATAGAAAATTCTTATGAAGAAAAACTCAAAGTCTCTGTTGTTTATAAATGACAAGCTAGTTTATTTCTCATGTTTCTGCAATGTACACTTGCAGTCCAGAACTGTCCTTTCCCATTGCCTCATCTGTCAAAAGCCCAGTCACAGTGTTTGGAAGTAAGTGAGAAAAAGGAAGTGAAAAAAAAAAAGGCGTCTGAGCAGCCACAGTGGATGGCTACAGCCCTATCACACAACCGAGGCCCTCTGGTCTCACAGCCCTGTAAGGCCATAGTGGCTCAGAGGCTGCTGGAATCCCTAGGACTGGTCTAAACCCAGCTCTTCGGGGGTCCATTGAAGGGATTACAGGAAGGAAATAGAAAGTACAGACGAGCCTTGCAGCCACTAGAAAGTTTCCAAGCATCTACCTTCTCTAAGGGTGCAGGGTTTCCTGTCTGTCTCTCTGCGGGACTCTGCCCTGTTCTCTTTGTTGACCAGCTTCCTTCCCCTCTGCAGGGCCCCACAGGGCTGTCACCTGATCTCACGCATGGCATTTGCTTCTCATCTTGTGCTCACTGCCTTTCCTTTAAGCTCTGAGTCTACCACCAACTGCCTGTGGTCTTATTTTCATAGTTGCAATGTTGAAAGCATCTGAGCGATCCAACTCTCTTATTTATGGGAGAGTTGCTTTTGTTTGTTTACTAATTAATTAATATATATTGGAGTATAGTTGATTTATGATTTTGTGTTGTTTCTGGTGTATGGCAAAGTGATTCATATATATATATATTTTCCTTTTTCATATTCTTTTCCATTATGGTTTCTTAGAGGATACCGAATATAGTCTTCAATGCTACACAGTAGGACCTTGTTATCTGTCCATTTTATTTATAGTAATTTGTGTCTGCCAATCCCAAACTTCTAATTTATCCCCCCTCCTCACTCCTTTTTCCTCTTTGTTAACAATAAGTTTGCCTTTGTGTCTGTGAGTCTTCTTCTATTTTGTAAATAAGTTCATTTGTATCATGTTTTTAAATTTAACATATAAGTGATATTATGTGACATTAGTCTTTCTCTGACTTACTTTACTTGGTATGCTAACCTCTGGGTCTATCCATGTTGCTACAGATGGCATTATTTCATTCTTTTTGATGGCTGAGTAACATAGTGTTGTTTTGAACACTGGGGTGCATGTATTTTTTCAGATTAGATATATGACTAGGAATGGGATTGCTGGATTATATGGTAACTCTACTTTTAGTTGTTCAAGGAACCTTCATACTGCTTTCCATAGTGGCTCTACCAGTTTACATTCCTGTAACAGGGAAGAACTTTTGTATTCTAATACAGTTAGTTATTAAAGGGACGTTGCCTCTTTGCTTAAATTATGCATAATGGCTCATCTCAGGGAACCTTGCTTCCCAGATAATGAGTCTTAGGCTAAAATACTTTTGTCTAGCTCATAGGAAATATTCTGACGAGGCCCATCTGTGAATGACTTCAGAAAGGAGGAAATGAACACATTCCCTCTGGAGGCTGACTGGGATCCAGAAGTGAGCAAGAAATGATTGATTTTACTCTCTCCCCTTTTAGTGGCAAAAGAAGCCTAAATTCTAACTCAGGCAAGATGGTTCTTTGGGACATGAGTCTACCATCTTCTCTGTCTGCTGGCTTTCTGAATGAAGTTGTTATTCTTTGCCACAACAACTCATCTCTTGATTGATTGGCCTGTCCTGGGGTGAGCAGCATGAGCTTGGACTCAGTAACGTTCCCATCCACCCACAGTGTAGGAGGGCTCCCTTTTCTCCACAGCCTCTCCAGCATTCATTATTTGTGGACTTTTTGATGATGGCCATTTTGACTGGTGTGAAGTGATACCTCATTGTAGTTTTGATTTGCACTTGTCTAATAATTAGCAATGGTGAACATCTTTTCATGTGCCCACTGGCCACCTGTATGTCTTCTTTAGAGAAATATCTACTTAGGTCTTCTGCCTTTTTGATTGGGTTATATGTGTGTTTGTTTGTTTTGTTTTGTTATTGAGTTGTATGAACTGTTTGTATATTTTGGAAATTAAGCCCTTGTTGGTTACATCATTAGCAAATATTTTCTCCCAGTCTGAAGGTTGTTTTTTCCTTTCATTTATGGTTTTCTTTGCTGAACAAAAGTATGTACGTTTGATTAGGTCCCATGTGTTTTTCTTTGCTTTTTTTTTTTTTCTATTGCTTTGGAAGACTGACCTTAGAAAACACTGGTACTATGTATATCAGAGAATGTTTTGCCTGTGTTCTCTTCTAGTTTTATGGTGCCATGTCTTGCGTTTAAGTCTTTAAGCCGTTTTGAGTTTATTTTTATGTATGGTGTGAGGGTGTGTCTAACTTCATTGATTTATGTCAATGTGGCTGTCCAACATTCCCACTGCCACTTGTTGAAGAGACTTATCTTTGCTCCATAGTATAGTGAGTTGCTTCAAAGTTCTACCCTTTGTCCATAAGCAGAGGCCCAAGTGTTGTACGTGGGTAGCAGTAGGGTAGGCAGATAGAATGACTTGCCTATTTGAGTAATATGGGAGGTGTGCAAGCCATCTTCCAAAGGATTTAGAAAACAATAAAGGGATCTCACATTTCCTCACTAGTCTGGCAACCCACTCCAATGNAGCAGAGGCCCAAGTGTTGTACGTGGGTAGCAGTAGGGTAGGCAGATAGAATGACTTGCCTATTTGAGTAATATGGGAGGTGTGCAAGCCATCTTCCAAAGGATTTAGAAAACAATAAAGGGATCTCACATTTCCTCACTAGTCTGGCAACCCACTCCAATGTTCTTGCCTAGAGAATCCCAGGGATGGGGGAGCCTGGTGGGTTGCCGTCTATGGGGTCGCACAGAGTCGGACACGACTGAAGCGACTTAGCAGCAGCAGCAGCAGCTGCAGAATGCTGTGGCCAGAGTGCACGGGGCATGGGGTGGAAAGACAGCAGGGTTGTCTTTGCCTGGGTCACGGGGACCCAGAAATCCATTCAGTCTCTTTAGGCAGATTACGTGGTGTATTAAGCATTTATCATTGAAGGTTTGGCCTAGAGCAAAAGACAAGTTATGAGAGGCTGGTCAGAGAGAAATGGAGAGTAGGGGCCTCCTTCATGTAAATGAGGCAGGTGGGTAAGCAGTTTCATGGTTCTCTGGCCCTGGGGGCACTTTGCTCCTGTTTCCTCGAGAAGGTTCCTTACTGGCAGGCTCCCAGATAGCCACCAGCGCAGCTGTGTTTGCAGGCAGTAACTCTTCCTGGTCTGGTTCACTTTCCCCACAGTGACTCTGGCTCTTGGTTGTTTTGTTGGTACTAATTACAGACAGAAGCAAAGTGCACAGATTCCATAAGTGAGTTTTTGTTTTTCTATCTCACCTGATTCCTTTGTTGTTTGCTCTGTTCTGTCATGAGTCTTTGAGAGATTTTGACATTTGCACCCCCTCAAATGGCTCACTTCAACTTCAGTTTCATCTGATGTCAGTTCCCAGCATCTGTGCTTCCGTCTGTGCTTCTTCTTATTTTCCTTAGCATCTCAGGGTCTCTTTCTTCTGGACAATATCCTTGTGTACTACCTTTCCTCTCTTCATTGGATTTTTCACTTTTTCCCTCTTTACCAATTCTTACTCATGCATCCTCCCTCCCCAAAGCTTGATTCAGTTCAGTTCAGTTGCTCAGTTGTGTCCGACTCTTTGTGACCCCATGAATCGCAGCACGCCAGGACTCCCTGTCCATCACCAACTCCTGCAGTTCACTCAGACTCACGTCCATCAAGTCAGTGATGCCATCCAGCCATCTCATTCTCTGTCGTCCCCTTCTCCTCCTGCCCCCAATCCTTCCCAGCATCAGAGTCTTTTCCAATGAGTGATTAGGGGAACTCATTTTCTCATCCTGGTTTTTGTTTTAGCCTTGGCCTGAGCTGAGTGTGAGTATGAAATATGAAAAACCTACATGCCCCAAATTCTACACTTGTTTCCACTAGAAATGTTACATGTGGTGAGCAAGAATGTGGTTGAGGGAGGGGCTGGGGTAGGAGAGGATTGTTAGAGGAATGGGCAGAGTTCTCCACTCCTGGGAGTTTGTGTGGTATGATAGTTCTGCAGAGAGCCCGCCAAGACTGTTCAAAAGCCCGAGAAATTTGGAAGCTCTTTGACCCTGCAATTTGACTCCTAAGACTGTCTTATGGAAATAACTGTGGAATTCCCCCATAGTTTTAAGGAGATGGGAATACCAGGCCACCTATGTGCCTCCTGAGAAACCTATATGCAGATCAAGAAGCAACAGTTAGAACCAGACATGGAACAACAGACTGGTTCAAAATTGGGAAAGGAGTATGTCAAAGTTGTATATTGTCACCCTGCTTATTTAACGTCTATGCCCAGTATATTGTGTGACATGCTGGACTGGATGAAGCACAAGCTGGAAACAAAATTGTAAGGAGAAATATCAATAACCTCAGATATGCAGATGACACCACCTTTATGGCTGAAAGGGAAGAGGAACTAAAGAGCCTCTTGATGAAGGTGAAAGAGAAGAGTGAAAAAGGTGGCTTAAAACTGAAAAAATTCAAAAAATGAATATCATGGCATCTGGTCCCATCACTTCATGGCAAATAGTTGGGAGACAGTGGAAACCAGTGACAGACTTTATTTTCCTGGGCTTCAAAATCACTGTAGATGGTGACTGCAGCCACGAAATTAAGACGCTTGCTCCTTGGAAGAAAAGCTATGATAAAACTAGACAGAGTATTAAAAAGCAGAGACATATCTTTGCTGACAAAGGTCCATATAGTCAAAGCTATGGTTTTTCCAGCAGCCATGTATGGATGCAAGAGTTGGACCATAAAGAAGGATGAACGCTGAAGAATTGATGCTTTTGAACTGTGGTGTTGGAGAAGACTCTTGAGAGTCCCTTGGACTGCAAGGAGATCAGATCAGTTAATCCTAAAGGAAATCAACCCTGAATGTTCATTGGCAGGACTGATGCCGAAGCTTGGAGCTCCAATACTTTGGCTACCTAATGTGAAGAGCTGACTCCTTGGAAAAGACTCTGATGCTGGGAAAGATTGAAGGCAGGAGAAGGGGATGATAGAGGATGATATGGTTGGATGGCATCACCGACTCAATGGATATGAGTTTGAGCATACTCTGGGAGTTGGTGAAAGACAGGAAAGCCTGGTGTGCTGCAGTCCATGGGGTCACAGAGTTGGACATGACTGAGTGACTGAGTTGGTGATGGACAGGGAGGCCTGGCGTGCTGTGATCCATGGGGTCGCAAAGAGTCGGACACAACTGAGCAACTGAACAACAACAACAAATCTGTAATTAGCAAAAAAAAAGAGCTGAAGATGACTTAATTGTTCAGCTTTTGGGTACAGAGGCATATACTTTTAATATGATTACTAAACCATGACTTCATTGGATCTTTGTAAAAAATCCAGATAACAAAATAAAACCAGGAAGGGTGTGTTATCTGTAGTTACCTTGGCTAGACAAGAAAGGGTAACTTTTTCCCCTTCTTTTGATAGCTATATTTTTTAAAATTTCAAGATTAAACATACATTTCTTTGGCAGTAAGAAAAAGAACAACTACTTTAAAAATAAACACTATACACCCAGGCACAATAACAACATACAGGTTGAAACTTTAGATTCAGTTAAAAATGTTCCCCAATAAGTTTAGGAATTGAATTCACATTTGTAACATCATAAAGAATTTACTATAGGTCAAAGGGAGACTGTGAGCCAGTTGGATGTATTTGTTGATGGAAATCGGTTGTCCACAAACCTTAGCTAAACATTAAACTCAGGGCCAGAACTAATGCTTTCTTACTCTTGCTTTTCTTACCAATAATAGCAAGTAGCATGAGGATTAAGTGATTGTAGAAGAGTTTGCTTTGCTTAATCTGCAGCTCACTCTGAAATTGCTCAGCTCCAGAAGGGGTAGTTCTGGGTGAACAGATGGCCAGGTTGAACCCTGGGAAGGAGGCTGGAGTTCTGGAAGGGGCTCTGAAATGGCCGGAGTGGCCAGGGATCGGAGGAGCAAGGGTGTTTTTCCTCCTGTGTGTATTAACATGTGTGCCTCTGATGCTCAGCCGATAACTTGGCTTTGTTTTTTTTTCCCTTCCTGCAAGGCAGTGTAGAGTGAATTGTGCTGAGATCTACAGAGAGCAGCCCAGAGAGAAGCAGTGAAGTTGTAGACTGCAGCGGAAATGAACTGGCCCACGTGAGCCTGCCCAAGCCCTGGGGCAAGGCCTGTGTCCCATTGCTGAGGTAAGAGCCCTCAATTCCTAGCCTGGGGACCAAGAAGGTAAAATGCCTCCTGGGATGCTGGGGTTGGGTGTTGGATACTTCATCCTCTCAAGATCTGGAGATTAAGGCCACTTCTTTCTGGTTCAAACCATCAGCTTCTATTTCAGCCCAGTCAGGGGCAAGGTCATTTGGTGGCCTAAGAGGTTTTGATTTTTTAGGGCAGGTCTTCTGGACTCTTAACAGAAAATTGTGTTTTCTCAATTGAGGGTGAAATTTGAACTCCCAAGGGAATGAATTTATCCTTCAGGTAAGACTGCACCAAGCTCAGGGAATGCTTAACATTGGTGCACCAGCTTTGTTCTGCTGGGGAAGTTTAGTTTTTAGGAAACACCCCTCCCCCTCCCCCCCCCTCCC
>SJYA01000080.1:487145-574898 GCA_006410615.1 Neotragus moschatus | reverse complement strand
AAGAATATAGTGACAGAAATTACCTGGAGAGGTTATTGCAAAATAGTCCAGTAAGCTTCCTAAAAAATGACTTAAATTACCTAGATATGTTCTGATTATAAAAATAAAATGGAGAAAAGAAAACATGCCTGAAATCTTAACCCCTGTTAACAGAGCTTCAGGTAGTTTCTATTAAAATTACTCTTTAGGCCTCCAGGGCATGTTGGCTCTTCCTGAGTGGAGGCAGAGTGGGGAGGCAGAGAGGGATACTCAGGAGCTAGGAGAACTCACCTCTCCCCTGGAGGCTATCCTGAGCTGATTTTAATATTCAGGAATTTTGCAAATTGGTTGTTAAAAATTGTTGGCGACTTGAAATTGGCTATAGTGGGAAAACTGCCACCACTGAAATTAGCCAAGACTGCAAACCAGGGACATTTTGCTTTGGAGATTCTGATGGACCTCCCCCGCCCCCACTCCTGCCCCCTATGCTGGGAGGCACAGGGCAGGTCAGTTCATTTGTGTATCCTTCCGCTTCCTTCCCTATGAACTCTTAAGTACTCTGTAATCATTAATTGAATGAATGAATGAGTTTCTGTTCTTATTATCCCATAAAGTGAGTCCCATAAGAGTGAAAATAAAATGCTTTGCATGTCGTAAATTTTCCTGCCCGTGGAGGGGAAGGCTTTAATTGATTGGTAAGTCTTTGGTTTATTGATGGAGACAAACTGGCTGGAACTTCTCCTTTTGGCTCTTGCTTCTGGGGAAATCTGTGAATTACTGTCACCCTTTCATACGGGCTGATGAAAGCTCTCCATTTATGGACCAACATCTGGGGCAAATTTCCTTCCTGGAAAAAGCAAGAAATCAAGAGAAGTGTGAAAAGGAAGCCCGGGCGCTGCTGGACGTGCAAGCCAGGGTTGAAATCAGAGCTTTGGACTCACAAGCTCCGATGCGGGGAGGAGTGGGGGTTGGGGTTAGAGAGGAGCAGGGGCACTTCCTGCCAAATGTGAAACTTAAACAAAAGCTCTTTCTTCCAGGCCCTGCTGTCAGCAGATTAGAACTAATTAAATTAGCATAATGGACCCCCAACCTCTGCCCCCTCCCTCCTTTCTGAACCTTCTGGCTCCTTTTCGCCACCTGCTTTAGTAGCCTGCAAGAGGGGAGGGGGAGAAGGCAGGGCACCAGGGTACTGTGTAGAACTGTAGTTTGGAAAATTACAAAAGTAGAAAGGACTGTAGAGGCCATCTGGTCCCACACTTTCATTTTAAGAAGGCTGGTCCCACAGCTGTGGTTAGCAGTTGTAGTTTCTGAGGAGGTGTGTGCTCCATGGGAGGGAGGGATACCGGTTGTGAGAGGGTACTGCTCCCGAGGCCATGTGCTCATTGAGCCTTGTCTGCACCTGGCAGGGGCACAGGTGGGTGTCCTCCAGGTGCCAGCCTTGCCTGGCCCCCCCCCCCCNTCTAAAGAAGAAGATATGTGTATATAACTGAATCACTTTGCTGTACACCTGAAAGTAATACAACATCGTAGCTCAACTATATCTCAACAACAAGTTGTTTAGGGTAAAAAGCCACTATAAGCATTTGTGAAACAATTTTTGTGGAGGTTTATGCATTCTTTCGGAGAAGGCAATGGCAACCCACTCCAGTACTCTTGCCTGGAAAATCCCATGGATGGAGGAGCCTGGTAGGCTGCGGTCCATGGGGTCAAGAAGAGTCAGACATGACTGAGCGACTTCACTTTCGCTTTTCACTTTCATGCATTGGAGAAGGAAATGGCAATTCACTCCAGTGTTCTTGCCTGGAGAATCCCAGGGATGGGGGAGCCTGGTGGGCTACTATCTATGGGGTCACAGAGTTGAACACAACTGAAGCGACTTAGCAGCAGCAGTAGCATGCATTCTTTTTGGATGAATACCTAGGAGTAATATGTCTGGGTCATATGGAAGGTTTATGTTTAGCTTAAGGAACTGCCAAACTTTTCTAAAGCAGTTGTACTAGCCTATATGCCCACGAGCAATTGTATGAACGTTCCAAGTGCTCCACTTCCTTGTCAACACTTGGTGTGGTCAGTCTTTTTAATTTTAGTTACTCTTGGCCACTGCCCCTAACCTCAGACGTGGGGTAACTCCTCTTGACTGCCGCCCCTTGGGCATGGGGTCCTCCTGGCTTCTGCCCCTGACCTCGGACGTGAGGTAGCTCCTCTTGGCTGTGCTAAGTGTTGTCTGGAACAACAAACTGGTTCCAAATAGGAAAAGGAGTACGTCAAGGCTGTATATTGTCACCCTGCTTATTTAACTTATATGCAGAGTACATCATGAGAAACGCTGGGCTGGAAGAAGCACAAGCTGGAATCAAGATTGCCAGGAGAAATATCAATAACCTCAGATATACAAATGACACCACCCTTATGGCAGAAAGTGGAGAGGAACTAAAAAGCCTCTTGATGAAAGTGAAAGAGGAGAGTGAAAAAGTTGGCTTAAAGCTTAACATTCAGAAAACGAAGATCATGGCATCTGGTCCCATCACTTCATGGGAAATAGATGTGGAAACAGTGGAAACAGTGTCAGACTTTATTTTTTTGGCTCTAGAATCACTGCAGATGGTGACCGCGGCCATGAAATTAAAAGACACTTACTCCTTGGAAGATAAGCTATGACCAACTTAGATAGCATATTCAAAAGCAGAGATATTACTTTGCCAACTAAGGTCTGTCTAGTCAGGGCTATGGTTTTTCCAGTACTCATGTGTAGATGTGAGAGTTGGACTGTGAAGAAGGCTGAGCGCCGAAGAATCGATGCGTTTGAACTGTGGTGTTGAAGACTCTTGAGACTCCCTTGGACTGCAAGGAGATCCAACCAGTCCATTCTGAAGGATCAGCCCTGGGATTTCTTTGGAGGGAATGATGCTAAAGCTGAAACTCCAGTACTTTGGCCATCTCATGTGAAGAGTTGACTCATTGGAAAAGATTCTGATGCTGGGAGGGATTAGGGGCAGGAGGAGAAGGGGACGACTGAGGATGAGATGGCTGGATGGCATCATGGACTCGATGGACGTGAGTCTGAGTGAACTCCGGAGTTGGTGATGGACAGGGAGGCCTGGCGTACTGCAATTCATGGGGTCACAAAGAGTTGGACATGACTGAGCGACTGAACTGAATTGAACTGAAGAGGTTGGTGGTGATAGCTCATGGTTTATGTGCATTTCTTTGAAGATTAATGATGTTGACTATTTTTTCATGTGGTTATTTAGCATCTGCATATTTACTTTGGTGAAATGTCTATTCAGATTTTGGAGAAGGCAGTGGCACCCCACTTCAGTACTCTTGCCTGGAAAATCCCATGGATGGAGGAGCCTGGTAGGCTGCAGTCTATGGGGTCGTGAAGAGTCAGACACGACTGAGCAACTTCACTTTCACTTTTCACTTTCATGCATTGGAGAAGGAAATGGCAACCCACTCCAGTGTTCTTGCCTGGAGAATCCCAGGGACGGGGGAGCCTGGTGGGCTGCCGGTTATAGGGTCGCACACAGTCGGACACGACTGAAGCAACTTGGCAGCAGCAGCAGCTATTCATATCTTTTGTTCATTAAATGAAATTGGACTGTCTTCTTATGATTGGATCATACAAGTTCTTTATATATTCTACAGACCAGTTTTTTTAATTAGAGACTTTGCAAATATATTTTCTAGTTCTGTGACTTGCTTTTAGTGGAAAGCGGTAACATTAGCAATTACAATTCAGTTGAATAGTGCTGTGCTCAGGGGAGTACAAAGGAAGATCAGTAATCTTAGGATGTGAAGTCAGGGAATCTTTTAGTACTAAAGGTATGTGAATTGGGACTTAAAGGAAATTATTCGTTAGCTAGGCAGGGGGAGGGCAGTGTAGGTAGGAATTTGTATGTGTAAAGGCATGGAAATATGCAACAGCATGGTGCATGCCCAGTTGTAAGTCATTTGATTGGAGCCCTGGGGTTTGGCGAGTGGAAGGATGTGGTGTGGGCTGGAATCCCAGATGCCCACCTCCTGGCTGTGCACCTCTTTATTTATTTATAACTCTTAATTTTGAAACAATTATAGGTTCAGTTGTAGTTGCAAAGATAGTACAGAGAAGTCTAGTGTATCCTTTAGTTTCTTCCCCTGGTTTCATCTTACACAATTGTCATACAGTATCAAAACCAGGAATTTGGGTACAGCTGTGCCTGGAACAATGTCTCATTTTCTCACTTGTTTAGATTGGTGGAGCCACCAGTGCATCAAGGTGCGATCAACTGTTCCTCCACACAGAGGTCTCCCTCATGCCGCCGATTCATTGTCATGCTGGGTTGGCCCTTTCTCGCTTTTCTCATCCCTATAATTTTGTCATTTTCATAGTGTTCTGTAAATAGAGTCATAATAATATGCAACCTTCTGAGACTGGCTTGTTTTAACTCATCAGAATGTACTTCAGGTCCCTCCGGGTTGTTGAGAGTACCAATAGTTAGCTCTTTTTTTTTAAATGATGGGTGTTATTCTGTTGTGTGAATGTATCAGTTTCACTATTGACCCATTGAGGGACATTTGGGTTGTTTCTAGTTTTTGACTATAACAGATTGAACTGCTGTGAGCAGTTTCGCACAAGTTTTTATATGAACATCAAATTTTACTTTTCAAAAAAAAGACCCCCTAAATTGTGTGTGTGTGTGTGTGTGTGTGTATTTTTCTAGGATAATGCTCAGGAGGGCAATTGCTGGGTTGTATGGCAAGTGTGTTTTTAATTTTTTAAGAAACTGCCTATTTTCTAGAGTGACTGTATGGTTTTCTCTCCTCACCAGCAATGTAGGAAAGATCTACTTTTCCACCTCCTCATCAGCATTTGCAGCGTCCTCTTTTATTTATTTTATTTTTCATTGGAAAAAAACATTATAATTCATCAATTTGAACACAAACATTTCTTCAAAAATTAAGGGAAAAAAAAGCTTTTTATTTTACATTGGAGTATAGCCAATTAACAATGTGACAGTTTCAGGCAAACAGGAAAGGGACTCAGTCATACATATACATGTATGCATTCTCTCTCCAAGTCCCCTCCCATCCAGGCTGCCATGTGATACTGAGCAGAGTTCTGTGTACTATACAGTAAGTCCTTGTTGATTATCTATTTGAAATATAGCAGTGTGTACTTGTCCACCCCGAACTCCCTACTGAATGAAGTAAATCAGACAGAGAAAAAGCAGTATCATATGACAGCCCTTATATGTGGAAGCTAAAAAGAAATGATACAAATGAGCTTACAAAACAGAAAGAGACTCTCAGGCTTCTCGCCGCAGGATGGCCAAGGGAGGGAGTGGCAGGGACAGATGGGAGAATAGTTCTGGGGTGTCTTCTTTTTAATATCAATTGTTCTAATAGGTGTGCCATGGTAGCTCATTGTGGTCTTCATCTGTGTTTTTCTAGTGGCTGGTTGTGTAACTCTTTCCCTTTCTGCTCTCAGGTTGGCTATGATAATCTCGACCCCAGCCTGTACTTTTTAAATGTGAGAAGCAAAAGGAAGCTGACAGCCCCCTCCCACCATTTCTGGAGCTGGTTTGGAAGTTTGACTTCACTTGTTTTCTGATCCAGTTACCTGGCTATAGGATCTTTCTTCATTGTCCTGGGTGGCTCTAGGAAAGTGATAGTTTATAGACTCGGGTGTTTTTTTCAGGAAGGTTTTTTTTTTTTTTTTTTTTCTTTTTTATTGTTTCCTACAGATGAGCAAACAACTTGTGCTGATTTTTTACTAGGCTCTGGGATGAGTTCTCCTCCACCCCTTCCTTCATTGGTCCCTGTATGCCAGAATATGTACTTCCTGGCAGCTGAGATGAAGAAACCTCTGGATCTGACTCTGGATGACTTTTCTCAGTGTTTGGAGGTCTGAGGTGCCAGGGGAGGCTGCCATGGCCTCAGGCCCTCTCTGTGCTTGGGATCGTCTCTTCTTTTTACTTGTGGGTGGAGAGGCGGCTTCAATGTGCTGGGAAAAATAATAATGGTAACGAAGAATTACACAGCAATCATACTGGATAACAAGTGCTTTGTGTATATTTTCTGATTTAATTCCCATGACGAACTGACAGATGCAGAGCCTCAGATTCCTTACCTGTAAACAGGGCAGTAACGATACCTAGTGGGTAGATTGGGAAGGATAAGTAGGGGTGGTATAGTGACTTACCCTAGAGAATGCTAGTTCCCTCTCCTCTACAGAGACCCTTAAGAATTATGAATACTCAGCTGCACGGCAGTACTGCACTGAAAGAAACTGAGGTGTCTGTATACCTCGTCCCACTTTAATCAAAGATGAGTGTCCATTCACTCAATCAGCATTCAGTCACCTTCAAGAATAAGAATGTAAGGTATGCTTGCTTCTGTACTAGGCACTGTGAGCCCTAGAGCTACAGTCCTTGGCCTCATACAGCATGTGTTCTGCAGAGAGAAATATGAATTAATAACACAACCAAGTGTATACTCATGGACTGTGGATTTCTTTAAAGGAAATTCTGTGGTGCTGGGTAAGTTAACCAGTCTGAGGTCAGAGGATGCTTCCTCGGGGAAGTGATTCTGTTTGGAGTCTTATTCCTTAGCCTTGATCTACTGCAGAGGACCTCGTCGAATGTTCTACAGGATCAGTTCACTTTCTGCTGTGTCCTGACTATAGACTGACCCAGTGCATGGTCATCCTAGTTGCTCTCTCCACCCCAACAACCCAGGCTGTTTTGTGAGGTTACTCATCCCTAACCATTACAGCTGCTGCTGATCCCATGGGGATGGAGACCAAGCTCAGGGTCACACCTCACAGGGTTGGGTCATCATTTTTTGTTGTTTCTTTGTTTCTGAATGTTCTCATGACTCAGCCAACGTATTACTCAACCAAACACAGTGAGCCACCGTGGTAGAGTTATTCATCACACAGGTTTTTTAAAAACCATCTTTATTGAGATAGGATTTGTATTCCATGAAATTAACTTGCTTTAAGTATAAATTCAGTGATTTATGGTAAATTTACTGGGTTGCACAACCATCACTAAGATCCACTTTTAGAACATTTCCATCATCAGTTGGGTCATCTTTAAATGGAAAAATCAAGAAATTATTTTTCATGGAAATAGATCCTTAATTATTTTTTATGGAATTAGTTCTATGCTCCCTGTAGAAGGATCTCATTAATTAATTCAGTTAGTATTTACTGAGAGCTTGCTGGAGACCACAGCTGGGCTAGGCGCAAAAGGCAATAAAGAGGGAAACAAGCAGAGACGGAGGCTGACAAGCTTTCTGTTGAAGACACATTGTTAGATGTGATCTACCTGCAGATTGGGCTTCCTTGGTAACTCAGACAGTAAAGAATCTGCCTGCCAGTGCAGGAGGTGTAGGTTTGATTCCTGGTTCAGGACACCCCCTGAAGAAGGAAATGGCAACCTACTCCAGTATATTCTTGTCCGGGAAATCTTGTAGCCAGGGGAGCCAGGTAGGCTACAGTCCATGGAGTTGCACAGAGTTGGACAGGACTTAGCAACTAAATAATAGCCTGCAGGTTATAGGTTACCTGTGGCTGCTGCAGGGCAGGTGATAGTTTTCCATCTTGTGGCTCCTAATTGATGAGGCAAAGGCCATGCTTTTGCAATACCTGCTGACTGCACTGACATTACTGGCTAAGTTGGAGGGAAGCATACTCTCCGATATCTGCACACAGTTGTACGCTTGGGCAAGAGTGGTTGCAGGATCAGGGAAGAGAGGAGATTGGGAGTGCTGTTTGCAGTGTGAAGATTCCACAGGTGGACTTGGGGTGAGTGGTGAGGTGTACTGAAGGAGGAAAAGAGTGCCAGGAAAGTCAGGGATGCTTGGCTGTTCGGGTGGCCAACAGCCTAGCGGCGCATCTGCATACAGTGGGGTGGTGATTGAGGGCAAGGTGGGTGGTGTGGATACTAGACTGAGGAATTTGGACTGGCTGGAGCAAACAGGGAAGATGCTATTTCAGGTCTCCAAGGAGGGGGCGTGACTATTCAGAGCTGGGCTTGGGAGAGTAATCTGATGTGATCTGGGGGATGAGAAGTGGGCATGGGTTAGGAGGTTCGTCAGTATCCTAATGTTAGGTGATGTGGACTTGGTGTGAACAGGGGAAGTGGGACAAGGAAAGAAGAAGTGGATGGGAGAGAAGATTCTTCCAGGTAGGGTAGAAAACCTCTCTGTCCCAACTTCTTCTCTTAGGGTCCATACCTGCCTCACCCATCTGCCTGTTGTACTTCAACCA
The DNA here is from genome assembly GCA_006410615.1 of Neotragus moschatus. Classification (NCBI taxonomy): domain Eukaryota; kingdom Metazoa; phylum Chordata; class Mammalia; order Artiodactyla; family Bovidae; genus Neotragus; species Neotragus moschatus. The sequence continues at coordinate 566,662 of SJYA01000080.1, read as the reverse complement.
GCCCCTCAAATTCAGCCTGTCCAAAGCCAGGCTCCACAGCTTCCTCCCTGTCATGCTTTCCCCTTGCCTGGTGTGCTTTTCTCTCCCCTCCATGCCTCTCCTTGTCCTGCTCCTTTTGCCCAGGAGGAAGGAGAGGAACCAGAAGGAAGTGGAACACTTATCCTGGTAGAAGGTAGCGCCATTGAAGGTAGTAGTGAGAGATTTCCAGGGAGGGAAGTGCCAGAAGTCAACGAGGTGAGTGAGTGCAGGCACTGAAGAAGGGCTGGGGACTCAGGGCTGGTACTCAAGGTGAATGAGGTTGCTTGAGCGCAAAATTTAAGGAGGCCCTGGCTGCGAACCTTGTGTTGCATAACCCTGAGAGTGAGGGTCCTAGACCAGGTTCCTGCAGAAAACTGGTGGTTGGGAGGATGCCAGCAACTTTGGAGAAAGCATTAGCTTTCAGAAAGTTAAGGACCAAGGGTGGAACTGTTTCTTCAGAAGATGGCCTTCGGTAGGAAGCTTCCTGAAGCTGCCTGGGGGCCTGGCTGTCTACTTCCTCCTTCCTGCAGGACAGCCTCTTAGGGTCTCTACAGATTCTCTAGGCTTCCTGGAGCACAACGTGAAGACCACTGCTTAGATCTAGCCCCACTTCTTATCAGAGGATTCTGAGACCCAGAGAAATATGTGACTTGTCTAGGGCCACACATGGAGGGGTGACCATAGGGGTCTTCTTTATCTTCCTTTGATGTGTGACCTTTAGTTGCTATACCTTCTCTTTTCACTGTTCCTCCCAATCTCCTTCTCCCTCCTCTACCAATGAGAATTGGCAACAGCTGATACTCAAGGACTCTGCTGGAAGACCGAGGGCTAATTCTGAGAAGTTCATTTCTAAAGTGCCTGCTACTTAGCATTCTTTCAGGGGCTATTCCATTCATTATTCTTATAAGAACCTTTCTAAGTAGTTCTCATTTTCCCATTTTCTGGATGAGAAGACTGAGGTTCAGGAGGGTAAGGGGCTGGCTTAGATTGCATAGTTACTAACTCATGCTGCCTGATACCCACTATGTATTTCTTTATTCATACAACCGAGTGCCTGGAAGCCAGGCACTGGTTTGGTGCTGATATGGTACAACCAAGGGCTTCCCTGGTGGCTCAGTGGTAAAAGAATCTGCCTGGGATGTGGGAGACAAAGGTTCAATCCCTGAGTCAGAAAGATCTCCTGGAGAAGGAAATGGCATGCTGCTTCAGTATTTTTGCCTGGACATTTCCGTGGACAGAGGAGCCTGGTGGGCTACAGTCCATGGGGTCACAAAAGAGTCAGATGCAACTTAACAACTGAACTATAACAACAGCAAAACAATGGTGCAAACAAGGAGACAAAAATCCTACTGAAACCTACTCTATTTGTCCTGCTCCTGCAGGGGATCAGCCTTTGCTTCCTTAGGCCTCCTACCTCAGGGTCTCTGGGCCGCCTGTGGTAGCTGCTGTGTTTGGGCTGTTGCTGAAATGCTGTCCACAGCTAAATTAATTCCTCAACCAATATGTCTCACGGCCTCCTTTCTCTGTGCATCTGGGTCGAGGAAACTTTCCACTTGAATCATTCAGAGGCCATACAGGCAGTTCATTCCTCAAGGAAGATGGTTTTGCTTCAGTTCTTAACTTTATCATCAGCCATTTCATTTGGCCACCACCCCTGAGCAGAAATGTGACTCAGCCCCATGATTTAGCCTTGATAGGCAAGTTATTTTGGCCTCCTCAGCCCCAGTGAGAATTTGGACTCAATGTTTTCACTTGTCACTTTAGACTGTTTGCCAGAGTTTGTGGAAAAAGGCATGTATTATTAATGCTTTTGCTGGGAATGGCTGCGCCTTGCCAGGTTGTCATGTGAGCCCTCTGAAAAGTCCCGGGCTGCAAGGCCCCCAGCGCTCCTAGGCCCAGGGGCTCAGGTGGGAAATGTGATCCTGTCCTACAGAAACTGCAAACAGCCACAGAGGGTGGAGAGAAACTTGGAAGGGGTGGATCCGGGTCTCACCTAGGAATTCACAACTGCCTAGTGAGTGTCTCATGGGGCTGACTCCATCCTGGTGCTTCAGGGGACCTGCCTTTCTTTGAACGTCCTTTAGTCTGGTGGCCTCCTCCCCTCTAAGACGAAATGAACGTATTCAAATCAGTTTAGTGATATTTAGAGAACCATTTTACAGCGGATGCTCTGCCGGCCACTTGACATAAGTGATGTAGTTTTAATCTTTAGAACAAATCTTTGAGGGAGAGCTTGTTAGCTCTGTGTAAAGGATGAGAAAACAGCCTCTGAGAGGTAGAATGAATTACACAAGGTCGTGTAAGTAGTAAAGAATGGAGATGGGATTCTGATCCAGAGTCATCTGGCTTTGAGGACACCATGAGCCACCAGACACGAAATAATTCCTCCTCTTTCCTTTGGTTTGTTCCTACAGTTGGTCCCAGCTCCTCTGTCTCTCATTTTGTGGCTTTTCATCACTCTGAAAGCGGGGAGTTGACTAGAGTTCAGTGTCAGCTGGGTCACGGTTTGGTGGAGTGGATGGTGGGGCTGCAGGCCGGCCTAGGGCTAAGGGTGGATGGCTCTTGCTTCTTCCCCTCTGTCAGCCGGAAAGACTCCTCTTCATGCTCTACCAAAGCTCCTTCTTAGTGCCAGGAGCTCAACTCTGAGTTTAGAGAAGATGATCTAGCAACATCACTTGCTTGCTTGGAAAAACCTCCTTAATGTCGGAGCAGATAATCCTGTTGAACCCCGTTTCTCATCTCTGCAGCTCTCATACCTTTACCCTTCACAGCTTAGTATTTCTTAAGTAAAACAGGCCCACTTTCATGACTCAGCCTTTGCACTGTTTTTTCCCCCTGCTGTTGGGCATACCCTTTTCTGTCTGGTAAACTCCTGTTCATCTTTCAAGACCCAGAGTGAACATTACCTTTTCTGACTTCTGATTTCTGAATTGGCACCACCCCCAGCCCTTAGTTTGATACCATACATGATCTTTCCACCTTTCAGTTTATGGATCGTCCCCTTTCTCTAAGGCCTCAGGAATAGGGACTGGACCCTAATTTCTATATCACCTGTACTTGGGTGATATATTTGTGTGAACAAATGAATAAGTGCTTATCAAGTAAACTATTAAATATGAGTTATAGGTAGCCCCACTAACTGAAAATCCCAGGGACTTTAGAGAAAGAGAAGTAATAGGCTAAAGTTGTGCGGCTCTTGATTCATTGACAGGTGAGCCAGATTGTGTGCTAGGAGCATTCCTAAAAATGGGCCCCACTGCAGAAAGAGAGGGTCCCAGAGGAATGAAGTGAAGCCTCACAGTTGGGGAGCAGAGCACCCAGCCTGCAGTCTCAAACTCTCCACAGCCTGCCTCCCAGGAGAGCTGGGTGCACACTGGGAGAAAAATTGGGCATTTTGAATATTCCCAAAACATAGGGGAGGTGGGTGGCGTGTAGGGGAGGAACAGAAGCAGAGGCAGGAGGAAGTTCAGAGTAACCTTTCTTTCCTTAACTGTGGTGCTGAGGGCATCCTGCTGCCCACGACTTCTGCCCCATGGTGGCTCCTGAGGATACAATATGAGCTGAGTCTGAGTGAATTTGGAGCTAGGACCTGGATATGTAGGCCATTCTGTGCCACTGGGCCTCATGCCCATTTAATTCCGCCTTCTCTAACTGCTGCATGCAGGCACTTAGACTTTAGACATGGTCAGATCTGAGTTTAAATAAATCCTTGTCTTCAGTTCAGTTGCTCAGTTGTGTCCGACTCTCTGTGACCCCATGAACCACAGCACGCCAGGCCTCCCTGTTCATCACCAACTCCCAGAGTCCACCCAANAGAAAATGCCAGATTCCAACTCACTGTTTGCCCTTTCATGTCTGACTGGTGTTTGCTCCTTCCAGTGATGAGGGAAGGTCGGCTCACCCTTAGAAGAGGCCACCGGTGGAGGGCGTGCGTAGGAATGTAAACTTTTGCTAGTAGCTATGATGTGTACAGGAGATGATCTGTTGTAAAATGAGCACTGCATAAGTGGACTTTGTGGGCTGGTGGCAATATTTGCTAGTTCTATTAGCCAATCCACTTCGTTTTCACGGTGAGTATTTTCTGATATTTCTGAGGTATTTTGGTTCCAAGATGGTCTCGGATATTCTTGATGAGACACATCTGAACTCAGCTGGTATATGGCAGATTGAGTAGGATCACTCTGAACAGCCTGAAGTTCAGGAAGATCATCAAGTTCCATGTGCTCATCACAAGAGTTGTACCCCGGGCGAGGACGGCAGCGTCTCCTTGCACTGCAGCAGCTGCAGCGAGTCGCTCGCTCCGGGCGCTCTCTTGTCCATGACTAGCAGGAGCTTCTGTACCGCATCAGGCATCTGGTTGCTCTTCACTTCCCACACNCAAGTTCCATGTGCTCATCACAAGAGTTGTACCCCGGGCGAGGACGGCAGCGTCTCCTTGCACTGCAGCAGCTGCAGCGAGTCGCTCGCTCCGGGCGCTCTCTTGTCCATGACTAGCAGGAGCTTCTGTACCGCATCAGGCATCTGGTTGCTCTTCACTTCCCACACCATGTTAATGCGCTCCGACAAACCCGTCGCCATTACCAAGTCTCGATCCATGACATTATTAATAGCTGCCACCTTGAACACTGATTGTGTGCTGGGTGTTTCTTTTGTCATTTAATTCTCCCCATAACCCAATGATACAGGTAGCACTATCCCTGTTGTACCAACGAATAAACTGAGGCCCCCAAATTCAGCTAAATTGCCCTAGGTAACAGAGCTAGTAAACAATGGACTTGGACTTCACACCTGTCTCTCTGTGAATCACAAGTTAGAACTAATTATGCGTATATAATTTTGCCTTATTGGAGTAATAGGAAGTTTTGCTTCTCTTGATGAGGAAGCTTAGGGATTGGTTACCCTGACGATAGCAAAGCTGTGTAAAGACTGTATCACAGGGATGGCGGATCCTTATACTCACATTTGGACTCCTCTCTAACCTTTATTCATATGGATAGCCATGACCTTCCCAAAGACATCTTTTGATGACTTTGGCAGAGAGAGATCTCTGGTTGCTAGTGACTCTCAGTGAGGTACTATTAATGCTAAGGATGGTGGCTGACTATGCTGGGGACTCTTGGGCTCTGAGGCAACTATGTTGAGGGCCAGGAATTTATTCATGAGGGATGAAAACAGGTGGGAAGATTCCGTGAGAGGAAGGGAGTGTGAGAGGTGCGTCATGTCATCAACCTTGAGATAAAAGGGCCCCTGTGTGTATTACCTTTGGAAAGGAGACCATCCGGCCCCATCTTGGTTGGCCAACACAAAGAGATTGTCTGCTGATACATAGATCTGTTCTGTTAGAAGAACAAAAATCATCCAAGAGAGGTGAAGAAATTTGAGGGCTTTCTCCAGCTCAAGCTTTATTTTCTGTAACTGTGAACAGATCTTGTTTTTGGTTCAACATCATTTCAGTACTCCAGATGGCGGGTCCTCACCATCCTCTCCTTTCTGATTGCCTGTCTGCCATCTTTTCTTCCAGAAGCTCCTTTGGGCTCCAATTTGAGCTGGGTGCTCTTACACACTACCATTTCTCCTTTCCAGGGGAAAGGAGAGAAGCAGGGAAAGGAAAGGAAAGTGGGTAGCAGCACCTTTCTTCATTTCTGACTCTAGCCGCAGTATCTTTTCTTGGGACTCTTTGTGTAAATATGGCCAATATTATATACTTTACTCTGTCATTAATTTCATTACATTTGTTCAGCTATTTTGTTTTCTGCCTTAGGTGCTAAGTTTGTCTCTCAAAACTCTTTGAGGGCGGGAAATGTAGTTTATGTGGAGGTGGTGATGCCTGTATTTTAATTTCACTGTCTGGCAGGTAGCCAATAAAAACTTTTTAAAATTTGTTTAACTGATGTTTATTGGATGCTTTCCTTGGTCTGGGCATTGGATACAAAGGGACTAGAGCTAATTGTCACTTGATTGAGATGCTTAATTTTAAGGGAAGACAGACATGTAAGCAAATTAAAATGTTAATTTTGAGCTATAATTGAGGTTTGATTAAAATTTATTGGGCACTCAGATGAGAAATGATGAGACAAGAGAGATGGAGACGGATGTAAGAATGTTTTGAGAGCAGTAATAATAGAACTTTGTTTGCTGTTGTGTTTGATTCAATACCTTTATGGGCTTGTGTTAGGGACAGCGAGGTACCAGGATGAATATGCAATCCAGGAGCACCCTGAGTGAAGGGAGACTTGAATATGGGATAAGAAAGAAGGAAAAATGCTTAACAAGATATTAAGTGATGGAGAGACTGAGGGAGAGGATTATAATTCCTAACACATATTGAATGCTTATTACCATGTGCAAGGTAATTAACATGAATAGCCTCCTTTCCCCTTCATTATAATCTTATGAGGTAGATACTGTTTTCTCCATTGTTACAGATGAGGACGCATCTTGAGAGTAGTCAAGTTGCCTGTTAAGATCACATAGTTGAGAAGTGGTAAAGTCAGGTTTAAACCCAGGAACTCTTGTTCCAAAATAAACACCCATGTGATTGGATAGAGAAAGACTCAACCAGCTGATCAGGAATCTCCAAAGGGCCCTCGGTGCTGATACATGCTGTGTGCTGTGCCTAGTCGCTCAGTGGTGTCTGACTTTTTGCAGTCACATAGACTGTAACCCACCAGGCTCCTCTGTCCATGGAGATTCTCCAGGCAAGGATACTGGAGTGCTGATAACCCGCACATTTATACCTGTGGGCCAGACCTTCCCACCACCGTCTGTAATCTTCTATCAGACTGCCCGGTCTCACCCCACTTGACAGTCTGATCTCAAACTCAGGACACCCAGAGCTGAACTGATGTGCTCTTCCCAAGCTCTTCTGCCCTATCTTCTTCTTTGCTGTTGAAAGCAGCTCTATCCCCAGATACTAAGTTATTCACTCATTACACTTAAGGTTTTCTATGTCTCACTCTGCTAGAATGTAAAGCTCCAAGGGCAGTGATCTTCATCTGGTTAAGGATCTTAAGCCCTCAGAATTATGCTGAGCACATAGTGGTTAATACATTTAAAAATGAGTAAATGTAGGTGTCAATTTTCTGCACAGGTGTCTGGTTTAAATTTTGTTCTTACATGTGGTCTGGAGTCTAGGGGAGGTGCCCATGGGTGTGTGTAAAGGGGTACAGAGTGAGGGGAGCCCGTGAGGTTGAGGCTGGACTCCTGGGGATGTGGACACTTCAGGGCCAGCAGGAATCTGGTCACCAGAGGAGGTTGGCATGGGGAGGGAAGAGGGGAGCTGGGAGGATGCCTGTTAGAGGGAGGGAGTTTGAAGAAAAGGAACCAGAGAGGCCTCACTGAGGAAGGTGCTGAGAGGAGATTTTGCAATTAGAGACGCAGTTACAATGGAATGATGTGGGCTGACTCCAGTTACTTGGGGAACAAGTGGAAAGTGGAGAAGTGTAAGCATCTCAAGAGGCTCTGCTGTGAGGAAGGAGAGGTTAGGTTGTTCTTTGAGGAAGTGTTTTGTTTTAGGATTTAAAAAAATTATTTATTTTTAAATTAAAGAATAACTGCTTTATAGAATTTTGTTTTCTGTTAAACATCGACAAGAATCAGGTGTAGGTATACATATGTCCCCTCTGAGGATTTTTTTTTTTTTTTTAAATCTGTTAAAAGACAAACCCCAACCTTTTGGTTATGGGTGGGTGAACAGGAGTGAGGAAGTGACACAAGAGGGGATTGGGAGGTGACAAATAAGCTAATAACATCCAGATTGGCAAAGGAGACATTGAGCAAATTCTGTCTGGTCCCTGCCAAAGAAGTGCTGTTGAGTTCAAGCCGATAGCTCAATGCCTGGCACATAGTGGGTCCACAGTATTTAATGAGTACACTGTAAAATACTATAGAATTGAGTGACAGGTCACTGTCAACTACAATACAGTAACAGATGTCTGAGACAGGGAGTTTGCTTTTCAAACCACTGACTGTAGGCGAGTGGCATTTATCTCCCCTTAGCAGCATTTTTGTGAGTGTTAGGAGCAATTGTATGTGGTTATATTTTGGTTTCCTCTTTTCTGCACCATGGTTATGCTTTTAGAAGATAAATTTGCAGGTGACTCACTTGGGTGACTAGAATGACTTGTTACCCAAGGGCTCTGTGTGCATATAATGGTGACTTAGTCAGTCTGGGCTGCTTATAAACAACAGACATTTATTTCTCACTGTTTAGGAGGCTGGAAAGTCTTAGATTAAGAAGCCAGTGTGCTGGCATTCTGGTGACGGTCCACTTCCTGGTTCATACCTGGCACCTTTTGCTGTGTTCTCAACAGTGGAAGCAGTGATGGGGCTTTCCTTTTTATAAGAGTGCTAATCCCATTCATGAGGACTCCATCCTCATGACCTAATCATGTCCCAGAGGTTCCACCTCATACCTTCACATCTGGGGAATAGGATGTCAGTATATGAATTTGCAGGGGACACAAACATCCAGCCCATAGCAAGTGGTAAGTCCAAGGAAACAAAAGAGTTGACCGAGAGTGCACTGAACCAGTTCCATTTCACACCAAGTGGTACCACCTCTGGGATTTGGATTTAAATAATCTAAGTTTGTTTCCTTTGGATTTTATAAATAGAATAGTGTCGGGAAAGGAAGAAATAAAAGGAACTATGATTTACAAAATGTATTAAGAACAGTCTATCTGTTTCCTTCTTTAAAAAATGACACGCAAAGAATGCAGGTTTAATTCCCTGATGGTGGCAAATGACAGAGTTTATGGATGTCCAGGGAGAAGGCAGAAGATTAGACTCCTATTTTAATCCCACCTTCTCTGGGAAGACATTGGCAGACTGCATAGGAAAGAATGAAAGAAAAAAACCCTTACTATTTATGAAACATCCTCTGTGCCTGAAATAATGCAAGTGCACACGACACTCACCCCCACTAGGGAAAGGGTAGTTTATCAGTGTTCAGTGTAACCTACCCAAGGGCACACAGCCAACAAAGCGGAGAGGGGATTGACCCCCTTGGCTAAAGAGGGATGCATCTAAGAAATGTAGCTACCTGAAGTCAGCCAGAGTCCCTAGCACCTAGCACAGTGCCTTTTAATCAGGAAAATTTTGAGCAATATTTATCAAAGGGATAGTGTGTTAATTGAATGAATTACCAGAGCCCTGGGAAATCTTGCAAATAGGTTTGCTGAAGTGCTGAGGTCTTCAACACTTTCTAGAGAGAGAGAAACGCAGGGAGAGAAACACATTTACATTTTTAAAAGGAGTAATTACAAACCGTCAGCATCAGGTCATCACTAAGATGACTTATGTAAAATGCCTGCACATGGTAGCTCTCAGTAAGTAATAATTAATGCATAAGGTAATTATTAAATCAGTACATCCCCATTGCTTCTCCTCACTCTGGGACACAAGATATAGGGTTCCATGACCTGACACTTTTGGGGTTCATATTGGAATGCACAATAGCTTTCTCTCTCCCTGATGTCTTATTATATATCTTTCCCTGTTGGCAGTCCTAGCCTCTTGCCCCTCAGTTTAGCAACTCTGTGGTTTCTGCACAAGGAATCTTGTGTGTTGTCTCAGACCCTGTATTTTCAAGACCATTTCAAGTATTCCCTCAATGGCCAGACATTTTTGTGTGATACCAAAGCATAGAGACACTTCATGTTAATTATGATAATAGTGAATTTAGAACGCTTTCATCAGTCAATGAACATATTTGTATCCTTAATAACTGAGGCCTCAGTTGGTAAAGAATCTGCCTGCTGTGTGGGAGACCTGGGTTCAGTCCTTGGGTCAGGAAGATCCCCTAGAGAAGGGAATGGCAACCCATTCCAGTATTCTTGCCTGGAAAAGTCCATGGACAGAGGAGCCTGGCAGGCTACAGTCTATGGGATCACAAAGGGTTGGACACAAACCTTTCAAACAAGTTGGAAAATGTGGACTGGATGTTGGTTGGTTCACTACTTTAACATAGTGCTTTTATAACTATCACTAAAGGATACTAATTTGTGTCTGTTGGGAAGATAGCACTTATTTAACCCATGATTTTGAGCAGTACATGGACAGGGCTTGCTGATCCCATTTATGGATGATTTAAAGATAGGAAGGATGGTGAATGTTGTGTGTGCCAGGGTCAAAATTCTCTGTAAGCTTCACAGGCTAGAAGAGGAACAGAGTGTAGAAAGATAAAGTGTAGCACCAGGATAAACAGAGGATAAAAGGTGAGGTCCAAATACCAATGGCACACTCAGTCAGCCCAGCTGGGAGGTGTAGTTAGGGAGAAAGGCTTATAAGAAAGGCTGGTAAACTTGAGTTCAGTTAACGCTTGACTGAGAGTGATTAGCATGAGGCTGCTAAAAACTAACCAGAAACTCTCCACATTTGCATGGTAGGAATGTAGTTGGTCTCTTGTTCCCCTACTAGTCAGGCCACACCTAGACACTGTGGAGTTCAGAAAACATGTTATTTAAGGAATGGCTCAAACAATGAGAATGTTCAGCTTGAAAAAGAGAAGGGTTGAGGTGGGATGCGTGTGCTTCCCAGGTGGTGCTTCCCAGTGGTAAACAACACACCTGCAAACACGGGAGTCATAAGAGACATGGGTTTGATTNCAGAAAACATGTTATTTAAGGAATGGCTCAAACAATGAGAATGTTCAGCTTGAAAAAGAGAAGGGTTGAGGTGGGATGCGTGTGCTTCCCAGGTGGTGCTTCCCAGTGGTAAACAACACACCTGCAAACACGGGAGTCATAAGAGACATGGGTTTGATTCTTGGGTTGGGAAGATCCCCTGGAGGAGAGCATGGCAACCCACTCCAGTATTCTTGCCTGGAGAATCCCATGGGCAGAGGAGCCTGGTGGGCTATAGTCCATGGGGTTGCAAAGAGTAAGACACAACTGAAACAACTTAACATGCCCATAATAGTTTTAAAGGATTGTTTCGTGGAAAAAAGAACAGATGTTTGTTTTCCTCTAGAGGGTGGTCTTAGAACCAGCAGGTACAAGCTAAAGGGTTTGGGAAGAGATGAGTCCACTGTTTTGGGTTGACCTAAAAGTTCATTTGGGTTTTTCTATAACATCTTGCAGAAAAACCAAAATGAACTTTTTTGCCTACCCAATAAATAAAAGGCTTTTCAGAACTAATATTTAGCTGTCTGCAGATGGGCTGCCTTGGAAGGAGAGTTATCATTATTACAGGTATGAAAGCAGATGCTGGCAGCGTGGCCATTTTTTTGTTGCTGTTGAATGGGAAGTTCATTCATCAGGTGGTAGGTTGACCACCTGACTGCCCCCTGAGGTCATTTCTAACCGTGATAGGGCTGCTAGGCCTCAGAGAGCACCCAGACTCCCCACTTCACGTACAAGGGGACCCAATAACCAGATACCTGATGAAGAGGCCAATGGGGAAGGCTTGGGCTTTGGACAAAGAGCTAATGATGGAAATCTTCCTCTGATTTTTTCTACAATTAATGAACAATTTGAATTCTAAAGCACCCATAGGTAGCATTTATTATTAAAAAACAGTGGTATAACAATAGAGGAAGTGGGATTTGAGTCTCCCAAAGGATTCCATAGGACCTCAGGGACCTTTAGGACCTCCTCATATTCTTCCAGCCCTGTTCGGCTGCCCACATCCTACACGGCCTCCTAGGTCTAGGACCTCAGTTCAGTTCAGTTCAGTCGCGTCTGACTCTTTGCGACCCCGTGAGTCACAGCATGCCAGGCCTCCCTGTCCATCACCAACTTCTGGAGTTCATTCAGACTCACGTCCATTGAGTCAGTGATGCCATCTAGCCATCTCATCCTTGGTCGTCCCCTTCTCCTCCGGTCCCCAATCCCTCCCAGCATCAGAATCTTTTCCAATGAGTCAACTCTTCACATGAGGTGGCCAAAGTACTGGAGTTTCAGCTTTAGCATCATCCCTCCAAAGAAATCCCAAGGCTGATCTCCTTGTAGTCCAGACTCTCAGGAGTCTCCTCCAGCACCACAGTTCAAAAGCATCAATCCTTCGGTGCTCAGCTTTCTTCACAGTCCAACTCTCACATCCATACATGACTACTGGAAAAAACCATAGCCTTGACTAGACGGACCTAGTCCAGGTCAAATCCTATTTCTTCACTGGAAGCCTCCCTTACCCACCCTTAGCTGCAAGGCTGGTCTTGTCTCTGGGTGTGATAGACATGGCCTTGGAGAGTTAGTTGAACTGGGTTTGAATCCTGGCACTGTCCTAACCATGACCTTGAACAAGGGACTTCACTCTCCATGTAAAGCATACTCATCATTATCTGTAACATGCAGGTGAGTTGTATCTACCTTGCAATGTTCTTAAGATAATTGAAGAGAGAGAAAATGCTCAGCACAGCACCTGGCCTGTGTTTCATGTTCAGCCAATAGGATTCATCTTTATGATGCTAACTGATAGGCATTATTTTTGACATCTGTATTCAACCTACCCCAAGGATGGTTTACCTGGCAAGAAGAATTCCCTGGCAGGAAACTGCTGCCACTGGGGTGAAGTTTTCCAGTATCACCCTGTCCAGTCCCTCTCTCATAGACCATTGCAGTCCCTTTCCACAGCTTGGTCTTTTTTGATTTCCTCTGAAATTTTTCAGTAAATAATATAAACCAGATGCTGGTTTTATCCAGATTCAGTTAACTCAGATACTAGTTTCAGTCAGTTCATCCATCATTGATTGTCATGGTTGCCTGCCTCCGACCTCCTCCATCCATTTCCAGGTCACCTGCAAATAGTTATGCAGAGTTTCCAGTAAAGGCATCATCTTGCCGAATTCCTACCCTGTGTGCCCAGCGGTAACTAACGAACTGGTTCCTTTTTATTTTTTATTGAAGTATGGTTTGACTTGAAATGTGGTATTAGTTTCAGATGTACAGCAAAGTAATACATATACATCTATCTACTCTTTTTAAGATTATTTTCCCATCTAGGTCATTGCAGAGTATTGAGTAGAGCTCCCTGCATTACATAGTATGTTCTTGTTAGTTTTCTATTTTATACACAGTGGTATGTGTGTGTCAGTCCCAGCCTTCCAGTTTATCCCTCCCTTCCCCTTGTACTCTGGTAAGCATAAGCTTGATTTCTAGATCTGTAACCCTATTTCTGTTTTGTGGATAAGTTCATTTGTACCCCTTTTTTAGATTGCACGTATAACAATATATGATGTTTGTCTTTTTCTGACTTACTTCACTCAGCTGACTGATTCTTGCTTTTCCTTTTGTGGGGAGGACCTTTCCATTGAAGCTTTTAGTTTATACTATGGGGGAGGCATATACCTCCTAGCTGAGCTAGGAGCCCCTCAGCTGTGCTCGCATAGCACCCTCTCAGTGTCTATGTCTGCCTGTCTATGAGGGTGTGACCTTCCGGACTGCAGAAAGCATTCTAGTCTCTCTGAGGCCTGCTAGGTCTGTCTTGACTGGGTTCTCAGCGGGTAGGACTTAGCCTTTCCTGTGGACTTCTGATGACTTGACTCTTCAGTTGGGCCAGGCGTTTCTTTTCTCTTGGATGGAGTGTGATTCTCCTACAGGCATCTCATTCATGACTCTTTCGTTCAGGGCCTGCAGAAGTCTTTGCTGAGGACCCAGTCGAGATAGACCTAGCAGGCCTCAGAGAGACTGGAATGCCTTCTGCAGTCTGGAAGTTCACACCCTTATAGACAGGCAGACATAGACACTGAGAGAGTGCTGTGGGAGCACAGCTAAGGGGCTCCTAGCTCAGACTGGGGGAGCAGAGAGACTTTGGCTCTGATACTGAATTACCTCCTAGTCAACACACTGTTAAGACCCAACCAGACGCACTGGTTCCCTCAACATGTTCAGTCAAAGGATGCCTGTGGCCCCTCCCTGGATGGCCCCATGTAGACCTTTCACAGTTGTCCCAAGTGAGGACTCTCTCCTCCAGCCTCCCCAGGCTTCCCTAGTGAAGCCTGTGCTCTTATGACCTGAGTTCGTTGGAAACCTGGTTAGTTGCCTGCTGGTCTCATGCCAAACTGGGGGTGGGAGGAGGTGTGAGCTGCCCTCTGTGATGATCCTTATTCGTTTTGCTTTCTTTGTTCTTATAAATCCACTGTTGAGGGTGAGGAGGGCCTTAAGCACGTGGGCAGAGGTGGGTTCCACTGAGTTATAGAGCTTGGCCTCTGCTCACCTTCCCACAGGAGAAGTCAGCATGGGCTTCTGTTCCCCAGCCACCTCCCTCCCTTCTGAGGACAGAGGGTCATCTGCCTAAAATCTTTTGGGCTATCAATGGATCTCACCATTTGAGAGGCTTCCCTGTAGCATTGTACCATCTCCTTCCTCTCCATCTGACCTCCCATTTGGCCAAATGGGGTCTGAGGACAGGAATCCAGTTCCTCAAACTGAGCCTTTCAGATACTCCTGTGGCACCTGAGAGTGGTTTCGGTATTCAACCACAGATATCTTTTAAAAGTGTAAACTTAGTACATGACCACAACCAAAAATACCCACAACAGATATTTCAGGCCTACTGTTCTGGGAATAGGAAAACAAATTAGATATGGTCTTTGCCTTCAAGGCATTCACAGCCCACTGTCCTGTCCAGATCAGATGGGTCGCATTGCTGGTCAGCACTTAGGAGGAGAACTGTTTAATAACCCCTCCACCATCACCTTTGTCCTCAAATCCTCCTGGGGATAGTAGGATTTGAAGAGATGGGCTCGTGTGACAGAAGGTGGCTCTTTTCCCCCATACACCTCCCATGATACCTGGAGCTACCTATGGACTGGGATTCTGACTTGAGTGTCCTTGCTCCGACAGCACCCAGCCTGGAATGGGGGCTTCTTTTGCAGGCACTTGATAAACACTTGAGTGAAGAGTTGAAGCATCAAGTTCATAAAGGAATCTCTTTCAAGGTCATGCTCCCTGTGGGGTCCCCTGTGGTCACTGCTTGGCTGGCTCTTGCCTGAACACATCCTTTGTCTGTTCTTTTTCATGAATGACCAATTTGAGTCAGTTATTAAGTTGCCATAAATAACCCAGTGGACTGGAGATTTAAAGGAAAAAAAATGTCTTACAGGCCTGTTTTATTGTTTGAGGGGTGTTATGAGGTCACCAGGACTTCTGTCATTCCAAACACAAAAAAAGGTCATTTCCTGTTCTGTTCTTTCAAATATGTCAGATGGAGCCAAGAGGTGCTGAAATAGCAAAAGGAATGCCAGGGGAACTGGAAGTAAAGCTCAGCAGGCTGCAGACTTGCAGAAGTCACCCTGTGGAATCATAGAGTGGGCTTTTGGTCTGCTTTTCAGTTAGGCAACTCAACATTTTTTTTTTCCTTCATTTTTAAAATTTATTATTTAAAACAATGTTTTTAAAAAATCAAAGGGCCTTGCTAAATAACTGTGCCTTAAAGACTTCATTTGTAGGCAGGGGTAGCTGTGTGCTAGACTTGGGAGTGAGATCTGAATCTTGGTTTTGTCCCTTTCTAGCTGGGTGGCCTTTGGAAAATGAAGTTCAGTTACTCTGAACTTTAGCTTTCTCACCTGTAAAATAACCCACTGAATTATTCAGAAGACTTAAAAATGGTGCCTAAGAACAGGGACTCAGGAAGTGAACCTCATAATAGTGGTGATGCGTATAGGTAGACACAGCGATGCTTCCTCATCAAAGACGATCTCTGTGACCTGAACCACTCTGCAGGCTCCTTATCACCCCTATATTCCTATGTGTTAAGATGTGATCATCATCTTCTCCTAAATATCAACTCTAATACTAGAAGCTTGGTATAGCTTCCTCTGAGGCAGCAAATGAGCACACAATGGCATGTTAGTTCTACTCGGCACATTTTTAAAAAGGGAGGCCTTGGGAAAGAGAGAGAGAGTAATGGAAACAGTGCACACGGTTCTGACAGCCAGTCAGCTTAATTTAAGGCTTGCACGAGTACAGATGGGGGACATGAACCAGGGGTCCCTCAGTCTCTCTTGGCTGAGCATCTTGTGCCGGATATGATCTCAGTGTCGAAATAGTTGTTTTTTTCGTGTTGCTGCTGCTAAGTCACTGCAGTCGTGTCTGACTCTCTCTGACCTCAAAGATGGTAGCCCACCAGGCTCCCCTGTCCTGGGATTCTCCAGGCAAGAACACTGGAGTGGGTTGCCATTTCCCTCTCCAATGCAGGAAAGTGAAAANCCATACATGACTACTGGAAAAAACCATAGCCTTGACTAGACGGACCTAGTCCAGGTCAAATCCTATTTCTTCACTGGAAGCCTCCCTTACCCACCCTTAGCTGCAAGGCTGGTCTTGTCTCTGGGTGTGATAGACATGGCCTTGGAGAGTTAGTTGAACTGGGTTTGAATCCTGGCACTGTCCTAACCATGACCTTGAACAAGGGACTTCACTCTCCATGTAAAGCATACTCATCATTATCTGTAACATGCAGGTGAGTTGTATCTACCTTGCAATGTTCTTAAGATAATTGAAGAGAGAGAAAATGCTCAGCACAGCACCTGGCCTGTGTTTCATGTTCAGCCAATAGGATTCATCTTTATGATGCTAACTGATAGGCATTATTTTTGACATCTGTATTCAACCTACCCCAAGGATGGTTTACCTGGCAAGAAGAATTCCCTGGCAGGAAACTGCTGCCACTGGGGTGAAGTTTTCCAGTATCACCCTGTCCAGTCCCTCTCTCATAGACCATTGCAGTCCCTTTCCACAGCTTGGTCTTTTTTGATTTCCTCTGAAATTTTTCAGTAAATAATATAAACCAGATGCTGGTTTTATCCAGATTCAGTTAACTCAGATACTAGTTTCAGTCAGTTCATCCATCATTGATTGTCATGGTTGCCTGCCTCCGACCTCCTCCATCCATTTCCAGGTCACCTGCAAATAGTTATGCAGAGTTTCCAGTAAAGGCATCATCTTGCCGAATTCCTACCCTGTGTGCCCAGCGGTAACTAACGAACTGGTTCCTTTTTATTTTTTATTGAAGTATGGTTTGACTTGAAATGTGGTATTAGTTTCAGATGTACAGCAAAGTAATACATATACATCTATCTACTCTTTTTAAGATTATTTTCCCATCTAGGTCATTGCAGAGTATTGAGTAGAGCTCCCTGCATTACATAGTATGTTCTTGTTAGTTTTCTATTTTATACACAGTGGTATGTGTGTGTCAGTCCCAGCCTTCCAGTTTATCCCTCCCTTCCCCTTGTACTCTGGTAAGCATAAGCTTGATTTCTAGATCTGTAACCCTATTTCTGTTTTGTGGATAAGTTCATTTGTACCCCTTTTTTAGATTGCACGTATAACAATATATGATGTTTGTCTTTTTCTGACTTACTTCACTCAGCTGACTGATTCTTGCTTTTCCTTTTGTGGGGAGGACCTTTCCATTGAAGCTTTTAGTTTATACTATGGGGGAGGCATATACCTCCTAGCTGAGCTAGGAGCCCCTCAGCTGTGCTCGCATAGCACCCTCTCAGTGTCTATGTCTGCCTGTCTATGAGGGTGTGACCTTCCGGACTGCAGAAAGCATTCTAGTCTCTCTGAGGCCTGCTAGGTCTGTCTTGACTGGGTTCTCAGCGGGTAGGACTTAGCCTTTCCTGTGGACTTCTGATGACTTGACTCTTCAGTTGGGCCAGGCGTTTCTTTTCTCTTGGATGGAGTGTGATTCTCCTACAGGCATCTCATTCATGACTCTTTCGTTCAGGGCCTGCAGAAGTCTTTGCTGAGGACCCAGTCGAGATAGACCTAGCAGGCCTCAGAGAGACTGGAATGCCTTCTGCAGTCTGGAAGTTCACACCCTTATAGACAGGCAGACATAGACACTGAGAGAGTGCTGTGGGAGCACAGCTAAGGGGCTCCTAGCTCAGACTGGGGGAGCAGAGAGACTTTGGCTCTGATACTGAATTACCTCCTAGTCAACACACTGTTAAGACCCAACCAGACGCACTGGTTCCCTCAACATGTTCAGTCAAAGGATGCCTGTGGCCCCTCCCTGGATGGCCCCATGTAGACCTTTCACAGTTGTCCCAAGTGAGGACTCTCTCCTCCAGCCTCCCCAGGCTTCCCTAGTGAAGCCTGTGCTCTTATGACCTGAGTTCGTTGGAAACCTGGTTAGTTGCCTGCTGGTCTCATGCCAAACTGGGGGTGGGAGGAGGTGTGAGCTGCCCTCTGTGATGATCCTTATTCGTTTTGCTTTCTTTGTTCTTATAAATCCACTGTTGAGGGTGAGGAGGGCCTTAAGCACGTGGGCAGAGGTGGGTTCCACTGAGTTATAGAGCTTGGCCTCTGCTCACCTTCCCACAGGAGAAGTCAGCATGGGCTTCTGTTCCCCAGCCACCTCCCTCCCTTCTGAGGACAGAGGGTCATCTGCCTAAAATCTTTTGGGCTATCAATGGATCTCACCATTTGAGAGGCTTCCCTGTAGCATTGTACCATCTCCTTCCTCTCCATCTGACCTCCCATTTGGCCAAATGGGGTCTGAGGACAGGAATCCAGTTCCTCAAACTGAGCCTTTCAGATACTCCTGTGGCACCTGAGAGTGGTTTCGGTATTCAACCACAGATATCTTTTAAAAGTGTAAACTTAGTACATGACCACAACCAAAAATACCCACAACAGATATTTCAGGCCTACTGTTCTGGGAATAGGAAAACAAATTAGATATGGTCTTTGCCTTCAAGGCATTCACAGCCCACTGTCCTGTCCAGATCAGATGGGTCGCATTGCTGGTCAGCACTTAGGAGGAGAACTGTTTAATAACCCCTCCACCATCACCTTTGTCCTCAAATCCTCCTGGGGATAGTAGGATTTGAAGAGATGGGCTCGTGTGACAGAAGGTGGCTCTTTTCCCCCATACACCTCCCATGATACCTGGAGCTACCTATGGACTGGGATTCTGACTTGAGTGTCCTTGCTCCGACAGCACCCAGCCTGGAATGGGGGCTTCTTTTGCAGGCACTTGATAAACACTTGAGTGAAGAGTTGAAGCATCAAGTTCATAAAGGAATCTCTTTCAAGGTCATGCTCCCTGTGGGGTCCCCTGTGGTCACTGCTTGGCTGGCTCTTGCCTGAACACATCCTTTGTCTGTTCTTTTTCATGAATGACCAATTTGAGTCAGTTATTAAGTTGCCATAAATAACCCAGTGGACTGGAGATTTAAAGGAAAAAAAATGTCTTACAGGCCTGTTTTATTGTTTGAGGGGTGTTATGAGGTCACCAGGACTTCTGTCATTCCAAACACAAAAAAAGGTCATTTCCTGTTCTGTTCTTTCAAATATGTCAGATGGAGCCAAGAGGTGCTGAAATAGCAAAAGGAATGCCAGGGGAACTGGAAGTAAAGCTCAGCAGGCTGCAGACTTGCAGAAGTCACCCTGTGGAATCATAGAGTGGGCTTTTGGTCTGCTTTTCAGTTAGGCAACTCAACATTTTTTTTTTCCTTCATTTTTAAAATTTATTATTTAAAACAATGTTTTTAAAAAATCAAAGGGCCTTGCTAAATAACTGTGCCTTAAAGACTTCATTTGTAGGCAGGGGTAGCTGTGTGCTAGACTTGGGAGTGAGATCTGAATCTTGGTTTTGTCCCTTTCTAGCTGGGTGGCCTTTGGAAAATGAAGTTCAGTTACTCTGAACTTTAGCTTTCTCACCTGTAAAATAACCCACTGAATTATTCAGAAGACTTAAAAATGGTGCCTAAGAACAGGGACTCAGGAAGTGAACCTCATAATAGTGGTGATGCGTATAGGTAGACACAGCGATGCTTCCTCATCAAAGACGATCTCTGTGACCTGAACCACTCTGCAGGCTCCTTATCACCCCTATATTCCTATGTGTTAAGATGTGATCATCATCTTCTCCTAAATATCAACTCTAATACTAGAAGCTTGGTATAGCTTCCTCTGAGGCAGCAAATGAGCACACAATGGCATGTTAGTTCTACTCGGCACATTTTTAAAAAGGGAGGCCTTGGGAAAGAGAGAGAGAGTAATGGAAACAGTGCACACGGTTCTGACAGCCAGTCAGCTTAATTTAAGGCTTGCACGAGTACAGATGGGGGACATGAACCAGGGGTCCCTCAGTCTCTCTTGGCTGAGCATCTTGTGCCGGATATGATCTCAGTGTCGAAATAGTTGTTTTTTTCGTGTTGCTGCTGCTAAGTCACTGCAGTCGTGTCTGACTCTCTCTGACCTCAAAGATGGTAGCCCACCAGGCTCCCCTGTCCTGGGATTCTCCAGGCAAGAACACTGGAGTGGGTTGCCATTTCCCTCTCCAATGCAGGAAAGTGAAAAGTGAAAGGGAAGTCGCTCAGTTTTGTCTGACTCTTAGCAACCCCATGGACTGCAGCCCACCAGCCTCCTCCGTCCATGGGATTTTCCAGGCAAGAGTACTGGAGTGGTTTGCCATTGCCTTCTCCTCAAGATAATTATTTCTTCAGGTCCCCAGAAGAAGAAATCATAATCTCCTCTTGGGTTGGAGGATAGCCCATCCATGTTGGATTCACTGAGTGAACTTATTTATTTGAGTGTTCCAGGGTTGTATAACGGAGAAGGCAATGGCACCCCACTCCAGTAGTCTTGCCTGGAAAATCCTATGGATGGAGGAGCCAGGTCTGCTGCAGTCTATGGGGTTGCAAAGAGTTGGACACGACTGCACGACTTCATTTTCACTTTTTACTTTCATGCATTGGAGGAGGAAATGGCAACCCACTCCAGTGTTCTTGCCTGGAGAATCCCAGGGACGGGGGAGCCTGGTGGGCTGCCGTCTCTGGGGTCACACAGAGTCGGACACGACTGAAACGACTTAGCTGTAGCAGTAGCAGGGTTGTATAAACAGACTATGTATTCTGTATTTTATGGGTGATTTAAGGTAGGACTTTTTTGTCTATTTCTTTACTGCACATGAACATCCTTATGAAATAAGAATTTATTTTAATTGACTTCTTCAGATTTATTAATTCAAATTTATTTTTTCATTTTATCTATAACTATTTCAATATGTACTCTTAAAAGATAAAGCTACTTAATAGGCTGTTATCATATTTAGATAATGAACAAATTCCTCTGTATCATCAGATATGGAGTCAATATTCAAATTTCTCCAACTGTTATATGTATGTGGATGTGTGCATACTCACACAGATGTATGTATTAGTATGTTTATATGTGTGAATATGTACATATATGTAATTTTAAAAACTGTGTTTATTCAAATCAGGATCCACATAAATTTATGACATTGCAATGCATTAATATGACTTTTAAAATTCCTAAAATGCTTTTAATCAAAAGTTCCCCAGGAGAGAGGAATTTTTCGACCCCAGCACTGATTTTGCAACTAACTGTTGGGTGAGGTGTGGCTCCGTGTCTGACAAGGGCCCACAGACGACATCTCTGCTTCGCTGCCTATTTACTCGTGCTGTTCAACTGTCCCTTTCAGAGACACCCACTTCCTGATCTTTTATTCATACTTCAAAGAGAATCTTCTTCTCTAAATATTTGAATACCGATCCAAAGGACAGGTTTAGCTGCCAAAATCGCAGCTTCCAGATCTTCACCCAAAAAGCTTTGTATATTTGCTTTTCCTGGCCATGCAGGTAGAACACTTGAGTTTTTGATGAAATGAAATTTTGCAACTTAACTAGAAATAATCTAGATTGTACCTTGGGATTGGGAAGAAGCATGTTTTGATGTAGAGAAGCCAGCCTGACCTCCCAAATGATGGTGTATCTTTGTGCTTTTGACACTTGTTGACCTCGGGCAGAGATATAGACGGTAAGGAGGTATTTTCTGCGTTAAAAATAAGAACAAGATGTTTTGAAATAGGGCTCCTGTGCAGACAGCTGAGGTTTATGCAGTTGCCACAGGTGGAACTTAAGTTCCTAAGATCATGACACACCTTCCTAAGTGGCCTGTGGGGTGAGCTGGGTGAGCCTGAAGTAGCTGAGTCAGGAGGGCAATCGTGTTTCCGCCTGTAGGCAGGACCTCTCAGCCTCATGTGGCTGGGGGCCCATGGTACACTCTATGCTGACCTTTGCTTTGGATTAAATGCTGTAGCATTCCATGCTTATTCATATCTTTATGCCCTTCTGTTTTGCGAAATGCCCCTAAGAGTCCTTCCTATTGGCCATTCATACAACTTTCCCACCCCATCTCTTCTCTGCTTCTCTCAAGTAAGGTGCACCCCACTCTTCTTACCTGGTGCGCTTACACTTATTCGATTCCTCCATTTCATGCACGTCCCATGTTGTGTTGGCCAGTTTCTTTTTCTGCCAGGCCATCTGCACTGTTGTGTTCTGAGTGCCCTAGGCTTATTGCCCGGTACACAGGATGTGCTCAGCTTTCGTGGGGTTTTGAGTTGGGAGGGAGGTTGTCTGCCTGTAGCACTCTGCTTGGGTTGTGTTGGGGACGTGTGAAAAGGAGGAGTTGTGTGCTTGGGGAAATTGGTTTGCAGAGATATGAGACAAAAAAAGTTAAATAATTGTACAGAATGGAAGGCAGAGAATATCAGAGTGGCCAGACAGGACTGCCCATTCCTTCCTGTGTGAATTATCCTACTTATTCCTGGCCTGTGCAGCACTTTACAGTTTATCCAGCACCTTCACGTGCGTTTTCTCATGCCATGAGCAGGAGATTGTTGCCCTTTGTTTTGTGATTACAAAACTGTGGCTCAGAGCAGTGGGATGATGTGCTGAGGGCCACCCAGCTAGTAAAGGCAGAACCAGAACTGGGGCCCAGGCTTCTGATTCTAAATCAGCTTTCCTTTCTACTCCTGGTCTCTGGTAACCTGCAGCCTAGAAAGGAGAAGGGACTCACCTGGTACTGCAGTTGTGATGCAAGACTTTAGACAGTGAGATGCCAAGCGCTCTATGTGATCAATGAATGGGGAGGGAGTAGTAGAGAAAGAACATTGAGCAGTTACCTGTTCAGTGAAAATCAAGTCGCAGATGTGGGCCACATAGGTAATTTTAACTTTTATAATAATCACAACAAAAAATACACAGATGAAATTAATTTTAATAGTGTATTATATGTAACCCAGTATATACTCAAAATATGTACTTTATCATGTAATCTGTATAAAAATTATTGATCCAACACCTTGCATTCTTTTTTTTCCCACGTGAGGTCTTCAGACTCTGCTATGTATTTTATATTTATCGCTCATCTCCACTGGGATTAACCATACTTCCAGGGCTCAGTAGACACGTGTGGCTAGTGACTACTGTGTTGGGCACGTCAGTATTTTTTACATATTTCAAGCATTTCAGGAATCACATGAAGAATTTATTGTAGTTCTGTGTAAGAACTGAAGAAATGAAAACAGGAGAGATTAGGGAGCTTTCCTGGAATAACAAAGCTGGAGAGTGATAAAGCTGACCCAGGTCTGTCCCTTGGCTTTCAGCTCTGCCTGGTGGCCTGCCAGTCCTCAGGCAAGGAGGAAAGGCGGGGTTCTTGATTCCTGGTCTAGAAGGCTGGTGGAATTGAATAGGTGGAAGTGAGCAGTGTTTTCCATGTCGTGATGTTATCCCCAAGTATCTGAGCTGCTGCTGGTGTGGATGGTGTTGAGTGTTAGGGGAAGGGGCCCCAGGTACAGAGGCAGAAGTGGCCCATTTCCAAACCATTGTTAAATAAGCTTCTGTGGAGGTGGCTGAGAGAGCCCAGGGAAGTGAAGGGAACCGTTGTCTTCAAGTACATTTGCTGGAGTTAAAGGAGTCCTTTCAGTAGGTGGAGTGTCTCTTTCCCGGGACAAGGACACTTACCTTTCAGAAGTTATGTGAAGAGTCTGTTATAACACACAGAGAGCTCAGCTAGCCAGGGCTGGGTCATCAGGTACTAAGTGAATGTATTTACCCTGCTCTGTGCTAAGGCAGGTGTTTCTGTGAAATCCTAGTTTTATCTTTTTTTTCAGGAAGACTGTGATATCCCAACGTGGGAGAAACTGAATTGGGAGGGTCACGTGCCTCCCCTGTGGGCAGCCAAGTTGGTTCTAAGCTTTTCTTGTTTTATTCACACAGATTAGAACAGCAGTGAAGATACACTTGGCAAGCCTTGGCATCCTGACATATTAACTATTCGTTTTGCACTGTTCCCTTGCAATCATTGTGCTTTGGTGGAAAAATAAGTTTTTCATATAATTTTAATGTCGACAAAGTTTATTTCTCCTGTTATCATAAACATTTTCCCTATCTTTATAATGCATGTAGTATGTTAATGGCTTCAAAGGATATCACTCAATTCTACATCACAGTTTGCTTGCTCCTTTGGCTAGATATTTGGGTTATTTCAAAATTTCTTGACATTGTATTTGATGCTACTCCCTATAGCCTCATGCTTATTTTCTATCTTTTATAATTAATTATAAAATTATAAATGTATAGTTGTCATTGTATCTTATTTATAAATATAATTATAAATTTAAAACTATTTGTAAGAAATTACTCGGCCTTTGAATTCCAAGCCAGAGGTTATTCTGGCACAACACATCTGTTTTCTTGAAGTGTTGCTTCTGTCCCCACTTCCATTTTATTGAAATGTAATTGACATATAGCACTGGGTAAGTTTTGATATGTGCATCATAAGCTTTGTTTTCTCAGCAGTGGGTGACATGTGAGCTCGCTAGTTTTGCCACAGAACAACCAAGGCTGGATACAAAAATTTACCCAAAGTTTTGCTAAATTTCACAAAGGTCAAAATGTGTCAGGTGTTTGTGTATCCTTCCCCACATGCCTCTTAGAACACCACTGATGTAACTGACCAGAGGAACAGGTGACCACTGTGTTTCCAGGGTGCTTCGCTGGGGAAGCCTTTTGTCTGTTTGTTTGCAGACAGATGGTAAGGGCTAAGCTGAAGTACCCACAGCCTTTAAGTCCGACGCTTTCCCAGAGCTCAGCCTCAGCCTCTCACAGGCGCACAGATGCATGGAGCACAGAGCCTGCAGTAAAGGGATGACCTTCCAGTTTCCTTCCACATCCTAATTGCACTTGGATCTGTCCCAGGCTTTGGAGCAGCAAGGTGTGTACAGCTGGGAATGTTATTTAATCCCTCGTTCATCTAAAGGGGACGACAGCCGTAGCTCCCTGTAAGTTTTCTGGGAGGATCAAGTACCAAGAACATAATTAGGACTCAATAAAATGTTGCAAATGTGGATTTGAGTCTTAGTTTCAATATGTTCTAGATGCCTTCTTCAGGCAAATTACTTAACCTTTCTGGTCTTGTGCATTCTCATCTGTAAAATGGGATCATAGCATCAGCCTCACAAAGACATAAAGGGATTTTAATGAGATAATGTATAGAGAACATTTAGCTGAGTCCTGCACATAAACGCTCTCCGTAAGTGTAATGAAAAGAAAAACTGCTTTTTAGTTTTATTTTCTGCCCTTATATTGATCTGATTCCCTAGTGGCTCAGACGATATAGCGTTTGACTGCAATGCGGGAGACCCAGGTTCAATCCCTAGGTTGGGAAGATCCCCTGGAGAAGGAAAAGGCAACCCACTCAGGTACACTTGCCTAGAAAATCCCATGGATGGAGGAGCCTGGTGGGCTAGAGTCCATGGGGTTGCAGAGAGTCGGACTCGACTGAGCGACGTCCCTTTCTTTCTTTCTGTACTGATCTAAGCAGCAGCTCTATTGTGACCAGCTCAGATTTTGACATGTGTCCTCACTGTGTGTTTTTACTGTCCACATTTGCATCCTGAAGCAAATGGGAGGCAAATCGACATTGTCATGTCCCTGAAGCTTTTAACAGGTTTTAATGAAATCTTGTTTTTAAGGTTAGAGAGAGCATAATTTCACGGAGGAAGGATGATACTTCCGATACATATTAATTTTGTGGCTTTACCCTATGGTTGGCATCAGAGGAAACTGTCAGATTTATGGAAGGTATCCAATGTTTCTTTATGCTCAGCAACACAAGTCAAGTCTGTCTAAATGATAAGGTAAAAACCTGGCCTTAGGGAATGCAAAAAAATGGCCAATGAGGTGCTTGAACATAGCTCATCTCACACCTCCCCCCCCCCCCCATCAGTTCTGACTCCTCTTCCTCTTCATGTTTCATTCAGTTCAGTCGCTCAGTCATGTCCGGCTCTTTGTGACCCCTCGGACTGCAGCATGCCAGGCCTCTCTGCCTGTCACCAGCTCCCGGAGCTTGCTCAAGCTCATGCCCATCATCTCATCCTCTGTTGTCCCCTTCTCTGCCTGCCTTCAATCTTTCCCAGCATCCAAGTCAGCTCTTCACATTAGGTGGCCAAAGTATTGGAGCTTCAGTGTCAGTCCTTTCAGTAACTATTCAGGACTGATTTCCTTTATGATTGACTGGTTTGATCTCCTTGCAGTCCATCTGCAGTGATTTTGGAGCCCAAGAAAATAAAGTTTCTCACTGTATTCGTTATTTTCCCAGCTATTTGCCATGAAGTGATGAAACCAGTTGCCATGATCTTAGTTTTTTGAACGTTGAGTTTTAAGCCAGCTTTTTCATTCTCCTCTTTCACTTTCCTCAGGAAGCTCTTTAGTTCATGTTTGAGTTACTCAAATGTGAAGTTGATCCCCAGGCTCTGCAAACCATGCACACTGTGTGGCTGACATCTCCACATGGCACTCGCTCTGTGGCTGTTATTCTTACTTACCTATTTCTCTCCCTCTGGAGTCAGAGTCCTCCACAGTCACCCTCCTGTTCTCATTGCCTAGCTCTGGTCCTGAGCAACATAGCACTCCAGTTCAGTTCAGTTCAGTTGAGTTGCTCAGTTGTGTCCGACTCTTTGCGACCCCATGAATAGCAGCATGCCAGGCCTCCCTGTCCATCACTAACTCCCAGAGTTCATTCAGACTCATGTCCATCGAGTCCGTGATGCCATCCAGCCATCTCATCCTCTGTTGTCCCCTTTTCCTCCTGCCCCCAATCCCTCCAAGCATCAGAGTCTTTTCCAGTGAGTCAACTCTTCGCATGAGGTGGCCAAAGTACTGGAGTTTCAGCCTTAGCATCACTCCTTCCAAAGAAATCCCAGGGCTTATCTGCTTCAGAATGGACTGGTTGGATCTCCTTGCAGTCCAAAGGACTCTCAAGAGTCTTCTCCAACACCACAGTTCAAAAGCATCAATTCTTCAGTGCTCAGCCTTCATAGTCTAACTCTTACACTCATACATGACTACTGGAAAAACCATAGCCTTGACTAGACGGACCTTAGTCGGCAAAGTAATGTCTCTGCTTTTGAATATACTATCTAGGTTGCTCATAACTTTCCTTCCAAGGAGTAAGCATCTTTTAAATTCATGGCTGCAGTCACCATCTGCAGTGATTTTGGAGCCCAAAAAATAAAGTCTGACACTGTTTCTAGTGTTTCCCCATCTATTTGCCATGAAGTGATGGGACCAGATGCCATGATCTTCGTTTTCTGAATGTTGAGCTTTAAGCCTCCATCAGTATATATTGGCTGAATGGAGAAACTTGCAAAAATCTGCATGTGAAGTTAGAAGGTGTGTGTAGAGTAGTGACAGGCGCATCTGCAAAGTGAAGCAAGTAGGCCGAGGAAAAGAAAAACAATAATATTTATGTTTGGAAAATGCAAAGACTTTCCTTTGCCTATACTTCCTTGTGCCCTGTGCGGCATCTGTATTCCCTCATCCCAGATGTTTCTTGCCCCTAAGCCGTGTTTCTCTATCAACATCTTGCCAGCTCCCATCTGTTCATTCACCCTTGCTGAGGGTTTGGGGTGAAGATGGTCCTGTGGTGTGTTCATGTCCAATTTATAGCCTTCTGATTTTGGGGGTAAAACCTGGACTCTGGGCATATCAGCAGAAAGGAGGAGTGTTTTCTTCTTTAATCCTCATGCCCTTTAGGTTTGAGAAGGGCCAGGGTCTCTCTGGCTTTCCTTGGATGGTAGTCACTGGTGGCATGGGGTGGTAGGCAGGTAGAGGAATAATCTTGGTATGAAATGAGTCTTTGCTATTCAAGTGTTGGCTTTGGGGCCTTCTGCATTATCACTGCTCATCTGGGAAGTTGAATCTAACTCAGTAATAGAATTCTTTACTGAGCACCTCCTGTATGTTGGACAATATACTGAGAGCTTCATAAATGCTGGCTCAGGTAGTTCCATCTGTAGGACGATTGTGAGACATGTCCTGAGAAGCCTGGCCAGACCCTGAAGCCGGGAGCATAACAACAACTTGGTGATAGAAGAATTTGTCAGGGAGCCAAGAAACCTGAGTTCCACTTTGGCTCTGTCATAACGTGCTCATGTAGCTCTCTCTGTGGCAGTGGACCTCAGTTTTTCTGTCTATGAAAATGGGATGAGGAGAGTTTGAGCAGATGCTTTTAAATTTTCTTCTGTTTCATGCCATCCTTGTGTTGAATACGGTCCAGCCTGCTCTCTTCTTTGCCTGAGTGACTTTTTGGATTGCAGGTTGGAACTATGTATTCTGAGTAGACTGAGTGAATCTATCTACTGGTGATACTCTGACCTCCTGGTGACAAAAAATTTGTTTTCTTAAATGCTTCCTAACCGTGAGCCTACCACATCGGCGAGATACGAGGCAACATGGTGTTAGGTCCTGAAACATTTTGGCTGTGTGTGTTTATTCTGGGACAGTTGCTCCTAAGCCTGAATGTAGTGTTTCTCACACTAACAACTGAAATTAATCATTAGGACTGCTTTTAAATAACTTGGCCTTTAAATGTGTGGAAGTTCTTGTTATTTTCTCTTTTATTATTAGTGCCTTTTGTGTCTGGTCTAAGAATCTTCTCCTACCCCAAGATCGTGAAGATACTCTAATATGTTTTCTCTAGAAAGTCTGTAGCTTGATTTTTCACATATAGGCCTAGGATCTTCTTCACATTAATTATTTAGATAGAGTGTGAAGAACAATTCAAGATTCATTTTTTCCCTATATAGATGTCCAGATACTCCAGAGCAATTTATTAAGAAGACTTTTCTTTCTGCACTGAATTTCTGATACCACTGTAAAAAAAAGAAAAATGTTACTGTTAAAAAAAAAAACCTAAGTTACTGTTACTTTTTGATTCTGTTCTTTTTCATTGATCTATTTGTCTGTCCTTACTTAATCACTGTCTTGATTACTGTGGCTTTATAACAAGTCTGGTAATTTACCTTTTTTAAAAAACTTTTTATTTTGTATTGGGGTGAAGCCTATTAACAGTGTTGTGATAGTTTCAGGTGAACAGTGAAGGGACTCAGCCACATATAGGAATTTATGTTTTTTTTTAAATTCTGTTTTTTAAGTCCTCTGTATTTTTTAAAAACAAATTTTTAGTTATCTTGTTAATTTCTACAAACTGCCTGTTGGGATTTTGATTGAGAATGCACTGAAGTTATAAATCAATGCAATAGTCAAGAGTCTTCAGAGAAACAGAACTAATAGAACGTGTGCATGTTTCTCTTATCAATACTCTTTGGTCCAATGAACACATTAAATTTATCATCACAGTCTATTTGGGGGAAAATGAACATTTAAACAAAACTGAACCTTGCAATTCATAAACATGATATATGTTCCCGTTTCTTTAAGTCTTCTTTAACTGCTTTCAGTAAGAACAATTTTATAGTTTTTCAGGAAGAAGTCCTGGCTATCTTTAATTTGCTTCTTGGCATTTGATATTTTGTTATTATAAATTGTGTATAAGATATATTTTCCAATTATTTGTATATTCGTGTGCATACACAAATAATAAGAATGCATAGTGTTTTGCAAGAAATGTAATTCCCAATTTGTCAGACAGTAGTGATGTTTAGGAGCTACTGTTCTGGAGGTAACCGTGAATCATCACTAAAATATCCTTTTCATCTGTGTGCTACTTTACCATTGCTGAAGCATTTCCTTCCTTTGGACCTGACAAGGGCTCTCAGAGACAGGGGAGCTATTATTATTCCTAATATCATATAAGGAAATTGGGCCTCAGGGATGTTATCTGAGAGTCCTGTGACTGGCAAGTGGCCATGGCAGCCCAGGCTGTCAGAACTCAGGGCTTTCCTAAGAGAGAGGGTCTGCTCCTGATGCCACGGTCTATGTTTATCAGCGTGGACTCATTGAGAACGCGGGGCAAAGGCGTCTGGCTTTATGGTGAGTCTTCGGCCTCTGGCCTCTGTGGACAGCGTAGAAGGCAGAGAAGAACGCAGCGGAGGGGGAAAGGTGGACCGAGGTAACTATAAGTCGCCGGAGCGCAGAGGAAGATAGGCTCGCCATCAGCCCGTTAAGCGCGTTGTCTTTTGTGAAAGATCCCGCGGCCCCACCGCAGCTAGAATGTGAGCACTGTACGCAATGCATACCTTGCACAATCATGTGCCGCATCCCAGAGGGAAAACAGCAAGCACAGAAGCCTTAGTTACCCAAGAATCATTTAAACTCGAGGAACCTAATTTACTGAGTGTTTTGTTTCTTTTTGAGAACTTCAGAAGAAGTTGATTCAAATCTAAAAGACTTGACTCAAATCTAAGAGACTCTCTTCCTTTAAGTTTCCTTTTCCAGCCTTTTCAGTTTCCGTCCTTTCTCTCTTCTCCTCCTCTTGCCTCTGTTACTGAGTACTGAGTGCCAGGTCCTGCAAGTGTAGAGATAAATGAGGGGGCTTCTCCCCTGGGGAACTTAAAGTCTTACAAACTTTTTGGACTGTCACCAACAATAAGGAATGTAGTTTATGGTATTATAGTTGCGTTTTTAAAAAGTTTTTATTTTTTAGAAATTCATACTGAAATATTTACAAATGAATGTCATGCTATTTGGGATTTGTTTAAAAATTAGCTAGGGGGTACAGGAGTAGGTAGAAATATAAACAAAATAAGATTGGACATCGTTAATAATTATTGAATCCGAGTCATGGGTCCATAAGAGTTCATTATTTGTCATCCATCTATAGCCACCTTGCCACCTCTGATCTATTTCACATAAAAGTTTCATGAAGCACGTGCAGTGAATTTTGATACTTTCAAATCTAGTTTGCTCTATTTTATAAGCCAACTGATGTTTTAAATTGTTTTTGACTCATTAATGTAAAATAATGTGTATTTTGAAAAAACTGGTATAGTGTGGGAGAGAAGGACCTGTAAAATAAGTGATTACCAGCCACCCCAGAGTGGTGCTAGAGTGTGAGCTGAGGGACATGAAGGAGAGAGAGGGTCTGAGCAAACAGAGTCCTGGAGAGTCTGGGAGGCCCTCACAGATGTCTTTGAGCAGTTTGGATGGAAGAAGAAACATTTATATGTTGACAAGATGGTAAGGAGGGATATTTGAGCTCAAGGATGAGGGCCCTGGTGCAACTGGGCATCAGTGAGGTGGACTAGGTGAGCCTTAGTTAGGTCAGTGCAGCTAGAATCTCAGAGATGAGATTATAGATAGCAGCAAAAATCACAAAAGGTCTACACGACAGCTTAAGAAATTGGCAAGTTTTTCTCTGTGTTTCAGGAACGCATTTTGATGGTAAACCTAGAAATGACCCTATAATATTTGCTTTTGCTCAAGATTGCTATCAGCTACAAGGAGGTAGACTAGCTTATTCTAGTCAATTTTTACTAAAGCAAAAATTCTAGTCATTTCAGGACATAGTAAGAGCTGGGAATAGAGTAAGCCCTGTCCTTTCTTCTTCCCACTGCAGGGCTCTCTCATCTGCAGAGTGAAGTTATGGTAACTGAGAAATTGATAATAATCATGGTATTTCTTTAGGAGCTTTACAACTATTACCTCACTTAATGCTCACAACAATTCTATGTGGTAATTATTTTTTTCATTTCACAGATGAGAAAACTGATGGATATACATAAAAGTAAGTGATATGCCTGAGATCCCATATCTAGCAGTTAGCAGAGCTTGAATTTAAGTGAAGTCCAATCTCTTAACCACTATGATGCTTCTTAGTTAGGTTTGATTTCATTGAATCCAGATGTTTGAACAAAGATAGTCAGTGAAAAGATTTGGCTTTCAGCTTGATTCTTAATATTGCTGAATCTGAATCTTCCCTAATTCAGAGGAAGGAAAATGTTTTTCCAGCTAAGAGAAGAAGGATGACTTCTTGCATGGAAGTGATATTTTAATGGAGCTTTGAGAGAGGGGTGAAATTTTGAGTAGTAAAAACTGCTGAGAACAAAGGACAGTACCAGCCAAGATGAAATAATCCAGCTATAACTTCTCCTCACCACTATTTATAACAAAAAATTGGGTAGAAAGCAAAAACCAACTACATGAAAACTTGGCAAAGGCCGATAGGATACTGTAGTCAAAACTTGAATAATGACCCTTGCCATGTGGAATTGTGTAGTTGTTTGGAAGGCTAGAACTCTGAGATAACCCCATCTTTCCAGCTAGAGGAACCANGCTGAGAACAAAGGACAGTACCAGCCAAGATGAAATAATCCAGCTATAACTTCTCCTCACCACTATTTATAACAAAAAATTGGGTAGAAAGCAAAAACCAACTACATGAAAACTTGGCAAAGGCCGATAGGATACTGTAGTCAAAACTTGAATAATGACCCTTGCCATGTGGAATTGTGTAGTTGTTTGGAAGGCTAGAACTCTGAGATAACCCCATCTTTCCAGCTAGAGGAACCAGGAAAATGAACCAGTGAAAGCCAGAGACTCCAAGGAAATTCCTGAGAAGAAGGAGCTGAAAGGGGGACCCACTCTGTGTATGGTTTGGCACAAGTCCTGGGCATTCTACAAGGTGTGCTACAAGATGTGGATGGAGCCTATGAAGCACAGCAAAAGTTTTGAGAACTTAGTCTGTGGTATTAACCACTATCTGAGTCCCAGATAAACCCTTGAGTTGCCTATGTGACTGGCACACCCAGTTGGCACAGGAAAGGCTTTGAAAATTCAATTGACGTTAGAGATACTGGTCATAAAAGATGAGGGAGAATTTTCTATTTGAACAAAAGTGGGCTAAATGCCTGCTAAAACAAATAAACAGAAGTATCAACGTTTATTTCAGAAGAATTTAACAGAGTTTAGAGTCTCATGACCTAACGTTCAAAACTCCAGGATACAATCCAAATTTACTCCCTATGTAAAGGACCAGGAAAAGCTGAACTCAAAGGGAAAGATTTTCAACAGGTGCTACCCCTATGATATCTCGGATGGTAGAATTCTCAAAGATTTGAAGTAGCTGTTAAAACCATACTTCACTCTTGAAAGACATGAAGAGAGAGAGGTTTTCAGCAGAAAAATGGAAACTATACAAAATAACCAGATGGAAATTTTAGAACTGCTGAAGAGACAACATCTGAGGGAAGGAATCCCCTAGATGGGCTCAGGGACAAAATAGAGATGACAGAGAAAGAAGTCAGTGATCTTGAATGAAGAGCAATAGAAATTATACAACACTTAAAATATATTTGTAAATATATTTTTTATTGGAAAAAAATGGATAGAGTCTTATGATACTGTGTGTGTGTGTATGTGCTCAGTTGCCCAGTCATGTCCAACTCTTTGCAGTCCCATGGACTCATCAGGTTCCTCTGTCCATGGGATTCTCCAGGCAAGAATATTGGAATGGGTTGCCATTTCCTCCTCCAGCAGATATTCCTGACCCAGGGACTGAACCTGTGTCTCCTGCATAGGCAAGTGGATTCTTTACTACTGAGCCAGGAGGGAATTATCTAGCCACAAATGTCAGTGGTGCCAAGTTTGAGAAACCCTGCTCCAGACTAAGTTTTCTCCCTAGTGTTATTTCCAGCATGTTCTTTGTGTTCTAATTCTGGACATATACTTATCTTGCACCTGGTTTTGTATTGTTCTCTTTTTGTTTCCATCGTTGAGTGAATGTGAATTTTGATAGCAGCCTTTTCATTTATCCAGTTGTGTAGTTTTGGTCAGGTCACTAAACTATGCTATGCTTCAACATCTGTATCTGTAACGAGATCAAAGCCAATACACACAGATAATGCACTGCCTGACATTCTCTCAGTATTTGCCGTGGGCCAAGGACTGTGCTAAATGCTTTAGTTTGTTATGTTTCACTTCTTCAAAACAGCTCTGTACGGTTAGTGCAGGGGCTTCCCTGGTGGCTCAGCAGTAAGACTCTGCCTGTAATGCAGGAGACACAGGTTTGATTCCTGGGTAGGGAAGATCCCCTGGAGAAGGAAATGGCAACACATCACAAGTATTCTTGCCTGGGAAATCCTATGGACAGAGGAGCCTGTCAGGCTACAGTTCATGGGGTTGCAAAGAGTCAGATGTAACTGAGCACACAGCACACAGGGAATCACAGTGAATCCCAAATAGAGTAAACCCAAGTGACAACCTACTCGGTCACATCATATTAAAACTGCTGAAAACAAAATTAAAAAAATATATTGAGAGCAGCCAGAGAAAGATGATACATTATATGAAAGGGAAACCTATTCAAGTACTGCGGACTTCTCATTTAAATCCATGTAGATCAAAGACAGTGGAACAACATCTTTGAAGCAGTAGAAAAACAAAGTTGTCAACCCAGAATTTTATGTGTAGAAGAAAATCCTTCATGATTGAAGACAAAATATTCTCAGATGTAGGAGATCTAGGAAACTCATTTTAAATCATATTGGAGGGAAACTTTGAATGTGAGCAATAAAAGAAGAGCAGGAGAAATAATAAATATCCAACATAGTAGATTCTCCAGCAGTGAAAATACACTCAAAAATATGAAATAAAAAGTTGAGCAAAAATAATCGACTCCCACGACACAAGGGTAATTATAGATTACTGGCAATATTTTGAATTTATTTCCTGCAAGTCATTTTCCTTTGTGAATAATTTTTCCCTTTCCTTTTCTTTTTCTCCTGCTTTTCCTCTCTTTCAACTAAGAGTTTATAGTTTTATAATATTCTTTATCAGTTTGCATTATATTATGAATCCATTACTATTTTGTTGAGAGACCTAATCTAAATTTTTTGTTTGATAATGGTGATTTGGTTATGTTTATAAAAAGAGTGCATTTTAGAGATCCATAGTGACATAATGGATGCAATGATGCAATGTCTGAGATTTTCTTAAAATAGTCAAGATGGAGGATTGGGTTCTTACGTCAAAGAAATGAAACTTCCCTTAAATCAGTAATTGTTGATGCTGGGTATGGAGTACATGGTGGCTCATTATATTACTTTGTCAGCCGTGTCTGACTCTTTGTGACCCCATGAATTGTAGACCGCCAGCCTCCTCTGGCCATAGGGTTTTCCAGGCAAGAATACTGGAGTGGGTAGCCATTCCCTCCTCCAGGGGATCCTCCCAACCCAGCGGTTGAACCCCAGATCTTTTGCATTGTTGGATTCTTTACTATCTGAGCCACCAGGGAAGCCCATACTACTTTCTATAGTTTTCTTAATGTGTTTTGTAAATTAGAAAGCTTTAAGAAGTCTTCATAAGTGTGATTTTAATTGTTTAATCACACCCTGTCCTGCAGACATTCCATAAAATTAGATTCTCCTATTATTGTTGTGAATTGAGGGTGTTTCAGGTTATGTGTCGGAGAAGGCAGTGGCACCCCACTCCAGTGTTCTTGCCTAGAGAATCCCAGGGACAGAGGAGCCTGGTGGGCTGCCGTCTATGGAGTTGCACAGAGTTGGACATG
Organism: Neotragus moschatus; assembly: GCA_006410615.1. Taxonomy (NCBI): domain Eukaryota; kingdom Metazoa; phylum Chordata; class Mammalia; order Artiodactyla; family Bovidae; genus Neotragus; species Neotragus moschatus. Next base: position 531,131 of record SJYA01000080.1, on the reverse strand, counting down.
ACTGACATGACTTAGCAGCAGTAGCAGCGGCAGGTTATGTGTGGGCTGAGATTGAATCAGACAGCTTTTCTGATTATTTCCTTTTTGGAGATGTAATTACTGAGTTAAAAGAGAAAGGGCATTTTTAATGCTTTGATACATTTTGCCAAAGTGACCTTCAGAAGAGATGTTCCATGTTATTTTTGTTCAAGAGACACATGAGAGTGCTCTTTTCAGCTCTATAATATATATATATTTTAACTGCTAGTAATTTTTTTTTTTCACAATGACTGGACTTTATTTGGACCTTAATTCAAACAAACTCTTTAAAAAAATCAGCTTTATAAACAAACACACGTATTTGAACTTCTGGCTAGACATTTGATGGTATTAAAATTTTTTCATTTATTTATGTTTGTGTTTATTTGTTTATATTTACTGGGTTTGGAGGTTATTTTTTGTGTTTCTATGGCTACTTTTTAAAAAAAATTAATTTTTATTGCAGGATAATTGTTTTTAAACAGCTATTAATTTGATAGGGAGAAGGTGGCCTCTTGTTATTTTAATGTATATTTCTTTGAATTTTCAGTAACACTGAACCCTCAACCTGCCACTGGATTGGTCCCCATCCTCGTAGGGAGAAAGCAAGGGAGAGAAGTAGAACGGAAAAGATTTACAGCCCCTCCTCATTCCTCCCTTTTGGGGATAAGAAGCAAATGCAGACACAGAGCCCTGGTTTCAAATCCTTTCTGCAACTTCTAGCTACTGACTTTGAACAGCCTTCGGCTCTCGGAGCCTCAGATTTTTCCACTGAAGAAATAGAGCAGTCTCACTGGCCTCTGTAAGGGTGAGGTGGTAGAGATTTATAGGGAAATAATCTGGTGTGCCGGAGAAGGCAATGGCACCCCACTCCAGTACTCTTGCCTGGAAAATCCCATGGACGGAGGAGCCTGGTAGGCTGCAGTCCATGAGGTCGCTAAGAGTCGGACACAACTGAGCGACTTCACCTTTCACTCTTCACTTTCATGCATTGGAGAAGGAAATGGCAACCCACTCCAGTGTTCTTGCCTGGAGAATCCCAGGGACGGGGGAGCCTGATGGGCTGCCGTCTGTGGGGTCACACAGAGTCGGACACGACTGAAGCGACTTGGCAGAGGCAGCAGGACCCCGGAGCCAGCTCTCCTGTCTGGGGACGGCCCTGTGGGGACGGCTGCTCTGTTTGGTGTTTGGGTCAGCACCTCTTTACCTTTCATTCTTTACAACCTCCCCACACGGCATTCTTCCAGTCACTGCCCAGTGACAGAGGCAGCTATCCTGAGCCAGGAAGTTAATCCTGGGAGTGAATGCCAACACCTAATGTATTTATCTGATTCTGTGGGAGTGCACCTTTTAAACCTCGCTCTGGATCATGGTGAACTTCAGGTGGGTTTCTTTGGCAGTGTCTCCCCTTCTTCTTTGGAGCAGAATTCAGAGTAGGAATCTGCTCTTTTCAGGGCAGCCCAGCCAAGCTGGGGTCTCAGACTAAATTCACTGTCCCTCCGTGACCGCTCACCTTCCTACTGCTCCCTCTCTGCCCAGGCCCAGAATTTCTAAATTGGACATATTCTTGCTCCACACCTAGAGGTTAAGAGCGGCTGAGACAGAGTTGGGGCCTGGGACTCTGAATAACCTGTCTCACAGCTCAAGAGACAACCTGACATATTTTTCTATTTACTGCTTTGGAACAGTGGTGGCGGGTGGGGATACTCTTTAGGTCTTTTGAATACCAAATGAGAAATGAGTGTGCATGCATGCTAAGTTGCTTCAGTTGTGTCCGACTCTGTGCGACCTTATGGACTGTATTGTAGCTTGCCAGGCTTCTCTGTCTATGGATTCTCCAAGCAAGAATCCTGGAGTGGAATGCTCTCCTTCAGGGCAGTCTTCCCAACCTAAAGATTGAACCTGTATCTCGTATGTCTCCTGCATTAACAGGTGGGTTCTTTACCACTGGTGCCACCTGGAAAGCCCCCAAATGAGAAATACTTCTCCTAAAATCAAAGCTGGGTGCCCAGGCCCTGGTGCTATCAGCCCAGCTCAGGTTTGCTCTGGAATCACCTCACTGATTTCCCGTTTTCTTCCCTGGACACAGTCTACTTGCGAAAGACCAGAGGGTGGAGCTGGGAGATGGAGTGAGTTTGGCTTATTTTCTAAGTTGAAGGGAAATTCAGAGGCAAAGTCAGCAGGCTTTCTTGTGAGAATTTGGGTCTACCGACTTCTCCTGTCTTGGGCAGCGAGCCAGCTGACTCCTGCGGGGCTGTTTGAGCAGAGCTTCTCTAGTTGTCTGCAGAAGACTCTCAGGTATGCCATGCTCAGAGAGAATTGACTGATTCTGTGTTTGCATTTTGATGATCATTTAAAAATGATTCTTGTACTAGTTATTCACCCCAATTCATAGCTAAACAATCCTTTAGTAGAATAAACTATTGGTGTCTTCAGTAAACGTTTGTCAAATAGCAAGCATTTCTTTTTCTTCTTTCAAATGGAAGGGTGCTTGATGAAGCACAAACTTTATTTCCTGTTGCTTTGTAGAGGTGGTGAGCTCATGCCATTGTCTTGAGGTTCCTTCTCCTCTATTATTTCTCTAGGGTTTCCACCACAACCCTGTGAAGTAAGGATTATTAAGCCCCTTTGATCATAAGGAAACAGAAGGTCAGAGAGGATGAGTGACTTCCAAGGATACACAGCGATTTGACCTGAGAACTGGGGGTCCTCACATGTATACCATGATAACAGGCTTTTCCATGAGTTTGGCCCTCCCGGTAACAGCTCCTTGTCTCTAACTCCTTTGAGAGTTCCCGATTCTGTTTCTCATTGCTTTGGATCAGTGTTTGAAATAGTTAACACTGAAAGTGGCCAATATTGATTTTGTTGAGATGGACATCTAAGTCCCATATTTAACCAGGCAAATATTGAGTCATGTACTCCTGGAACATTCATCTCTTCTCAGAAATGAAGACTTCCTCCATCCTCAGTAGATAAGCCTTCTGCTTCTGGCGGGCTCAGGTTCACAAGGAGCCATTTATTAAGCACCTGCCATGTTCCCAGGCATGGTAGGATCCTTTCTTCCAACCTTATAGCAACTCTGTGAGGTAGGTGGTTTTGTACACATTTTCCAGATAAGGACCCAGTGCGTTCATGCAATTTGCCTAGGGTCATACTGATAGCCGATGAAGCTAGGATCCAGATTTGTCTGACTCCAAGGCTGGGTTTGCAGGAAATTTAGCTCCACTCTTCCAAATGGGGCTTGCGTGTGGGCCTTCACCATCTTAGTCCTGATCCTCAGCTCATGAGTGTGTGGGGGTGGGCAGAAGTGGGGGTGCACCTAGGTTGTCTTGACCTCTGGACCCTGAATCAAACCTGAGTTGGGATTCTGGCTCTGTCTCTTACTAGCAGAGTCATTGTGGAGAAACCCACAGCCTCATTTGTAAAATAAATTAGACAATTATAGCATTGTTTTGATCGTTAATCAAGTACTTGGCACAGTGCCTGGCCTGTGATAGTTGCCCAAGAAGCAGTGACTACTATTTGTTTGTTGGTCACATACTCTTAGGGAGTGGAGAAGAGGGTTTTGGGGATGGGCAGGTCTGCCCCCGCCCCCACCTACTCCCCCACATGGCTGAACGGGCACAGCACCATGTCGGCTCGGTAGCTCCCTTCTCTGCTCTGAAGCTCTTGATCTGCTGTCCACTGCACCTCTGCTGAAAGCCAGGCTCTCCTACCTGATGCTGTGCTTCGCTGTGAGGCTTCAGGCTCCCTTTCAGCTTCACTTCCTGACGCTCAGCTTTGTCCCCTGCCTGGGCAGACTTGAGCCTCTCTGTGCCCAGCACCCTGCTCTTGCCCACCTCCAGGCCATTTCCCTCCCATCCCATGAGTCTTTCCCATCCGCCAAGGCTTCTTTGATCCCAGGGTAGATTTGAATCCCTTCTCCTGTGCTAAGATCCTTGAACACTTTCTTTTCAAGAAGAAAACACTCACTTATTTGGTAAAGGAAGATGACCCACAAGCCCTGACCCAGAGGTAATGGGGCCACAGGCTCTGGCAACACAGAGGTAACTAGATGGCTCAGGTGCTCACTCTCTAGTGAGAGGAGCAAAGTGAACAGTACGCTAAATATTTTGACTTTGACTTCTCATGGCATTTAGGATGATTAGCATCTTGAGGGCAAAAAGAGTGAGTACCAGTTACCTCTGGGCCACTGTTCTGAGCTCACAGTTACCAGTGTCTTGGTTGACTTGATTGATCTGAATAGATGTGATCAAAGTTAAGCTCATAGTTCTGGCACCCCCAGGCCAGCACTGGTCAGGGTAGTTAGAGGGAGAGTGGGAAGCCCAAGAGCACCCCTCTCCCTTCTGTGGCCCTCTCTTCTACCCCTCCATCTTCCTAAGTCACATTCTATGACTGAGTCAGCATGCAGGGTTTGGCACTTTTTTGATGACTTGCTATTGGCTTCTAGGGAGGGAAGCACGCTGGGCTTAGAGCCAGATATTCCTGGGCCAATCATATGACCTCCTCCAGCCTTGGTTTCCTCTTGTATAAAATGTTCAAACAGTAGACTCGACATTCATATGAGAGTTCTCTGGAGCTCTTTGGAAATGCTCCACATCATTTTCATCGTTCTTACCAAGTTCTCGTTTATCGATAGTAGTCCTAAGGTGAGGTGTTCTGCTCTCATTTGATGGGTAAGGACATCAGGCACATGCTACCAGAGCACAGAGTTTCCCCCATTTATGCAGTCAGGCTTAAGCGATCTGTGTCCTGAGCAACTTAAGTGATCTGTGTGCTCTATTGATTTCATGAATATGGAGCTGTAGGCATTTGTAAGTCTATACCCAATGATGAATTTCTTTTAATAGACTTTCCTTAACACAGACTAGCAGTCTGGTTTCTTTGGGAGCCATAGCTCACAAAGTGAAAGTCTCTCAGTTGTGTCCGACTCTTTTTGACCCCATGGGCTATAGAGTCCATGGAATTCTCCAGGCCAGAATACTGGAGTGAGTAACCTATCCCTTCTCCAGGGGATCTTCCCAACCCAGGGATCAAACCCAGGCCTCCCACATTGCAGGTGGATTCTTTACCAGCTGAGCCACAAGGGAAGCCCAACAGTACTGGAAGGGGTAGCTTATCCCTTCTCCAGCAGATCTTCCCAACCCAGGAATTGAACTGGGGTCTCCTGCATCATAAGCAGATTCTTTACCAACTGAGCTATCAGGGAAGCCTCACAAGCAAGCAGTTATTTCTATCATGACCTGAAGGGTATGGAACCCCCCTGCGCCCTGAGTCATGGTCTGGGGGTGAGCTCTCTTGCAGACTAAGAGACTCAAATAGTCAAAATCCCAGATATTGACTCTGTAAATGCCAAAGGTCAGGTGTCAGGACAACAACCATCCAGGGCTGCTGATGGATTCAGTGAGATGGTAAGTGTCCAGCCCCTGAATGTGCCCTGGGCTCAGAACTATGGCACAGTTACTTTCCTTTTTCACTAAGATCATTTGCTTCTGGGGTTAGTGGGCTCTGCTGTGGCTGAGAGAGTGTAAGTCAAACAAGATGAACACCTGAGTACGGGAATTAGGAGCATGGTCAGACAATTCTGGATTTACATCTTGGTGCTGCCACTTCTTGAAGATTCAGCTTCCTTGTCTGTGAAATGGAAATGATAGCAGTGCCAGCCTCAGAGTACAGTGAAAGGAGGGAGATCTGGGGGCGGGATTAAGCAGTGAGTGCTGATATCTGATTTCTAAGTAAAAGATCCAAACCTTCCATCTGCCAACACAGACACAGATATCAAGTGATCTGTGTGTACATGAGGTGGGCAGGGAGGCAGAGGGGAAAACCCCCAGAAAACCAGCTCTTGCCTTCTAGAAGGGGCTGACCATGGGCCAACAGCAGGGTGGAGTGTGAGCCTTCCTCTGGGACCACTCTTTGTCCAGGAGATGACTTTTCACACCACTGCTGCCTGTGTCATCTGGCGCTCACACTCAAGGACACAGGTGGGAGGAGAGAAAGTTGAAAGGTCACTTTGATGTGAGGGTTCGAAACAGATATTCACATCTTCACTTTGGTCAGGGAGCCCAGAGTTAATGACATTTGACCTGAAAGTCTTGGAGATTTGGATTGAAGCTGAGGCCCTGTCACTCCACTCCCTCAGTAACTCTGGCCCATCATAGGCAGTGAGTTCCCTGGACTATGGAAAAGCCTGTGCTAAGTGGGGACTTAAAATATCTGAGCTCCTGTGTTGACCCATCAACCATGTCCACCTTCACCGGTAACTGGCATTATCCCTGCCCCACCCTGAAAGGGCTGGACCTTAATCCTGTTCCACCCAAAGACCCACCACCCCTGTGAATGTCACAGTCTTCAAGGCCTCAGTTGATGTTTATTGGTTCAGGCCAGTTAAATCAGTATCTACTGAGGATAATATTAAGCATCTAGCTGTATTTCTACTGAAGTATAGTTAATTTACAATATTGTGTTAGTTTCAGGTGTGTAGTAAAGCAGTTCGGTTAGACATATATATCTATATATGTATATACATTTTCCATTATAGGTTATTATAAGACATTGAATATAGTTTCCTATGTTATGTAATAAGTTCTTATGGCTTATCTGTTTTATAAACAGCAGTGTACATCGGTTAATCACATCCTCCTAATTTATCTCTCTCCACATCTTCCCCTTTGGTAACCATTAGTTTGTTCTCTGTGTCTGTGAGCTTGTTTTGTAAGTAAGTTCATTTGTACTATTTTTTAGGTTCCACATATAAGTGATATTATATATTTGTCTTTCTCTGACTTTCTTCACTTAACATGATAATCTCTAGGTCCATGCAATGCATGTTGCTACAAATGGTAATATTTTATTCTTTCTTATGGCTGAGTAATATTCCTGTGTGTGTGTGTGTGTGTGTGTACACACATACACACCACATCTTTATCCATTCATCTGTTGATAGATACTTACGTTATTTCTGTGTCTTGGCTATTGTAAATAGTGCCACTCTGAACATTAGAGTGCATGTATCTGTTTGAATTATAGTTTTCTTTGGATATATGCCCAAGAATGGGATTGTTGGTTCATATGATAACTATTTTTGTTGTAATTTTTACCATTTTCAATAGTGGCTGCATCAAGTTACATTCCTACCAACAGTGTTACCTTCTTTCCACAACCTCTTAAACATTTATTATATGTAGGCTTCATGATGATGGCCATTCTGACTGGTATGAGGTGACATCTCACTTTAGTTTTAACTTGCATTTCTCTAATAATTAGCTATGTTGAGTAATTTTTCATGTGCCTTTTCACCATCTATATGTCTTCTTTGGAAAAATGCTTATCTTCTGCCCTTTTTTTTTGGATTGGATCATTTATTACTGAGTTGTATGAGTTATTTGTATATTTTTGAAATTAAACCCTTGTTGGTTGCATTGTTTGCAAATATTCTCTCCTATAAGTTGTCTTTTTTCTTTCTTTTATAGTTTCCTTTGCTGTGTAAAAGCTTATCAGTTTGATTAGGCCCCGTTTGTTTATTTTTGCTTTTATTTATATTTGTCTTGGATATCGACCTAGGAAAATATTGCTATGATTTATGTCAGAGACTATTTTGCTTATTTAAGCCATTAAATATAAGGTCTTTAAGCCATTTTAAGTATGGCATAGAGATGTGTTCTAACTTCATTGATTTACATGAGGCCATCCAACTTTCCCAATATTACTTGCTGAAGAGATTGTCTTTTCCCCATTATATATTTTTGTCTTCTTTGTTGAAGATTACTTGACCGTAGGTGTGTGAGTTTTTTTCTGAGCTCTTTATTCTGTTCCATTGATCCATATGTCTGTTTCTGTGCCGATACCATACTATTTTGATTACTGTAGCTTTGTAGTAGTGTCTGAAGTCTGGAAGGGTTATGCCTCCACTTCAGTTCTTTTTCCTCAGTATTGCTTTGGCAATTCTGGATCTTTGGTGTTCCCATATAAATTTCATTTGTTCTAGTTCTGTGAAAAATGTCATGGGTAAGGCATCTGTATTTTTAAAATGCTTCCTAAGTGTTGTTAATGCTCAGGCAAGAGCAGCAGTCTTCTAAGGAGTTCCCTTCAGCCACACTGAACTTCATGGCTATGGGATTTAGAAGTGGGGAGCACTTCTGAGGACAGACTTGATCAAAGTCTTTCTCTTCTATATTCTCTTCGCATGGTGCCCCATTTGGCCTTGAGATCAATTTGCTAAGATGAGAGGGGTAAACAGTCATCACCTTGGTGATGTTAAAGAGAGGCCGATCACTTCAGTGATTCTGATATTTAGGAAATGTTAAAGAACTTTAGCCCTGCATTCCTCCTGTTCAACAGGTAAAACTACATGGGGGGAAATTGGAAATGGCCCCTGACACAATCCCCAGTGGTGGATTATGTTTAAGACAACTAGCAGACATCATTGTTCTTACTAAAGATACACTTAAACTGAGGTTTGAAGAGCAAGGTGTAGGTCATCACACCTTGTTACCAAGATTTAAGAAAATACTCTTAAACTTTGTGATGTAGATCATCATGCCTTGTTTCCAAGATTTTAAGACAAATTCTTAAGCTTTGTTTTTTCGGTAGCGCTCTTTCCCTCCTGTGTTGTTGCGATTTAGTCCTCCTTTGCGCTTTAGTGTGTGAGAACTCTGGGCAGCTAATTACCCTGCCCATCTATAAGAGCACTGCTGTTCTGTCCCCAGGGAGCATCTTTCTGATATAACTGCTGCTGTGCAGTCAACTGCTGGGAGCTGAGGTGCTGAGGAGGGAGGCTTGTGTCTGTTTGATCTGTAAGTGAAGTCGCTCAGTTATGTCCGACTCTTTGTGACCCCATGGACTGTACCCTCCCAGGCTTCTCCATCCATGGGATTTTCCAGGCAAGAATACTGGAGTGGGTTGCTATTTCCTTTTCCAGGGGATCTTCCCCACCGAGGGATTGAACCCTGGTCTCCCTCATTGCAGGCAGACTCTTTACCATCTGAGCCACCAGGGAAGAACAAAGTGAAAGTCGCTCAGTTGTGTCTGACTCTTTGTGACCCTATGGACTATACAGTCCATGGAATTCTCCAGGCCAGAGTACTGGGGTGGGTAGCCTTTCCCTTCTCCAGCAGATCTTCCTAACCCAGGAATCAAACTGTGGACTCCTGTATTACAGGCATATTCTTTACCAACTGAACTATCAGGGAAGCCCTGTTTGATCTGGCAGTCAACTAAAATTTTACATTGCTAAAATTTTAGTTTTACATTGCTATTTTCCTTATTTTTAAGCACTTAGGAGCCAGATTCCTTCAGATAAACTTAGAGTGCCTAAATTTTGCCCAGTTGGGTGCAGATGGGGGTAGTTTTTTAAAAAGCACTCTTCCATATCTAGTCAGCTGGCAGAACCTGTTTTTTTAGGAGGCCAGCTGAGATCAGAAAGTTATGATTATTGGGGTCAGTTTTAGGTCATGGACAAACCAGAATTCCTTGCCCAGGGTTTCCTGAGACCCATTAGACACTTCAGGGTTTAAAAAAGTCAAATGGGAGAAGCACATTTGTCCCAAAAAACCTGCTCAGACCAAGGAAATCATCAAGTTTCTTTGTTTCAAGCTCAGCTTGTGTCATCTGCTTGTGATAACAATGACATTCTTATGCTTGTCAGAACCTCTTTTAAAAAATTATTTATTTTTAGTTGAAGGATAATTGGTTTACAATATTGCTTTGGCTTTTGCCATACATCAATATGAATTAGCCATAGGCATACACATATTCCTCTCCCTCTTGAATCTCCCTCCCACCTTTTCCCACCCCTCTAGGTTGTTACAGAGCCCCTGATTGGCAGCAACATCGTTGTCCATTTGATGAAAGTTTCATGAAAGTGAAAGTCGCTCAGTTGTGTCTGACTCTTTACAGCTCCATGAACTGTACAGTCCATGGAATTCTCCAGGCCAGAATACTGGAGTAGGTAGCCTTTCCCTTCTTCAGGGGATCTTTCCAACCCAGGGATCCAACCCAAGTCTATATTATAGGAAGATTCTTTACCAACTGAGCCATAAGGGAAGCCCTGTCCATTTGATAACAAGTTATTTTCAGATTTTAATTATAAAATTATGATTATTAGTCAACAGTTTCAAAATTTGGGGACCATAGCAGGAGTAAACAAATACAAAGACACTAGATGTAAAAGAATTTAGAAACTGGTGGTTTTGGCTAAATTTAGGAGAACTGTTATTTTACTGTGCTAATGAAATGCTGGGATGAAGAGAGAATTGTGTGGACAATGAAAAATCTATAGGTAAGAATTCTAATGAATTCTCAGAATTCTACTTAGACCAGTAGAAATAAACAAAGTCTGGTGGGTTACAGTCCATGGGGTCGCAAAGAGTCGGCCACTACTACCCGACTAAGCTGGCACGTACGCACACACACTCTACTTAGTAGCTCATTTAGTTACAGTAAACAAATAGAGCAAATAGATTCAATTCTTATTCACTTTGCCCAGAAGTGACACGTGTTATTTTTGGTCACAGTTTATTGCTGATAACTAGTCAAACAGTCTCAGTTCCACCTAGATGCAGGATGTGTGTGTATGTGCCCATATACACACTTCCTGAAATATATCAGTATAATCCCTGGTTTGAGCCACCACTTTAAGCAGCAACTCTTTATGGCAGGAAAAGCACGTCTTTGGTAGGGTGGCAGCTCTCACTGACATAAAGAAACAAGAAAATGAGTCATTGAGGAGTTAAGTGGTGACTCAAGTGACTCAGATTAAGAGTTTGAGGAGACTTCCCTGGCGGTTCAGTGGTTAAGAGTTCATGCTTCCCATGCAGAGGCTGTGGGTTCCATCCCTGGTCTGGGAAGTTAGATCCTACGGCCTACGTGGCACAACCAAAAAGTGGGGGGGGGGGGGAAGGAGTTCCTGATCTGAAAGAAATGGAAGTCCATTACAGGGAGGTTTCTGGAGTCCAGGACAGAGAGACTACTTCTTGAAGGTATTGTGGTTAGTTGAAGGCAGTATGATAGCAAGGATTCTTGTCTGGGGACAGAAAGTTTGGGTCCTGAAGTACAGACCAGGGTGAAGTTTGCACACTGAGAAATTAAAGAGGTGGAGATCAGCACAGAGTATAAAGAAGTGTCAACAGAAGTTTCCAAAATGGTCACTGGCAACTCTGGTTGACCTGATAAAGCAGAGCCGCGCCAGTAAACAAGCAGACTGAGTAGAGGGACATATATTGGATGGCAGAACCCGGCTTGCAAGTTAGAACAGTCTGGCTCACACCCCATTTACAATATCTTAAACAAATGGCTTAAACTCTTGGAGCCTCAGTTTCTTCACTCATAAAAGAGAATTGTTCATACCAGCCCCACTGGATGGTTGCAAGAATTAAATTTGGTAACACAAAATGCGAGTGCCTGGGAAGAACTCTAGTTAACAGGATCCTGAGTTTTCCTCCCCTGGCTTGTTGCAGTAGCCTCTTAAAAGGTCTTTCTTTTTTTTTTTTTTCAACTTTTCCCAACTTGCCACCCACACAGTTGATTCTCAGTGTAGCAGCCAGAATGATCCCTTTCAAACCTAAGTCAGCCAAGTCTTAAGTAGAGTGAGTTAAGTTCTTAGCTAGAGTTCTTATACCAGTGGAAACCCCTCTGTGATTTGTAGCCACCACTTCCCTGCCCCTCTTGCACTGTTCTCCTCCTCACCCTCTCTCCCCAGGCCTCCATGCTGGTCTTCAAGCAGGTCAAGCGTGTCTCTGCCTAATGATTTGTTGGTCCTCCATCTGGAACCCTTTTCTCTCAAAAATCTGCCTGAGCCCTCCTTCACTCCCTCCAATATTTGTTCAAATGCTTTTCAGTGAGGCTGTCTCTGAATATCTAATTTACAAGGGATCCTCTGCCCCCTAGCCCCTACTTTCCCTCTCCACCTTCCCTGCTTTAATTTTCTATCTACTTACAGAGCACACTGTATGTTCTTATTTTGTCTTACTCTCTCCTTACCCTCTCACTGGGAGGCATATTCTGGGGCGTGAGATTTCTGGCTGGTTTCTGCACTGTCATATCTCCACTTTGGCTCACAGTAGGAAATGAGTACTTGCTGAATGAATGAACCTATTATGAGTATCGGAGTACGTTGTTCTTTAAGCTCTGGGACCACTGCAACACGACGACCTCCCTGTTCATTTCCCCACCCCAGACTCCCTTAGATGATCAGGATTTAGCCTCCCTTAGAGTATCAAAACAATAGGAGAATCATTGAACTTGAAACCATTGCATCTCAAGAAGCCTTGGGATCTAACACTAAGTTTACAGGAAACACAGAGCCAAGGGGAGTAAGTTGATACCACAAGGAAGTCTCAACCAGATTCAGTATGTGGCATATTCCACAGGACAAATGACTTGGTTTTTTCAACAAATGTGTATCATGGAAAAGAAAAAAAAAAAGTAAAGCAGTAGGGAACTGTTATAGATTAGAAGAGAGTTGAGAGTGGTGTATCATCCGAACAAAATGTGCCCACCTTGATGGGACCCTCATTCAAGGAATTTAGTGTAAAAGACATTTTTGGGAGAATTGGCAAAAATTTGAAAGTGAAATGGCTACTGGATGATAATGCCATCATGGTCATGTATGTACATACACAGAACCTGACACGTAGGGCATGGGGTGGGTAATACTATACAGAATTCAGCTCCACAGAAAATGATTTTGAGGGCCTGTGTTCTCAGTTCTGCCGAGGAGGGTAATAGCTAATACTATTCTAGATGCCAAAGTGTGCTGTGCTAAGTTGCTTCAGTCATGTCCAGCTCTTTGAGGCCCTATGGACTATATAACCTGCCAGGCTTCTCTGTCCAAGGGATTCTCCAGGCAGAAATACTGGAGTGGGTTGCCATTTCTTTCTCCAGAGATGCCAAGGAGATAAGTTAATTCATTACATAAATAGGCTATTAAGACTTAGTTTTCTCATGGCGCCCCAGTTAAGAAGAGCTGGTGTGGGGAACTGACACGAAGCCTGGCATTTGCTTTAAATTGCTGGAGTGTGAGAGGGATAAAACAAGGTTTGCAAAATACTGATAATCTTTGGGTTATGAAAGCATGGAGGTTCTTTATGGTGTTTTCTGTCCATTTTTGTATGTGTGAAAGCTTCCGTAATAGTCACTACAAACTTAGTTTTTCAAGATGAGGAGGAGGTGAAACAGTTCTTCTTTCTCAGGAGGAAAGAGGCCTATTTTTTTTTTCTTTTCTCTCTGTGTCTCTGTGGGGCGTGAGTTGGCGTGTGAAGGAAGAGAGTGGGTCTGTTGCTTGGGAGGAGCATTGTGTCTGTTCAGCCCTCCTTGCAGGCCCTTTCGTTCCTTCCTCCTCGGCTCACCCCTGACTGATGGAGGGGAGCAGACTTGTCTTAGCTGGTAAGAGCGGGGAGATGGCTTTGGGGCTGGGGCTGCTACCGCTGGGACTGGGAGGTGGGCGTCACATAGAAGGAGAGCTGGTGGGCTGTGATGCGCTTGCTTTCTACCAGGCACCTATTGAATTGGAAGGCAAAAATGTCTACAAATATGTGTCCACTAAAGACACAAGACTGAAGACAAATCACAAGCAAATGGCCTGTGATTTTTTTTCCCCTTTGTCCATTCTCTTAGTCCTGAGTTCAGCGCTCCCCTCACCTGTTCCGAGAGGCTGGCACCATGGAGTAGCTGCCCTCTCTGTGGTGGGGACTCAACACCTCCCACAGATAAAGTCCTGTTCTCCATGATTTAGGAAACCTCAGGGAAATGTACTCAGCCATTTCACAATCTTCTCCATTAGTGCCTGCCTGGCTGGGAAAAGATCTGATCTCCATTAAGAGACCATTTTGTTTGTTTGTTTGTTTGCAGTCTGCGTCTGGAACAGGCAGGGATGAAGGCCTATTTATCTTTAGGGCTCCCATCTGGCAAGATTCCCCCCTCCCCACCAGGCAAACGCTTGTCAGTGCAGCCACTCAGTTACTTGGCGAGTCTCTCACGCTTTCCTTTCGCTCCCTCCTGAGTCACCAGCTACAGGTTGGTTTCCATTGCTTATCACGTTTCTGATTTTTTCTGTCCTTTTGAGTAAAACTGGACTTGTCAGAAGTGTTTTGACACAACGACTAAGGTTCTGACCTCTGCTGGCTCCCATACACTGGAGATCAGTGGTTGGGACCTGAAACACTGTGTCTGACAGCAGCCTGGACCAGCTCTGCTGGGGACCCTGGGAAGCGAACCAGCTGCACACACCTCAAGCACTGTTGATGCTGCTGGGATTAAATGGCCTTCACTCAATTACAGGAACTTTATGTTTTGTATTGATGAAGTATTTAGCATATGGTAAAAGTACAATAATTATGAGCCAGAACAGAGAGATGAAGTCTATCAGTAGATTGTCCGCACAGCCCTGTGGAGGCAAATGTTAAACTATAATTATCCATACTTCACAGATGAAGACGCAAGGCTTACAGATGATGGCAAAACTGGTCTAACGTCCTGTAACATCTGACAGATAGAAAAGCCAGGATTTGAATCTGGGCTTTTGAGATGCCAGAGATGCCAGAGCCTGAGCTCTTTCTCCAAAGTTGGGGCTTCTCAAACTAGTGGTGGTGAAGGACGGGATTTCTGCCCTAACCTTTCCCACATCCATAGTGTTTAAAATACAATAAAAAGGAGTTACTAGAATAATGAAATGAAAAAGACATTTTAAATAACAATCCATATTTTAAAAGTTACTATTAGACTCAACAGGCATAAAGTTACTCTTTCAAATTACTGTAAAAGTTGATTACACTCAATTTATATGCTTTTCCCATCCTGGATCTTGATAAAGCTTTCTCAGACTAGCACTTTTGTTGGCATCAGGATCACTTGGGGGGCTTGCTAAACGCAGTTTTCCTGGCCGCATCTCTACTTGGATCAGAATGACTGAGGGTAGAATTCAGGAATCTCCATTTTAACAACTAATTTCAATAAAACGCTCTAAATCTGATCATCATTGTCTCTGCAGAGCTGCCTCCTCTCCACAGATTATAGAGGGCACAGTAACAGGTGAAGTGAATATAATGTTTATTTTAGTCTCCCAGCCTGAGCCCTACTCTTTTCAGTGTGTTTTTTAGAGACTTCCTTTCTGCAGAAGCTCACCAACAGAACCTGTTTCTGAACTCATTTTAGTGCCTGTCAGTGTCAACAAAAAAGTATATAGTCACAACCTGAAAGTAAAGAGTTATTTTATTTAGTGGGAATGTTGAAGACTCCGAGTCTGGGAGACAACATCTCAGTAGCTTTGAGGAAACTGCTCCAAGGAGGCAGGGGGAATGTCAGGCTATATAAGTTTGGAACAAAGGGAGCAGGCAGTCTGAACATCAAAGGTGAGGAATCAAGTTAAGGAATTTAGCATTCTGCCTACAGGGAGATCAAGCCTCTGGGCTCACTGAGTTCATTCCTTTCGTGTGCACCTCAGCCATCTGGGGCCAGTCCTGTCTCCTTGTTCACCTTGCTTCTTGCACTCCCCCAGCTCTTCAGTTCAGTTCAGTTCAGTCGCTTAGTTGTGTCTGACTCTTTGCGACCCCATGAATCGCAGCATGCCAGGCCTCCCTGTCCATCACCAACTCCTGGAGTTCACTCAGACTCACGCCCATCAGGTCCGTGATGCCATCCAGCCATCTCATCCTCGGTCCAGCAGTCACTATGAGGGGTGGCAGCATCCGCTGGATGGAGGTTTGGGGAGCCCTCATTCACATCTGGAGGCCAGAAATCGCTGATGGCTGTGACGTTTCTTGTTGATTAATATGGCAGGAAATATTTTCATTTCACATCAGCAAAGGTGTTTTGGGTGCAAACTACAGACTGAGTAGACAGGGAACAGGTCACAAGGTGCCCACGTCCAGGAGAGAGGGAGTATCACTAGAACAAAGTCCAGAAGCTGGGGTACTTCTGTGTGTAGAGGTCAGGGAGAGGAGCGGGGACCAGTGTCAGAGACAACTGGGGAGGAGTGAACAGTAAGGGGAGAAAAAAAATGTGAGTTTTCGAAGCCAGAAAGGAGATGTGACCAACTGTGTAATGTACGGCTGATGGGCTGAATAAGACAAAGATAGCCCTGAGCATCTGATTGGTAGCGTGGAGTCATGGAGATGTTCGGGATGTGGCAAGAGCAGTCTTACAGAGATGAGGGAGGCTTTATGGAGGAGCTTCAGGTGAGAAGGGGTAGAGGGAAATTGGAAACAATGACTCCAGAGAGCTCTTTCAAGCAGTTTTACTGTAAAGGGAAGAAAAAGGTCTAGAGCTTTCATTGGAGGGACAGGGAAAAGGAGGTTATTTGGACCTCACGTAGTGGCTAAATAGGCAACTTCTGTAATGTCCTGTATCTTTTTTCAGTTAATTCCTCCAGTAAAACAGAAACACTATTGATCATAACTTTTTTGTTTCAAGCTCTTTGAAACTCTCCTTAATCTCAAATGATGTTGTCTAAGAAGAGTATGCAAATCACCCTCATTCCTTACATAGCTTAATTTGAAAATATTGGAACAAAACATCATTCCATAGTTTTTCATATTTGCTTTATTTTAGGCTGAATTACTTTAAAGCAAATTTCATTTCTACTTCAAATACATAGTTTTTTCCTAATATAATCACATATATAATCATATTATACCTAGCAAAATTAACAGTGATGTCTTAATATGATACCTAATCTATATTCAGATAACCCAACTTGTCGCCAGTGTTGCTCTGTTCAAACTATAGGTCTACAGGCTGCATGTGATTGTTGTCTTTTTTTAAGCTATTTGGGCTTTTTTGTGTGTGTGTGCCCATTGACTTGATGAAATTAGTTCAGTTGTTCTGTAGAGTGTCCCACTTTCTGGATATATCTGATAAATTAGGGTGTCTTTTAACTTGTTCTTCTTTCTCTTGTATTTCCTAAAAAACTAAAATTGCATATACAGATTAAACATCTTGGATAAGAATTTTTCAGAGGTGGTGCTGTGTGCTTCACATTGTCACACTTCAAAAAGCACAAACTATTGAGGTGTCCCATTGTTAGTGATGCTAAGACTGATCTGGGGTCAGGCAGTGGTTGCTTCAATTAGGAGAGGTTTTTTTTTTTAATTTTTATTTTTTTTTAAGATAGGAGAAATAATAGCATGCCTTTATGCTGATGATCTTTGATAGAAGGCTAGCTATTGATGCAGAAGAAAAAAAAGAGGGATTTTAAAGAACGTCCTTAAGTAGATAAGACTGTGTAGAATCTATGGAAAAAGTTGGATATTACAAGTGTTGAATGTAGCCGATTTATTCATAGTAATGAGATCATTTGGGCATAAGTGCAGGTAAGGTGAGTAGCTATTGTACAAAGGCATGTGTGTGAAAGTTTTGTTCTGTTAGCTTCCTTTTTTTGTTCTGTGAATAAGTAGCAAGTTCATCAGGTGAGGGTAAGACGAATTTCTAGGGGGAGGAAGTCATACAGTCCTCTAGGAGAGTGGCAGATGAATTGACTGGAAACGTAGCATATCATTGCTATGAAGCATTAAGGAACTACTTGCAGTTCATAGTCATGAACTTGAAGTGAAATTGATAAGCATCGTTGTGTGATTTTTCTTTAACCATGTTCAGCTGCATACTTGCAGGTTGCAGTAGCACAGAGAGTTGAATTTAACCAGACTTGGGGTTTATCTAGCCGTGCATGATGAGAGAGGTCAGTTGAATGACTGACCAGGGAATTTGAGGTGGATAGAAAGGAAAGGGAGGTCAGGGAGGAAGTGAGAGGCAGTGAGAAGGTGGTAGGATCAAACACAGAAGACTGTCAGAGTTGGGTACTGGTTAAACTAAGCTGCAGAGATGAGAGTGGTGATGAGAGAGGGGATACCTGAAATCGAGGCTATGAAGGAAGTATATTTTTTGGAAATGAAAAGATCAAAGATATAACCTTGGAGTGCGTTGCTGAGGTCACAGTCTTTGCAACTGAGGAGATAAAAAACTGAGAGACCAGTTGTTGTTCAGTCATGCACTTGTGTCCAACTCTTTACAACCCCATGGACTGCAGCATGGCAGGCTTCCTTGTCCTCCACTGTCTCCCAGAGTTTGCTCAAACCCATGTCCATTGAGTTTATGAGGCCATCCAACCATCTCATCTTTTGTTGTCTCCTTTTTCTGCTCTCAATCTTCTCAGCATCGGGGTCTTTTTCAATGAGTTGGCTCTTCACATCAGGTGGCCAAAGTACTGGAGCTTCAGCTTCAGCACCAGTCCTTCCAATGAATATTCAGGGTTGATTTCCTTTAGGATTGACTGGTTTAATCTCCTTGCTGTCCAAGGGACTCTCAAGAGTCTTCTCCAGCACTGCAGTTCAAAAGCATCAATTCTTTGGTGCTCAGCCCTCTTTTTGGTCCAACTCTCACATCTGTACATGACTCCTGGAAAGACCCATAGCTTTGACTGTATGGACCTTTGTTGGCAAAGTAATGTCTCTGCTGTTTAATACACTGCATAAGTTTTCATTGCTTTTTTTCCAAGGAGCAAGTATCTTTTAATTTCTTGACTGTAATCACTCTCCATGGTGATTTTGAAGCCCAAGAAAATAAAGAGACCAGAGGACTAGAATAATTCTGTAAATGGATATTAATGCTATGAACAGTTACGATAGAAATAGTGTTGGAAAGAACTATAGTAAGCCAGGAGCTAGCATATTCAGGGAATGAGGGAGAGTGTCCTGGGTGGAGGAGAAGGTGGGCAGCAAAGTGGGCAGTAGGCAGCGTGGCCTTCACAAGGTTGTCATGAGGTTGAAATGAGTGGGTGGCATGTGGGGGAGTTCCCAGCACTGAGCATAGGCTCAGCAAGCATCACTGGTTTTCATTTTGAGTCTGTGTGAATCTAGAGATCAAAGCTTAAAACACTGAGTTTATTTTTGCAAGTAGGTTGATTGCTCTTCATTTTAAGACTTTTCTAACAGGCAGAGCTGCTCACACAGCCACATTCAACCTGGGGAAGTGGTAAATTTCCTGTCACTCAGCACATTCAGCAGACAGGATGAACATCTGCCAGTCACAGTGCTGTAAAGGGGACTCCAGCAATTGAAGGTGATGGGTAGGGAGATGGTGGGGGTGATTCTAAAAATTGAAGGGCATGGGGAGAGGGGAGGAGAGGTGTCAGAGCTAGATCCTTTCTTTCATTCAAACATGACTGAGCACTCCTCAGTTATGGTGCAGAGCCTGGCTGGGTGCAGGGGGCCAGAGATAGACCTTACAGACATGTGGACTGCTGCCAGCACAGGCACGGCAGAGCTCTGATGATCTTTGTGGTGTCAAGAAAGGCTTCAAAGTCCAGGGGCACTTGAGCTAGTAGAGGAGGTTCAGGGGGAAGGTTGTGGTCCCATGTGAACAGGGTAGGAAAGGACATTTCAAGCAGAAGGAGCTCTCTGGGCAGGACTGCAAAGGCATGGAAGAGCATGAGGCATTTGGAGTGCTACAACTGAGTTACTCTGGGCAAATCACTCTTCTTTCTTGTCTCAGGCTCCCTGTTTGTAAAATGGGGGTAGCAGTGGTATCCTCTCAACCATGGGATGGTGAGGAGGGCGGGATGGTGAGGAGTAAATGAAGTGATGTGGATAATTTTTGTCACAGTTCCTATTGTAATGCCTTTGGGTGTTTTATCTAACTTGATTGTTTAAGTAATTCCATGAGATGGGCTCTGTTATTATTATTACCATTTTACAGATTAAAAAAACTGATTCCTAGGGGGTTGAAGAGCTTGTCCAAGGTAATGTAAACTGATGAGAGGCAGTTTGAACTCTTTGCCAGCTCAGTCTAATTCCAGAGTCCTTACTCTTAACTCTTAAGCTATAGTCAGTGCTTTGCACGTAGCTAGTAACACACACTTGGTAACTATTACTGTCATGAGTGCTAAAGTGTCTCTCCCAGACAGTTGAGGATTCTATTACTGCTTCTGTAGCTGGTTGAAGATTACCACTGCTAGTATCTCATGACCAGCAGTGACTATTTTTGGAAGGCCCTCACCACCTACAGTACATACAGATCAACAGTTATACCAACTGGTTGATTTTTAGAAATCAAGAATCAAGAGAGATTTTTAATCTCCTTAGAGGGCAAGTTGTTCCAAGTAAACGTGATATGAGGGAGGAAGAACTGGGTTTGCTGCACTCCTCTGATGTCTGTGCAGTGAATCCAAACACAGGTCTCATGCCCGAGCATTGAGAGGGTGGCAGTGAAGTGACAAATACAGGTGAGAGTGGCATCCTAAGTGCCGTGACTGCCCAGAGTGTTGTCTGTGAGGCCACTGAGCAGGAGCCCTGTCCATCAGTGGTGCCTGAGGTAAGCATAGACCTCTGAAGGATGGGCAACACTTCCCTCCCTCACTCATTCATTCATTCAACAAATAATCCTTGTTTGTTGTCTCTTTGTGATCCCATGGACCACAGCCTGCCAGGTTCCTCTATTCATGGTGTCGGGGGAGTTTGAAATTTCCTCGGTTTTGTCTTGTCGCAACAAAAATTTGAGGCAACAAATGGCCCAGTGTTACGGCCCATTATAATTTCCTGGGACAGACCAGTGTTACAATTCCGTGTTACAGCTCAGTTTTATTTCTAAAGCAAAGGAAAATACATCCTCAAGGCGTGAGGGCGGGTTGACCCAAAAGACACCAAGAGAAGCCCCCAGCCCAATCTTGGCTCCTCTTTTTCTATGTTTCTTCTCCTCCGCCAGGGCCTGCCCTATGTAAACTGGGCTAGCCAGGAATGCTGTTTGTTTTACCTGAGGTCCTCACTCGGGACCTTCCTTTGTTCTATTTTTGTGGGCTTTTCCCTTGTCTTTTAGCAGCTGCCATTTTGGACTCCTTTTTCCTATTCTAACTACCTAACAATGGGATTTCCCAGGCAAGAATATTGGAGTGGGTTGCCATTTCCTCCTCCAGGGGATCTTTCAGACCCAGGGATCGAAACCATGTCTCATTGAGTATCTCCCATATGCCAGACATGCATCTGGGCACCGAGGGTAGTAGTGAAGAACCAGCGCTTACAGGGTTCACATTTTTAGTAGGAGGAGACGAATGGTAATCCAGTAATAGTATGAATGCTTGCATAACCACAAACCCCCCTCCCTCACCTCAGAGGAAACTTGTATGACATGAAAAGAAGGCTAGCTATCAGAGGCAATTTTTGGACTGTACCAGGAGGCTGCTAGGGAGTCAGTGCTTCTCTAAGTGGATAAGGGGAGCCCTGACTGTTTTTTGACAAAGAGCAGAATGGCATCTCTCACTTGTGTCCTGTCCATCACGCCCAGGGTTTGCCTGCCTGCCTCCTGGTCATGAAAAGCTCAGACACCCCCAGCCTAGATATTTGGATATGTAGAACTTTTAGTCACAGTGATGTATGTATAGGTAGCATTTTGTTTCACTTTCTTTGTTATAATATCTTAAGCATTTTATTTCATGTTGCTACTTAAAATTTCTATCTGATTATAAGTACCATAGTTTAATTATTTTGCTATTGTTGTAAGCTTTTTTTTTTTTTTTTTGCCTATGTTCTCCTCTAGGGGTTTTATTGTTTCTTGTCTTACGTTTAGATCTTTAATCCATTTTGAGTTTATTTTTGTGTATGGTGTTAGAAAGCGGTCTAGTTTCATTCTTTTACAAGTGGCTGACCAGTTTTCCCAGCACCACTTGTTAAAGAGATTGTCTTTAATCCACTGTACATTCTTGCGTCCTTTGTCGAAGATAAGGTGTCCATAGGTGTGTGGATTTATCTCTGGGCTTTCTATTTTGTTCCATTGATCTATATTTCTGTCTTTGTGCCAGTACCATACTGTTTTGATGACTGTGGCTTTGTAGTAGAGCCTGAAGTCAGGCAGGTTGATTCCTCCAGTTTGTAGTTTGAAACACCTGTCTTCAGGCTGTGAGAATGTATTGAGCACAGTTGCCTTGCTCCACCTGGTGCTGTCTTTTTCCATTTGGAAGACTGGCAGTGGTCTCTGTTGTAAGCTTAATTATTAATTTTAGATTTTTTCACCATTATAAATCTCTGAAAGCTTTTTTTTTTTTGCACATGCAAATTGCTTCATAAAATTCATTTTTTGTCTCATGAACCTTCTTCCAATTCTCACCAAAGCTGTGTAAGGTAGGGAATTATCTTATATGTGAGGAAATAGAAATATACAACTTTTTCTCCTTGGAATTATTTATTCAATCTTATTTCCTGAAAGTACAATAACTTGGTTCATAGTTATAAGCTCTTAATTCTTTGGTGTGATTACTTTCTTAAAAAGTTAATTTCTACTGCTCTCTTGAAATATACCAATTTCATTATAATCTGCCTGTCATTGAGTATTATCATTTTGAAAACTACTGGTTAAAGTTAATTTGATAAACTAGTATCTTAATGTTCCAGTTACCTCTTTTGGGTTTCTCTCAAAAGTAATCATAATTTCATATGTTTATTAATGGTATTTTCTGTTTTGTGATTTGTGTGCTCATGTTGACTGCCTGTTCATTTTTAAAGGCTTTTACTGTGAAACTTTCACACACCTTGAGTCTTATTTTCCTTTTTATTACAGTATTTTTATTGTATAGAAGTTGGAATTTTCATGCAACTATTAAGTTTTCCTTTGTTTTTTTCTACATTCCATCAGAAGAAAGAAAACTGACAAGTATAGAGTTCTGTTTTTAGCTTCTAAAACATTTTTATAATTTTTTGTAACTCTAAGAGTAATGCATGTACACTTTAGAAATTTTTTGATATACAAAAATTTATAAAAAATGAAAATGCTCATTATTCCTTATTCTACCTTCTAGCTATGTGTGTGTGTATATATATTGGTATGGTCTTTCCTCTTTCTCACATTTGTATTAAAAATTTTTTTTTCTGAATTTCAGTTAACATTATACTGATAGAACTTTCATATATCATTAAATATTCTTTGATAATAAATAACTTTTAAAAGGTCTGTTTAGAGTTCATTTCGGATGAACTGAAGCCTGTCTTCTCAAAATTGCTATTTAGGTATGCCCAAACCAGAGACTAAACGATGTTTTCTTCCCAGGTTGGTGTATGGCGCTTGCTTCATCTTTCTGTCATGTTCTTATTAGTCCTGGACTATTTCTAGGATTTCTGTGCTGTTTATGAACCCAGAACATTGCACTTGTAATTGACTTTTGTCTCTCTTTTTTTCTGAGCCCTTGGGGCTTCCTGGATTGAGCCATACCAGGGCCCACAATGGAGTTTGGCAGAGGTCCCTGTCTATCTTTTTAATCTTTAACCTTGCTCCTCTTGGAAACTGGTGCTTCACTCTGTTTTCCTGTGCTCTTTGTAGATGGTTTTTGATCATCCTGAGAACAATGAGNTTTTTTCTGAGCCCTTGGGGCTTCCTGGATTGAGCCATACCAGGGCCCACAATGGAGTTTGGCAGAGGTCCCTGTCTATCTTTTTAATCTTTAACCTTGCTCCTCTTGGAAACTGGTGCTTCACTCTGTTTTCCTGTGCTCTTTGTAGATGGTTTTTGATCATCCTGAGAACAATGAGCCTTGGCCTCCAGACCCAGTAAAATAGACCTCCATGGAGATCAGTGCTCGCTCCTGAGGACCTGGAGGGCTTGCAGCCGAGGAGGATTAGCTAGAAGCAGGTAAGGAACACCTGGAGGAGTGGGATATGGAAGCAGCATGGGGGTCCACACTCTGTTTAGGAAAGGCACAGCGGAGTGCGCTGGCAGGAAGCCACAGGGGCTCAACGTCTGGCTACAGCTTTGCTGTTTTCTTCGTGTTTTTTTATTTATTTATTTTCAGTCCCTAGTGTTGATAGGTGATTTGCCTATTTCTAGAAACTATAAATATAAGATTTAAAGTTATTCTGTAATTCAGTCTACCTTTTTAAAGCACCTACTCTGGCCAAGCCCTGCATGTGATACCCAGCATGTAGTGATATAGTGATATAGATGGTGATCCCTCCTTTGGGATTTTCTTTCTGTTGGTTCAGGGTTGGCTTATTCTCTGTAGGTGATAATGTGAGTTGTTACTTATTCCTCTAGAAGCCAGGTGGGGGTTGTTAGCGTTCATTGATAAGTCCAATCAATTCAAGAATCCTTTATTGAATACCCACTGTGTTCCAGGTGTGAGGGGGCACTGGAATCTCAGAAGTGAGCCAGGAGGAATCTCCCTCTAGCAGGGGGTCAGCATGAAAAGCAAACATTACCAGGACTTCTCTGGTGGTTCAGTGGCTAAGACTTCATGCTCCCAATGCAGGGGGCAGGGGTTTGATTCCTGGTCTGGGAACTAAGATCCCACATGTTGTAGGGCATAGCCTAAAAAAGAAAATCAAAAGCAAGCATTACTAAACACTAGAGACAAATAGCGGGGAGCAAGAACAGTAGAGAAGGGGAGATGGCTTCCACAGGAGCCCAGAAACAGAAAGGCTGTTTGGTTGCCAGGCAAATGGACAAGGGGAGAGATTCCAGCAGAGCAAAGTTGTAGAGAGGTAAGAAGGCAATCAGAGAAATGATTGAGAAATTAAAAACTTGGACTATTTTCCCAAAGAATTTGGGGAAAAATATTTATTATTCCTTTCCTTCAGTCTGGGCTGTTTAGAGGAAACATCTTCAGTCTGTGCCTCTCCGCGGCAGCTTGAGAGATGAGACTGACTCTCTATGTCCCTCTGACCAGAGGATCTAGCCAGTGGTGGACTTGGAGCCTCAACAGAAGATGGTGTTCAGAGAACTGGGAACCCTGACATGAGGTTTCAGATGAGTACCCGTGGCACTCAAGACAGAGCACTGACCTTAAAGGCTGAGGTGCTCTTGAAGTTGTAAGACTGTGTATGGTTGAAGGTTTGGAGAACTCTTCTTTCCTGGGAAACTCGACCTTTGAGGGCAGGGTTTGGTAGGAAGCTGAACACAAGCCCTTCTGAGCCTCGGCCCAGTGAGATAGTGGACCAGGTTCCACATCCCTACCTCCTGTCTTATTTCACTTATAAAAGTTAAGTCCAAACTCCATCATTATCAAATCACTCATGCAACTTTGAAAATTGTTTATGTTTACAAAAATCACAGTGTCTTTAGTTATAAATGAAACTAATACAGTTTGCTCTGCTTATCTCACAGGGTTGTA
This sequence comes from Neotragus moschatus, assembly GCA_006410615.1. Taxonomy (NCBI): domain Eukaryota; kingdom Metazoa; phylum Chordata; class Mammalia; order Artiodactyla; family Bovidae; genus Neotragus; species Neotragus moschatus. Next base: position 506,032 of record SJYA01000080.1, on the reverse strand, counting down.
CTGGGTCTCATAAATCCAATTGCTGGGTCACCTAATTGGTAAAATAGTGCACAGTAGCAGTGTCAGTAGTGAGGGTGTTTATTTTGTGATTGTCCAGCAGTTGTCTCATTAGAGACCCAGAATTCTGAGTCTTAAGTCAACACTGACTTTTCATTGTACTTTTTCACAATGCCTGTCCATTACTGCAAAAACCATGGACTTTTAGTCAGACAAATCTGGGTTGGAATTCTGGGTTATAAGTATGCTCACCAAACTCAGGAGAAGAATAGAGGAGATAAGTACTGTCAAGGGTGTGGAGAAAAGGAACCCTCATACGCTGTTGTTGGGGGTGTAAATTTGTGTATCCACTGTGGAAAACAGTATGGAGTTAGCTTAAAAAATTAAATATAGGACTACTGTATAATCAAGGCAGTTTCACTCCTGGGTATTTATTCTGGAAAACAAAAAGCTGATTCAAAAGATTTATGCATGCCAATGTTCATTGCAGAATTACCTATAATTTATAATTGCCAAGATATGGAAGCATCAACAGACGACTGAATAAAGAGTATGTGATATATGCATGTATATGCACAAACACAACGGAATATTACTCAACCATTAAAAAGAGTAAAGCCATACCATAAAACCTTGCGTTTTGTGACATGGATGGACCCAAGGAATATTACGTTAAGTGAAATAAGTCAGAGAGAGAGAGATCCACAAATACTGTATGTTTCCACTTACATGTGGAATCTACAAAAACAAAAAAACAGAAACAGACTTACAGATACAGAGAACAAACTAATGGTTGCCAGAGGGAAGGGTGACGGGGGGAAGCGTGAAAGAGGTAAAAGGGGTTTGAGGTATAAACTACCAGTTATACTTCAGTGTGCTGATGTGGTCTTGGCTGGCTGGCTAGAGCATCAGTTATAAATAAGTCACAGGGATGTAATGTGCTGCACAGAGACTATCGTCAAAAATGTTATGATGGTACATAAGCTATAAGAATATCAAGTCACTGTTTTACGCCTGTAACTAACATTATGAGTGAACTGTACTTCAGTTGTATGTGATGAAGGACCTGAAGTTCAGGTTGGTGAGTCGTGGCCAGCGCTCCACTTGGCCCCTGTTTGCTGCCCCACATTGCCTCCATGTGGCTCTCCTGCCGGTGGGGGCTGGGGGCTGCTCTAACCTTCTGTGCCTTTATATTTACCTAGTTCAAAGTCCATGAATGCCATTCTCCTTTGGTATTCCCAGGACCAGTGAGTGAGACAGGGCAGAGATGATTACTCCACAGAAACAGGTGCAGAGAGGTTAAGAGACTTGCCTAAGCCCACCAAGAGTGGGGACAAGAAGCCAGGTTCTGTGATACCCCCATTTCAGTACTCCTACCACCTTATCTCTGATATCCTTAGGAGCAGGCTTCCTGGAAGTGGACTATAGATCTGTTTCTTTTTTTTTTTTTTCTGAATTTTTAAAAATTGTAGTATGGTTGATTACAATGCTGTGTTAATTACTACTGTATAGATTCTTAATCAGTTAGCAAAATCCTGGGGGTAGTTGCTTTGACTCATTATGGTAAATAAACCCAGTTACTTAGGGAATAAGTTAATGTTTTCCAGAAGATTACAGACATTATTTAAATTCAAAGTTCTTCCATTTTCTGTTCAGTTTGACAATAAATTCTGGGAAAGCGAAGTAGATTTTTACTCAGATATAAAGGGGCCTATTCAGACTCTATTTAATTTGTGAAGTCCATTTTCTAGAACTTTCAGCATCCTGGACCTGATGCAGTGAAAAGGTCATGGGTTAGGAAAGCAAGTGCGCTTGGATTTGAATCTCAATGCTACTATTCACGCAGTTCTGTGATCTTAGGCATTTCTCTTAATTTCTCAGTGCCTCGGGTGGTTAATCTATAAAAATGGAGATTATGGCACCATCATGGTTGGTGATGGTCAGGGCTTTTCTGCACAGCTCTGGAGATGCCCTTCATGTCAGGTTCTTATTAACATGGTGTTCACTGAGATTGTGTATCATGATGCCCCCTGATGTATGATGAAATTAAATGAAATAACCTCCTATGTGCTTAATGCATTTTTGTTTTCATTTCCTTAACTGGTCACATATCTGCTATCTTATTAGGAGATCCCATCTTCTGCTGTGAGGAGAGTCAGTTTCCTGCCACATGCAGAACTCCATAAACCTGAGTGTTCTATTGTGAAGCTAACCCTTGGCTTTCTTCTCGCACAGGAATCTAGCACCAGAGCCCTTAGAGGGATTCACTGTGCACCTACCACACTGTTTATGGTGAGAGGTCTCCTCTTGGCAATTTTAAAAGGAGGCCAGGCCTTTTTATGGAGTTTGGCTTCCTGTGACGTAGACACGTCAGCCAGCTCTGCTGTTCTCTTTTAGTTTTTCAAGCACGTATGCCTTCCTTGAACAAATAGTGTGAGGCCCTAGGAACTGAATGTGTAAGTTGTGGTTGGTTCCCGACCTCAGGAAGCTCAGAGAGCAGTCAGGAAGCTAGCCTGAGACAACAGGAAACTAAGATTCGGGGAGTACAAAGGTGAGGTGGGCAAGTCTACAGAGTGCTCGTGGCTCAGGGAGGAAGAGCGTCTGAGGATGACTTTCTACATTTCAGGCCCAAACTGAGGGTGGTTTTTTTTTGTTTTTTTTTTTGAGACTTGCTGAAAATGGGCGATAGGCATGGGCTGGAATTCGGTTCTTGTCACTCTAAAGCCATTGCTCAGCTCGTCATTACTTTGGCTGCTCTTGACATCACTTTCTGCCTATTTTCCTTTCAGGCATATTTTCCTGCTCAGAACAGCATGGTTTCCTCGAACATGTCTTTCATTATGACTCGCACCAGCNCTGAAGCTGATGCAACATTGTAAATCAGCTATACTTCAGAGGCTCAAGAGGGAGGGGATGTGTATATATATATATATATATAATTATGACTGATTTGTGCTGTTGCACGGCAGAGACCAACACAACATTGTAAAGCAATTATCCTCTAATAAAAAAATAAAAACTATATCTCAATAGAAATAAACTTTAAAAAGTAGAAAGTTTATCCAGATTTGTAAACATATGTATAGCACAGCACTATGGATGTGCTTAATGTTCCTTAGTTTGATTGTTCTGAGAGAACGTGTTTTCCATGATTGTGAAATGAATTAGGCTAAAGAAAGCAAAGCGCAGGAAGCCTAGCTCTTCTGTCGGGCCCTGGAAGGTACTGGAGCAGGTGAGGTCATATGTCTCCTTTTTTATTTCCTTCATATGACTGCCAGGAAAAATGGTCTGAAACCGAGCACAGGCTCTCAAAAGAAGAGAAGTAGACCCAAATTAGATTCTCTAGAGCAGAAAGAAGTGATGAGATCATATTTTATACTTCCCCAAATGGGCAGCACTTAGGAATAAAAAGCTGCCAAGATAACCAACCCCACCCCAACTTTTGCTTTTGCTTTTTCTGGTTTCTTTTGGACTTCGTTTTCTAGAAGCTAAATGTAATTGGCTTTTATTTCATCTATAATGGGACTAGATTTCTATCTTACTTCCTCAATTTTTCTCTTTCATGATAATGTTTAGAATATTCCAGGTGTTAGCTGATCTTCTTCAAGTCACCATCACCATTGCCTGCCTGGCTGGAATTGTGTTGAAGTTTCAGGTAGAACCTAATACTTCCATGAATTGGAACTATAATCTTTATTTTTTTGTACTTCATAAAACATTGGAGGGGTTTAGCTAAACTTTAAAATAATATTTTTCTATAGACTGCAGTTATCATTTCAAATATGTGATTTCATGGAAGGACTTTGATCCTGAGATCTAACAAAAATCGTGTGCTAGACTTCAAATGTTCTGCCTTTTATTGTGTATTTCCCTTGGGCATTTAGTCTAACAAATCCGTTAAGAAAGTAATTCATGTATTCTTTTATTCCCTCATGGATTCATCAACATTACCAAGTAGGAACTTAAAATACAAAGAGGAAAGCGAGAGGAAAGGCCTTCTGTTAAAGGCCTCTGAGCTTGCCAGGCCCACAGCCTTCCCATCACATCTGGAATTTGTCCAGCTTATTCCCAACTGTTGAATATATCAAATAGTTTCAATTTGTTTGTTCTTAAAAGTAGTACTGCTTATGAGTTTTTTGTGAAGATAACTTAAGTGACTACTGCTGCTGCTAAGTTGCTTCAGTCGTGTCCGACTCTGTACGACCCCATAGACAGCAGCCCACCAGGCTCCCCCGTTCCTGGGATTCTCCAGGTAAGAACACTGGAGTGGGTTGCCATTGCCTTCTCCGTAAGTGACTGCTGCTGCTGCCGCTGCCGCCACCGCTGCTAAGTCGCTTCAGTCGTGTCCGACTCCGTGCGACCCCAGAGACGGCAGCCCACCAGGCTCCCCCATCCCTGGGATTCTCCAGGCAAGAACACTGGAGTGAGCTGCCATTTCCTTCTCCAATGCATGAAAGAGAAAAGTGAAAGTGAAGTTGCTCAGTCATGTCCGACTCTTCACGACCCCATGGATTGCAGCCTACCAGGCTCCTCCGTCCATGGATTTTCCAGGCAAGAGTACTGGAGTGGGGTGCCATTGCCTTCTCCCAAGTAACTAATACTGCCCTTCAAAGAGGAAATACCCTCAGGAGTGGGGCTAGAAGACGAAAGTAACATATGTTTTAGGGCTCTTTTTCTGGTGCATTACAAAACTGTTTATCAGAGGAACTGTAACAATGTGTTGTGTCTCTGACAGTCCCACAAACCAGCCAATAGTGGGCATAGTAATTTTTAATTGTTTTTGATACATACACAAGTAAAGTATCTTAGATTTGTTTGAATATTCATTTCAAGCAGTAGCACACTTAACAAATATTATAACTAATAGTAACACGTATGGTGCACCTGCTGTATGAGTAACAAGCCTTGCTCTTTTAATCCTCCCAGTGATCCCACGAGGTAGGTACAATTATTGTCCCCATTTTACTGATGAGCCAAGTATTAACACTCAGAAAGCTTACACAGCTGGTTGATAGTAGACTGGGACTTGAAACTGGGGTGTTGGACTCCAAGGCCCCCACACTTAGCCTACACTCTTCTTTTGTGCCCCATGGTGATTGTAGTTTTATAATAATGAATGAGTCCCTTGTCAGGTTAAAATAATCACTTCATATTCTTCCTGATTTTCTCTCCTAGAAGAGAGGAGAAGAACATTCTGAGACAAAAGTAAGAAGCAAAGGCTGCGTGGAAAAAAAAAAAAAGTGCAGAGTGTGTTTAAGCATCATAGATAACCCTGTTTGGCTGGGAGGCAGGGCCTCACAGGGTGAAGAGGGCTGAGAAACGAGATCAGAAGGGTGGTCAGGGTTCAGTTCTTAGAGGAAGTTGACCTTCATAATACGGACTTTGAATTTGGTTCTTTGAGCCATGGAGAGGCCCAGAGGTTTTGAGCAAGCGTTTGGATCATGTGTGTTTCAGAGAGGTTTCATATGTCTCTGAGTCTCCTTGTCTCAGGGGATTGCAATCTAATCTCTCTGCTGTTAGGGACTATTGCCACATCCAGTGAGAAGTGCCAGGCCTGTCGAGCAGTGGTAGTGGTGGTAGGAAGAAAAGGTTTGACTTGAGAGGCGTGGTGAGGTAGAAGAGACAGAACTTGCTTCTAATTAGACATGACCTTGAGTGAGGGGTAGAAGCCAGGGTCTCTGGCCTGGGAGCAGGCTATATTATATCACCAGGGAGCATTCTTCTGGAGGAAGACAGATTCCGTTTTGGATGTTCTAAGCCTGAAGTGTTTGTGGGTATCTATGCAGCTGGGTATTTGCTTCCAGGGAAGTGTAAGGGTGGGAGATTAAGTCATTTGTTTCAAGGTGATAGTTGTAATCCAGAAAAGAAGACTGATGAGAAAACCTAAAGCAAAGTTTACATTTGAAGGGCAAGGAAATAACAGGGACAAACAAAAAAAAAGAAAAAATCAGAAGGACCAGTAGGAAAGGCTGAAGTGAAGCAGGTGTACCACATGATGGAAGGCAAAAGTGGGTAGAGTTTGGGCATATTTTTGGGCAGATGGAGTTCCTGGGCAAAGTGACGACTGGGAAGACACCCTTGGATATTGAGTAGCTCAGATAGCATGATTGTTTATATCAGGGTTCAGCAAACTTTCCCTATAAAGGGCCAGATAGTAAATATTTTTGGTTTTGAAGACATACAGTGTCTCTTAAAATGACTGCTATTTCAGTGCAGAATCAACCACGTGCGTGCATGCATGCTCATTTGCTCAGTCACGTCTGACTCTTTGTGACCCCATGGACTGTAGATGGCCAAGCTCCTCTATCCATGGGATTCTCCAGGCAAGAATACTGGAGTATGTTGCCATTCCCTTCTCCAGGGAATCTTCCTGACCCAGGCATCGAACCCATGTCTCCTACATTGCAGGCAGATTCTTTACCATCTGAAAATCAACCACAGACAGTAATAAATGAATGTATCTGGTTATGTTCCAATAAAACTTTATTTACAAAGATGGGACAGGTCAGATTTGCTCTGTGGGCCATAGTTTGCCAACCCCAATCTGTGTCATATCTAGTTTTCCTAGTTGGAATCAGAATGTGGTCTTCCATACATGGTTATATGATTCATTAAGCTCATTGGAAAATAAAAAAAATATTTGGTCCAAGTAGTGATAAAATTTCTTTCACCATAATTTCTAGCTATTTGGAGTTATTATAAACCTGGACATAGTAGATTTTGATGTATTTATGAAATTACTAACAAACTGATTCTGCTGAATTTTCTGAGCGTGTAGTATATCACGTGGTATATTTCTTCCTTTTCTAATTTGCATCTTTTTCTGTGTTCTAATTCTAACGTTTGGATCCCTTGTTTTCTACAGCCTTCCTCCTTCAAGACTTATTTGCTGGGAGCCCAGTAGCTGTGGATTTCTCCTGGTGATTTCCTGAAGACCTATTTGAGACTGAAAGTTTTTTAGTCTTCAATAGCAAGAGCAAAGGACAGTTTGGCAAATAAGAATCTAATCCCTTTTTTTATGAGCTTAAATTTAGTGGTCTGTTTTAAAGTTTTCTTCTTTGATTTTTTTTTCAATCTTAGAATAAAATTCAAACTTCACACCTTCACACCACAGCCTGCATGATTTGCTTTCTTCCAGCCTCTTCCCCTGCAGCCTGTGTTTTTCTTTCCCTCACTCATTGGTTCCCAGTTAAGTCTTTACCCTACTTAGGGTCCTGACACTGCTGTGGCCTCTGACTGGAATTTACTTTCCTGGACCCGTCCCATATATATGTATATTTTTTGCAGACCCTTTCCCTGATTCTTATAGGTTACTGTTTTGTGCCATAGTACTGACCACAATCTGTAGTTATCTTGAATGTAGGTTGTTGTGCTTATTTGTTGCCTTTCTCTTTGCAGTGGATTTCAAGATCTCTAAGGGTGAGGAGCTTGATTTCTTGCTCACAACCGTTGTCTCCAGTGCCAGGCAGAGTAGGTGCTTAATCAGTATTTACTGAAGGAACAAAGACATTCTCCTTTCTCATGGTCAGCCGGGCGCCCATCCCAAGCCTCCTGTGCTGGGCATTCTATCTGCCGCTCCAAACCCGCCCTCCACCCTTTTCTGGGAAGTAGAAATGTAGACTGTGTCACCTGGGCGTTCTTGCCCTTTGGCCTTTCAGTTGGAACTAGACAGGGGACGCGGGCTTCCCAGGTGGTGCTAGTGGTAAAGAATCTGCCTGCAACGCAGGAGATGCAAGAGATGTGGGTTCAGTCCCCGGGTTGGGAAGATTCCCCTGGAGAAGAGCATGACAACACGCTCCAGTATTCTTGACTGGGAAATCCCATGGACAGGGGAGCCTCGTGGGCTATAATAGTCCAAGAGGCTGCAGAGACTTGGGCACGACTGAATGACTGAGCATACAGATAATGGAAGCACTGGCACAAATCTGAGGCTAAGAAGAAGGAGAGTGAGGCGGAGTATCTGTCTCCCCGCCACCCCTTCCCCGTCCCATCTCTCCGTTTAGAGTTGAGTGCAGACTGCTTCTCTTCCTTGACTAAAAGTTTCAGTCCCTTTCAAGTTCTCTGAGTCCTGCTTGTTTGCTTTTCCTTCCAGGCCTGGAGGTCAGAGGAGAGGAAGACAGAGAGGTTGTGTAATGATCCCCTCTGAGGTTCCCGCCAGGTGGCCTCCTGCTGCCTGCAGTGTAGCGGTGGGGCTCCCTGCTGTATCCAACCCCAGGGCACGTCCCATTACCTTGTTTGGTTTCTGCCTCATTAAACTCCACCCACGACTCTGTAAATAGTCCTTTTGTTTGATTCTCAATGACTACCTTAGAGCTCATCATTCTTACCTGCTGGGACTCTCAGATTCATAATTGATTCACCTGTGAAATGGGAAGGTTGACTGAGTGATGTTTCTAATGCATCAGCATTTCTAGCATGGCTACTGCTGGTCACTTTTGAAAACAGTGGTTAATTTCAGCAAAACTGATTGCAATCTGAGTTATCTAAAGGTAAACTTGCTGCTCCATTTGTGGTTCTCTGTGCCCATCCTGTTATCTGATAATGTCTAGACTATGAACATCTTATGTAACTGTTTTTAATTGGAGGATAATTGCTTTACAATGCTGTATTGGTTTCTGCTGTAAAAGAATGCGAATCAGCTTTTTTTTATACACATATCTCCTTCCTCTTGTGCTTCCGTCCCATCCGCAACCCCCATCCCACCCATCTAGATTGTTATAGAGCCCTGGACTAGCTATGTATTTTACACATAGTTGTGTATATATACACATATATATGCCAACATAACTTTTAAACCATTTTGATAAAAAAATTTTTTCCCTATGACTGAGGATAGGGTTGTTTTTGTGAATGAGATATATAGATTGCTGGGGTGTAGGGATACAAAAAGAGGGAGGCTTTCATCCCTTAATTCTGTGGATATTCTCCTTTAGACCCTCTTATACTGAGCCAAAATCCACTCTTACCCTTCTCCTGATGCCACCTTTGTGCAGGAACCATCCAAAATCAATCCCTCATGGAAAGAAATTGAACAGAGATTTGGACTGACCTCTAAATCCTGTGCAGACTTCAGTGGTGCGCTGAAGCTTGTTTGATCACGTAAGCTTGAAAGGAGTTCTCACAGGATCAGAGGCTCCAGGTTAAAATGGATCTTAGAAGTCATCAGTTCCTTCCCCCATCAGATTGGTCATTGCAGATAGAGAATCTTCTCTTAGTCTTCCAAACACTGCTTGAACAGCTACAAGGACAAAGAATGAGAGCTGGGGAGTGAGCAGATTTTTAAAAAGATGGTCTGTTTGATCTTGGCTGGATTGAAGATTTTACTCCTTACAAAGAGCTTTAAAAAAAAAAAAATAGAAAATATGGGGTTTAGTTTAGCTCTATGACTTCCCATTCCATCTCGTCCAGCACCCAGGTTTGTGACCCCTCCGGGGGCTTGGATTCCTAAAGGGAACACTTACGGAGCTGTCGTGTGCTACGCCCAGCCAGCTTTTCAGAGTCCCATGAGGATACTCTGCACGTGTGGGTTAAGCCAAGCTTATGGTAGGATCTTTGATTTTCTGATAAGGATAGAAGTATGGCCTACTGGTAATACCAAGAGAATGTCTGGTTTGCTCCTTTGGTAGCTGGAATGGTGAGTCACTCGGGGTAATGCACTGGCCCTGCCCACGTTGCCCCTCTGCGTCATTGAATGGGTTTCAGGAACACCAACGTGCGGACCTCTTTAGCCTTCGCAGTGGCTGGGCAGACAGCTGGTGATCTCTGTCTGTGAACCTGACCTGACTGTGCCATACAAATACAGTCACTGTCCCCTGTGTACCATGAGGACATAAAGGTTGGGAAGTATTACTCCCTTGCCCTCCTCTTCCCTCTGCCCTCTCTCCNACCAACGTGCGGACCTCTTTAGCCTTCGCAGTGGCTGGGCAGACAGCTGGTGATCTCTGTCTGTGAACCTGACCTGACTGTGCCATACAAATACAGTCACTGTCCCCTGTGTACCATGAGGACATAAAGGTTGGGAAGTATTACTCCCTTGCCCTCCTCTTCCCTCTGCCCTCTCTCCCTCCAGACCTCCTGTCTCTCCTCGCATCACTGATGTTCACACCGTCATCACTGCTGATGTGTTGTTTCCTTGTGGTTTCTAGATGATCACGATGCAGTCCTGAGGTTTAATGGGGCACCCACAGTCAAATTCCAGCAAGACGTGGGCACGAAAACCACCATTCGTCTGGTAAACTCTCAGGTAAAACTTCCTCTGTGCAGAAATACATCCTTCCGCAAACATGAGTGGCGCTGAGGAGGCTGCAGCCGTCAGTACAGAGACTCTGCAGGTAGCCTGTCTGCCATCGAAACCAGCTCGGCCTTTTATGAGCTTAAGAGTCGTGTATACGTTACTCCTGCCTCTCTGAAGAGGGGAGAATGATAGTGTCTCCACAGGGTCGTGACGAAGGAGTGAGAAGGTCTACACAAAGCACACAGTGGCTGGCACTTATGTGTCAATGTTATCTACTCTGATATTTACATGTGCAGAACTGAGGTGGCTGTGGAGAGTACATTGGTGAGTGAATCAGACTCAGCCCTGCTCTCGTGTAACTTACAGATACAATCCAGTAGTCATACAAATGTAAAGTTACAACAGGTAACTACAAGGAAGAGGGTCAAGGTGCCGCCAGAACCCAGAAAGGGGAGTTATCCCTAGATAGGTAAGTCTGGAATAGCAAGGAGGTGTCTTTGCTGTGCAGGAGGAGTAAGGGGTCATGGTGAGAAGCGTGGGAAGAGGCAATGGCCTGGGGAATGGTCCTGTGTGGAAGGGGATAAGGGGGCACTAGGACCCAGGAAGAGGTGAGAGTCTTGGGTGGTGGGGTGGGGGACATGTAAAGGGGGAAGAGGCTGCAGATAAGGAGCTTGGCCACGGTGCGTGTCTTCTTTGGTGCATGCCCACACCTGCATTTGGTAAACATCCCTGGCCTCCAGTGATCACTGCAGCAGATGCAGTGGGTCCAGTGGGTGGCGAAACACATTTAAGAGGCTCTTGCAATAGCATGGACTAGAAATGCTGGCAGTTGAACCAGAGTGGATATGCAAGTGACTGTGAGAAATGATGGATTTGAGAGCTATTCCATGTGTGCAGATGACAGGTTCTATGTGGGGTTGAGTGTGAGAAGTGGAAGGAGGAGGCCACAGAGGCTCCTGAGCTTCTGGCTTGTGTGACTGGCCAGATGGAGTCACTGAGACTGGAAAGAGTATTGGAGATGTTTGGGTTGTGAAGGGCTTGGTCAGAGACGGAGGCAGAGATTNTCTATGTGGGGTTGAGTGTGAGAAGTGGAAGGAGGAGGCCACAGATGCTCCTGAGCTTCTGGCTTGTGTGACTGGCCAGATGGAGTCACTGAGACTGGAAAGAGTATTGGAGATGTTTGGGTTGTGAAGGGCTTGGTCAGAGACGGAGGCAGAGATTAAAATATATATACATATATATATTTTTTTTTTTCTGGATATGCTTGATCTGAGCTGCCTTTTGTGTATCTGTGAAGAGAGGTCAAGTTGTGCAAATGAGGTTGGAGGTGAGTGGGAAGGTTTGGACGCAGATGAGGGTTTGTAAGTCATCTCTTTCTATGTGGGAACAAACAGTAGGACCGAATGAGAGCGCTGGAGAAAGTGTAAAGAGAAGAGCAGTCCAGGCAGGAGCTTCGGGCAATGAGAGCAGTGAGAGAGAGGGCAGCACCATTAGACTCTGCCTCAAGGCCAAGTTAGGTGAAGGCTGAAAGGCACCATTCTCTCCCTAGCAGAATAGGGGCCACGGTTGGCCTCAGCAGTAGCTAGGCGATGAAGGGAGAGTGAGAAAGCCAGAAGCCAGACTGGAGTGTGAGGAGAAGTGAGATGGGTTGAGGATGGCAAAAATGCAGAGTTCCTTCAAGAGTTCTGGNACTGAGACTGGAAAGAGTATTGGAGATGTTTGGGTTGTGAAGGGCTTGGTCAGAGACGGAGGCAGAGATTTAAAAAAAAAATATATATATATATATATATATAATTTTTTTTTTTCTGGATATGCTTGATCTGAGCTGCCTTTTGTGTATCTGTGAAGCGAGGTCAAGTTGTGCAAATGAGGTTGGAGGTGAGTGGGAAGGTTTGGACACAGATGAGGGTTTGTAGATCATCTCTTGCTGTGTGGGAACAAACAGTGGGACCGAATGAGATCGCTGGAGAGAGTGTAAAGAGAAGAGCAGTCCAGGCAGGAGCTTCGGGCAATGAGAGCAGTGAGAGAGGGCAGCGCCATTAGACTGCCTCAAGGCCAAGTTAGGTGAAGGCTGAAAGGCACCATTCTCTCCCTAGCAGAATGGGGGCCACGGTTGGCCTCAGCAGTAGCTAGGTGATGAAGGGAGAGTGAAAAAGCCAGAAGCCACACTGGAGTGTGAGGAGAAGTGAGATGGGTTGAGGATGGCAAAAATGCAGAGTTCCTTCAAGAGTTCTGGTTCTGAATGGCAGAGGGAAATAGAGCGATAGTTGTAGAGAGAGTCGAGGCTTCCAGGGCTCATTTTCGTTCTTTTTCATGTTTTAGATTAGAGAGANAAAGCCAGAAGCCACACTGGAGTGTGAGGAGAAGTGAGATGGGTTGAGGATGGCAAAAATGCAGAGTTCCTTCAAGAGTTCTGGTTCTGAATGGCAGAGGGAAATAGAGCGATAGTTGTAGAGAGAGTCGAGGCTTCCAGGGCTCATTTTCATTCTTTTTCATGTTTTAGATTAGAGAGAATTGAGCCTGTTTAAAAATCAGTGGAAAGACAGTCACAAAAGGACAAATACTGTATTCGTCCACATACATGTGGTCCCTGGAGTAGTCAGACTCACAGAGATAGGAAGTAGAATGGTGGCTGCCAGGGCCTGGCAGGAAAGAGGAATTGTTTAACGGATATAGTGTTCCAGCTTGGGAGGATGAAAAAATTCTAGAGATGGATGGTGGTGCAACCCAGGTTGTACAACAGTGTGAAAGTGCTTAATGCCACTGAGCTGTACACTCAAAAACGCTCAAAAGAGTGTATCTTCAGTCAGTTCAGTCACTCAGTCATGTCGAACTTTTTGTGACTCCATGGACTGCAGCATGCCAGGCTTCCCTGTCCATCACCAGCTTCCAGAGCTTGCTCAAACACATGTCCATCAAGTTGGTGATACCATACAATCATCTCATCCTTTGTCATCCCCTTCTCCTCCTGTCTTCGATGTTTACTAGCATCAGGGTCTTTTCCAATGAACCAGTTCTTCACATCAGGTAGCCAAACTATTGGAACCNGCATGCCAGGCTTCCCTGTCCATCACCAGCTTCCAGAGCTTGCTCAAACACATGTCCATCAAGTTGGTGATACCATACAATCATCTCATCCTTTGTCATCCCCTTCTCCTCCTGTCTTCGATGTTTACTAGCATCAGGGTCTTTTCCAATGAACCAGTTCTTCACATCAGGTAGCCAAACTATTGGAACCTCAGCTTTAGCATCAGTTCTTCCAATGAATATTCAGGGTTGATTTCCTTTAGGATTGACTGGTTTGATCTTGCAGTCCAAGTTTCTCTCAAGAGTCTTCTCCAACACTAGAGTTCAAAAGCATCAATTCTTTGGCACTCAGCATTCTTTATGGTCCAGTTCTCACATCCATACGTGACTACTAGAAAATCATAGCTTTAACTATATGGACCTTTGTTGGCAAAGTAATATCTCTTCTTTTTAATATGCTGTCTAGGTTGGTCACAGCTTTTCTTCTTATGTTACATATATTTTATCACATACACACAAATTTAAGTCAATGAGGAAAAAAAAAGTTGATCCAGAAATTGAATATACTAAAAAGAGGTGACAATAAAGTCAATGGTAGGAGTGGTTGGTCCAAAACCTAGCGGAGGATTAACCCCAGCAGGAGCAGGTCAGAAAGGAAGAAGGACTGGGGAGGGGAGTAGCTGGAGGCAGTATGTAGTGGAAGACTGAAGGGGCTTCTGTTTTCTCTGCCAAGTTAGGATACAGAGAAAAGGAGGCATTTTATAGAGAGGTGAGGGGAAGAGAGGTTTTAGAGGAGGTTTGAGCCAAGAAGGTTTGAAATTGTCAATGAGGATGGAGTAAACCAGAGGAATGAAGCAGGATCTCTAGGCATGCTGACCACTTTGAGGTTGGGAGCATGGATTCAGAGAGAAGTTCAGTTGTGTTTGCTCATAGATGGTCTGACCCACAGGTCAGCAGGCAGCTGCATGTGAGGAAGCATGGAGGAGGCCTGGAAATTCTCTTGGATTTGGAAGGCTACCCCATTCTTGGGCATCTCTTCTAGGTGTTGGAAAGTCACTCAGTTGTGTCCCACTCTTTGTAACCTTGTGGACTATGCAGTCCATGGAATTCTCCAGGCCAGAATACTGGAGTGGGTAGCCATTCCTTTCTCCAGGGAATCTTCCCAACCCAGGTATCAAACCCAGGTCTCCTGCTGCATTGCAGGTGGATTCTTTACCAGCTGAACCACCAGGGAAGTCCTCTAGGTGTTTAGTGATGAACTAAACCTCAATCCTCAAAGGTTCTGAAATTTTAATTTCTAGCAATTGCTCTCCTGGGTATACATGCAGAGAAAACGAAAACGATGCTGTGAGACGATGCATGCACCCCAGTGTTCACGGCAACACGGTTTACAGTTGCCAAGACAGGGACGCAACCTAGATGTCCATTGACAGATAAATGAATTAAGATGTGGTATATGCACAATTGAATATTACACAGCCATAAAAAAGAATGAAATTTTGCCATTTGCAACAACATGGATGGACTTGGAGGATATTATGCTAAGTGAAATAAGTCACACAGAGCAAGACAAATACTGTATGATATCACTTATATGTGGAATCTAAAAAATAAAACAAGTGAATATAACAACAACAACAACAAAACAGAGTCACAGTACAGAGAGCTAGTGGGTACCAGTGGGGAAGTGGGATGGGGATTAAGAGGTAGAAACTACTAAGTACAAAATAAAAAGCTACAAGGATATATTGTATAGTGCAGGGAATGTAGCCACCATTTCATAGTAACTTTAAACCTAGTTGCTATGCTGCGATTGAAACAGTATATAATATTGTTTATCAACTATACCTCAATAAACTAAAATAAATAAAGCCACAGTGAGTTTGCCTGAGAATTACCAGATAGACCTTGATCCGATTTCTCCCTCAGCACATCCTGTGTGAGTGACTTGAACAAGTTGCTTTATCTTTCTGAGCCTCAGTTCCCTTATTTGTAATGGGGAAATAGTTGCCGTTCAGGGTCTTTGTAGGATCCAGTGAGACTGCTTAGTGTGGAGCAGGTCACTCAGAGGCCCGCGTGCTGCAGTGAGGACTCAAAAAAGGGTGGCTGTGATCACTAATGCAGGGAAGCCCTGCCCGTGTCTGCTGGGCAGTCTCCGTGTCCTCTCGTTTCCTAGGCTAGTGGGTTTCTTGGCTCCTAGTAGGGATGCCAGCCAGCTTGGGGTTGCTTCAGAGGTGGCTAGCAGAAGGGAGAAAGTTAAAGGATCATTTCCAGGAAAAAGTAAACTCATGATTGTCATAGAGATCATGTCTATTTTATTCATATGAGGAGGGAACCAGGCACATGTTAAAACCGCTTCAGAGAAAAAGTCAAAACAGTACCAAAATTTGAATAAAGGAAGGAAAAAAAAAAAAAACCTCTCTTTTTTTTTTTTTTCTTTCTTTTTTCCCATGAGGTAGGCAGGAAGAGGAGGGGCTCTAACTGAAGTTCTACTGGGCAGCGTTGAATAAGCACGTCTGTAGTTTGCTACAACTGAGAGCTATAAGACAGCTCCTCTGTGCTCAGAATCTGATGAAGAAAAGGGGCGTGCTGCAGACCATGCGTAGGTTTCCTCTGAGGTACAGCGCTTGTCCTGCACTTCTGGGTTGCTGTGCTCCCTCTGCCAGGGCTGAAAAGGGGGCGGCTGACTTCCCAGGGTGCCCTGTCCACTCTTAACAAAAGCCTTTCCTGTCCTCCTCAGACGCGCTGACCCTACTTCCTGTCCTGCTGTAAGTGGCACTAAACATCCAGGCTGCTCCTTTAGCACTGGTCACAGGCAGCTGCGTGACCTCGCTCCTGATACTGACGTGTGACTGATGCCCTTCTGTCCTTTCTCATCTTGCTTTTCTAGGAAGCTGGCAGTCAGTCTCCTTTGCCTTTTGCCTGGGTTGGTTATCTCAGCTGTTTCGTGTCTGCTTCTGAGCAAACTGAGTCCCCACATCACACACAGACTGCACCTGGTGCCCCACAGTTCCTTGGGGGCATAGCTGTGAGCTGTGGGCATGGTAAATTATGCCTCTGAGCAGCTCATTCTCTTCCCAGAGGGAGAGCTCCTCTGGATGGCAGCTGGGCCCGGGTTTATTTGCTCAGCGCCCAGCCTCCTCACCTGCAGAGAGGTGCATCTGGCCTGTGACAAGGCCACGGAAAACAAAGAGGTGGTTCCTTACTGAGAAGATGGCTTTTTATAAGAGAATGGTGTCACACTGTGAAGTTTCAGTAGATCTATTCGGGCAAGTATATGCCAGGTATTGTTATGAGATCAACAGGAAAGCTATTGATAGCTAAATGTGAGTCTTTAAATAAATTCAATTGTGANAGAAGATGGCTTTTTATAAGAGAATGGTGTCACACTGTGAAGTTTCAGTAGATCTATTCGGGCAAGTATATGCCAGGTATTGTTATGAGATCAACAGGAAAGCTATTGATAGCTAAATGTGAGTCTTTAAATAAATTCAATTGTGATTCTAAGTGTAAAGGTTTTGTAAGATTGAGCTGAGCCCCTGCTGGGCCCAGTGGCTTCCTTAGAGACACTTGTACAGGTTGGGAAAGAGAAAATGCACAGTGGGACATACGCTGACTGGACTTCAGCCAGGGCATTTCCAGGTCACTTATCTTGAGATATAAGCTAGTGCCACTTACAAATACCTCCATTATCTAAGGGCCATATTTGTCTTTTCATATTTAATCTTCATGATAACCCAATGAGGTGTGGTCACCAAACACTATTTTACATGAGGACAAGGGTCCGTCTAGTCAAGGCTATGGTTTTTCCAGTGGTCATGTATGGATGTTAGAGTTGGACTATGAAGAAAGCTGAGCACCGAAGAATTGATGCTTTTGAACTGTGGTGTTGGAGAAGACTCTTGAGAGTCCCTTGGACTGCAAGGAGATCCAACCAGTCCATTCTAAAGGAGATAGGTCCTGGGTGTTTTTTGGAAGGAATGATGCTGAAGTTGAAACTCCAGTGCTTTGGCCACCTCATGCGAAGAATTGACTCATTGGAAAAGACTCTGATGCTCGGAGAGATTGGGGGCAGGAGGAGAAGGGGACGACAGAGGATAGGATGGCTGGATGGCATCACCGACTCAATGGACGTGAGTCTGAGTGAACTCCGGGAGTTGGTGATGGACAGGGAGGCCTGGCGTGCTGCAATTCATGGGGTTGCAAAGAGTCGGACATGACTGAGCAACTGAACTGAACTGAACTAGCTTCAAAGAGTCGAAGGGAGTTGCTCAGGTTGGGTAGGAGATAAGTGTAGAAGTGGATTGGATCTAGGTTTGTTTGCTGGTGGTATTTTAACTCCCCTGAACTTTCTTTTAAGCTTTTCTAGGTCGTTGGTATTTTTCAGAGCCAGAGAAGGAGATCGACTTGATGATACTGAACTCAGGGTACCTTCTTACTCTAAGCCTCTAGGTCATAAGTGGTTTTCAACATGTCAGAGCTGCCCTTGGTCTTCTGTTCCTTGTGTAGCCCATCTGTTGTGGTATGGGGCCAGCTACCCTGACTCCACTCAGTCAATCAAATAAGTTCCCACAAGATCCTGCCTAGTGTGAGGGAAGAGCAGAAGAAAACAGTGCTTGTAAGGACTTCCCTTTGGCTGAAGAGAAAAAGACACCCCAGAAACAGACTGTTAACTGGTGGTTTCCAGGGGCCGAGGTGACGGGCAAATGGGAAATTTATTCAATGGGTATAAAGTTTCAATTGTACAAGATTAAAAAGTTTTAGAGATCTGCTGTACATTGTGTCTATAGTTAATAATACTGTAATTTGCACTTAACAGCTTATTAAGAGGGTAGATCATTTTGTTTTCTTACTGCAATGGTGTATACGCCACTGTGGGGCTGCTAGTTTAGACAAGGCATGTCTTTGGCACGGAATTCTTTCTGTGCAGCCATTACTGAATTGAGAAGGGGACATTCAAAACCTGTATTTAATTTGTGGAAAATAGCTATGTTTAAAATTACCTCTATCTGACCTCACACCCCACTTCAGCTCAGTTACCACCTGCAACTAGTGCGCATACCTCACTCAACCTTAAAGATTTTTTGTCTACACTTTGAGGTCATTTGCTAGGAATTTTTGCATCTATGTTCATGAGGGATGTAAGTTTGTAATTTTCCCTTCTTATAACATCTGTCAGTGTTTTTTGGTATCAGAATAATGCTGCCATTGTAGAGTGAGTTGGGAATTATTCCTCCAAAATTTTTCTGGAAGGGTTTGTGTAGAATTAGTATTACTGTTTTCTTGACTATTTGGTAGAATTCACCAGTAAAGTCATCTGGGCCTAGAATTTACCTTGTGGGAAAGTTTTTAGCTACAGATTCAGTTTCTTTAATAGACAACATCAGTTCAGTACAGTTCAGTCACTCAGTCGTGTCCGACTCTTTGCGACCCCATGAATCACAGCACGCTAGGCCTCCCTGTCCATCACCAACTCCCAGAGTTCACTCAGATTCACGCCCATCGAGTCAGTGATGCCATCCAGCCATCTCATCCTCTGTCATCCCCTTCTCCTCCTGCCCTCAGTCCCTCCCAGCATCAGAGTCTTTTCCAATGAGTCAACTCTTCCCATGAGGTGGCAAAAGTACTG
>SJYA01000080.1:441229-486832 GCA_006410615.1 Neotragus moschatus | reverse complement strand
GCATCAATTCTTCGGCGGTCAGCCTTCTTTACAGTCCAACTCCCCCACCCATACATGACTACTAGAAAACCATAGCCTTGACTAGATGGACCTTAGTCGGCAAAGTAATATCTCTGCTTTTGAATATGCTATCTAGGTTGGTCATAACTTTTCTTCCAAGGAGTAAGCATCTTTTGATTTCATAATAGATACATAATAGATAGTTATTCATGTTACTTGTTTCTTCTTGACTTCTTGAGTTTTGGCAGTCTATATCTTTTAAGAAATTTGTTCATTTCTTCTAAGTTATTGACTTTGTTAGCATAAAGTTGTTCATAATTTCCTCCTTATCCTAATATCTGCGGAATCAGATATGATGTCTGAGGTGACATGACATCCTTCAAGGTGAGTCAAATA
Source organism: Neotragus moschatus (assembly GCA_006410615.1). Taxonomy (NCBI): domain Eukaryota; kingdom Metazoa; phylum Chordata; class Mammalia; order Artiodactyla; family Bovidae; genus Neotragus; species Neotragus moschatus. Next base: position 486,436 of record SJYA01000080.1, on the reverse strand, counting down.
GTATTGGAAATCCTAGAGCTAAAAATGACTTTGGAGGTCAAATAGCCATTCATTCGTTCCAGAATGAGTTATTGACCACCTGCTCTATGCCAGACTTTGTGAACAGAGCTAGAACTCATCTGCTAACAATGGCAGAACAGAAACAGACATGCTCCCTGCCCTTCTGAAGCCCGGTGTCTTGCGCGATCAGTTCATTTTACAAATGAGATAACTGATGCCTGAGAAGAGAAGGTGACCAGTACAGGTGCACGTGGGGGCAATGGCAGGCCATGTAGACTGAAGCCTTCGTAACACTTGGCCTGGGACTCTTTCCTGGTTCTCTGTTGACACCTTCTAAGTCCATGTTTCCTCACTCCCATCATCTTATTTATCCACCTCATTTATTACCCAGCTCTCCCATTAGGAGGAAGCATTTTGGTCTGTTCTGTTCACAGATGCCCAATGCCCAACTGCCAGAATAGTGCCTATTACATATCTATATTACATAGTAGATGTGCAAGAAGTATTTGTCTAGTGAAATATAGTCCAGGGAACCTTCTCATTCAATGGATTGTCTCCAAACTTCCTCCAATTTATTTATTTGTTTTTTAACTTTTTATTTGGAAAAACTTGAAAACCTCTAGAAAAGTTGCAGTAATATGATGAATACAAAGAATGCCTATATACCATTTATCTAAATTCACTTATTANAAGTATTTGTCTAGTGAAATATAGTCCAGGGAACCTTCTCATTCAATGGATTGTCTCCAAACTTCCTCCAATTTATTTATTTGTTTTTTAACTTTTTATTTGGAAAAACTTGAAAACCTCTAGAAAAGTTGCAGTAATATGATGAATACAAAGAATGCCTATATACCATTTATCTAAATTCACTTATTATTATTTTTTCATTTTACCCCACTGCTGTATCATATGCCCTATCTGTCTTTCATAATTTTTTTTTTTTTTCATTTGAGAGTGTTGGTGGTAAAAAATTCACCTGCCAGTGCAGGAGATAGGAGATGCAGGTTTGATCCCTGGGTTGCAAAGATCCCCTGGAGAATGTAATGGCAACCTACTCCAGTATGCTTGCTTGGAAAATCCCACGGACACAGGAGCCTGGCGGGCTACAGTCCATAGGTTGCAAAGAGTCAGATACAACTAAAGCAACTTACCATGTGTACATCACAGACATTAATCCCTAAAAACTTATTACAGACAGAAAGTTTACAGCTGCCTCCCCAAATTTGTATGTTGAAACCCTAACTTCCAGTATGATAGTATTTGGAGGTGGGGCCTTTGGGAGAGAAATATGTTTAGATGAGGTCCTGAGGGTGGGGTCCCCATGATGAAGGGATTAGGATCCTTATAAGAAGAGGGAGACCAGAGCTTGCTCACTCTCTGCCACGTGACGACACAGTGAGAAGGCGGCCCTCATCAATAACCAAATCTGCTGGCACCTTGACCTTGGGCTTCTCAGCCTCCAGGACTATGAGAGATCAATATCTTTTGATTTCTACCATACCTAGTCTATGGTATGTTGTTATAGTAGCTGGAGCAGATTTTGTTACTGTTACTGAGAAGTAGAGTGCTGCTGTAACAAATACCTATGTGCAAGTTGCTTTGGAACTGGGTACAAGATTGCCGGGAGAAATATCGATAACCTCAGATATGCAGATGACACCACCCTTATGGCAGAAAGTGAAGAGGAACTAAAAAGCCTCTTGATGAAAGTGAAAGGAGAGTGAAAAAGTTGGCTTATAGCTCAACATTCATAAAACTAAGATCGTGACATCTGGTCCCATCACTTCATGGGAAATAGATGGGGAAAGAGTGGCTGACTTTATTTTTCTGGGCTCCAAAATCACTGCAGATGGTGACGGCAGCCATGAAATTAAAAGAGGGCTAACTCCTTGGAAGGAAAGTTATGACCAACCTAGACAGCATATTAAAAGACAGAGACATTACTTTGTCAACAAAGGTCTGTCTAGTCAAGGCTATGGTTTTTCCTGTGGTTATGTATGGATGTGAGAGTCAGACTATAAAGAAAGCTGAGCACCAAAAAATTGATGCTTTTGAACTGTGGTGTTGGAGAAGACTCTTGAGAGTCCCTTGGACTGCAAGGAGATCCAACGAGTCCATTCTAAAGGAGATCAGTTCTGGGTGTTCATTGGAAAGACTGACGCTGAAGCTGATACTCCAATACTTCGGTTACCTGATGCGAAGAGCTGATCATTGGAAAAGACTCTGATGCTGGGAGAGATTGAGATCAAGAGGAGAAGGGGATGACAGAGGATGAGATGGTTGGATGGCATCGACTCAATGGACATGGGTTTGAGTGAACTCCAGGAGTTGGTGATGGACAGGGAGGCCTGGCGTGTTGCAGTTCATGGGGTTGCAAAGAGTCAGACACGACTGAGTGACTGAACTGACTGACTGACTGACTAATGTTTGTGGAAGGTAGAATTTGTGAGTGAAGAAACCAGATATCTAACTGAGGCAAATTTTAGAAATGTTCTTAGGGAATGTGTTGGAGGAGTGGCTTGATTCCTTATGACTGCTTTTATTAAAATATGAGAGGAGAGAAATGAATTGAAGAAGGAATTATGTAGCAAAAAGGAAACAGAACTTAAGATTTGGGAAATTCTCAGCCTATCTGTATATTGCAAAAAACGAGAAAGCTTGTTTTGACAAAAACACTAAGGGGATGGCCCAAGAAGCATTTGATTTAAAAGGTCAATTTGGGAGTGAATCACAGACCTAATCAGCCACCCCAGCAGAAACACTGCTAGTTTGAACTAAAGAAGACAAGATGAAGGCAGGCTGTCAGATTTAGATTCTATGGGACCAAACTATAGAACTCTTTGCCTGCAAACAATACCATTCTTCAAGACAAGGGATCCCAGTGGTGATTCAGAGACCATCAGGGCTGCTTCCTTGGTTCCAAAGGGGAGAAGGGATTGTCTTGACCTCAGTAGGCCAGATGGCAGCTGCCTAGGGCCTTGGTAGAGTGACCCTTACCCAGCAGAGCCACACAGGTGGGACTGATGCCCCACCATGTCCATGATGCATACCATCAAACCAAAGAGGATTGTTCTCTGGCCTTAAGCTATAATGGTATTTACTTTGCTAGGCTTGGACCTTCTTGGAACCTGTCATTTCTTTATTCATTCCAAATTCTCCCTTTTGGAATGAGACTCTATCCTCTGCCTGTTCCACCACTGTATTTCTGAAGCACATAATTTATCCAGTTTTGCAGGTTCACAGCAGGAGAAGGTTTTACTTCAGGTTGAATCATTTGGTTCTTTTCTGGTTTAGATAATATTTAGATAAAACTTTGGACTTCAGCCTTAGAATAGATGCTGGAATGAGTTAAAACTTTGGAAGATGTTGAAGTGGAATTAAATGTACTGCATGTGAGAAGGACATGATATTAGGAGATCCAAGGGTAGAATGTTATGGACTGAATGTTTCTCCCCCAAATTCATACCTTGAAGTCCTCAAGATATAAAGAAATTCTTTCGGAAGTTCTTGAGGGTGAGGCTTCCATGATGGGATTGGTGTCATAAACAGAGATACCAGAACTTGTTCTCTTTGCTATGGGAGGACACAAGAAGAAGGCAACCATCTACAAGCCAGGAAGTGAGCCCTCACATGGGAACTTAATTTGCTGGTACCTTGATCTTAGACTTCCCAGCCTTCAGAGCTGTGAGAAATAAATGTCTGGTGTTTAAGGCATTCAGTCTGTGGTATATTTGTTGTAGTAGCCTGAACTAAGAAAATAGTTTAATGTGTATTTCCTAAGAATAAGAATCTTGTCTCAGGTAAGCAAAACGTAGTTATCAACTTCATACATTTACATTGATACCATACTTTAATCTGGCTGTATTGTAGTTTTGTTAATTTCTCCAGTAATGTCTTTTATGATTTTTCTTCTAGTACAGAATCCAGTTCAGGATCAGGGGCTGCATCTAGTTGTCATGCCTCTTCAGTCTCCTTTAACCTGGAATACTTCCTTTTAAGACACTGACATTTAAAAAAAAAATTCAGTTCAGTTCAGTTCAGTTGCTCAGTCATGTCCGACTCTTTGCGACCCCATGAATCGCAGCATACCAGGCCTCCCTGTCCATCACCAACTCCCGGAGTTCACTCAGACTCAAGTCCATTGAGTCTGTGATGCCATCCAGCCATCTCATCCTCTGTCGTCCCCTTCTTCTCTTGCCCCCAATCCCTCCCAGCATCAGAGTCTTTTCCAATGAGTCAACTCTTCACAAGAGGTGACCAGAGTACTGGAGTTTCAGCTTTAGCATCATTCCTTTCAAAGAGATCCCAGGGCCGATCTCCTTCAGAATGGACTGGTTGGATCTCCTTGCAGTCCAAGGGACTCTCAAGAGTCTTCTCCAACACCACAGTTCAAAAGCATCAGTTCTTCGGTGCTCAGCCTTCTTCACAGTCCAACCCTCACATCCATACGTGACTATTGGAAAAACCATAGCCTTGACTAGATGGACCTTAGTCGGCAAAGTAATATCTCTGCTTTTGAATATACTATCTAGGTTGGTCATAACTTTTCTTCCAAAGAGTAAGCGTCTTTTAATTTCATGGCTGCAATCACCATCTGCAGTGATTTTGGAGCCCCCTAAAATAAAGTCTGATACTGTTTCCACTGTTTCTCTATTTCCCATGGAATGATGGGACCGGGTGCCATGATCTTCGTTTTCTGAATGTTGAGCTTTACGCCAACTTTTTCACTCTCCTCTTTTACTTTCATCAAGAGGCTCTTTAGTTCCTCTTCACTTTCTGCCATAAGGGTGGTGTCATCTGCATATCTGAGGTTATTGATATTTCTCCCGGCAATCTTGATTCCAGCTTGTGTTTCTTCCAGTCCAGCNGGCCGATCTCCTTCAGAATGGACTGGTTGGATCTCCTTGCAGTCCAAGGGACTCTCAAGAGTCTTCTCCAACACCACAGTTCAAAAGCATCAGTTCTTCGGTGCTCAGCCTTCTTCACAGTCCAACCCTCACATCCATACGTGACTATTGGAAAAACCATAGCCTTGACTAGATGGACCTTAGTCGGCAAAGTAATATCTCTGCTTTTGAATATACTATCTAGGTTGGTCATAACTTTTCTTCCAAAGAGTAAGCGTCTTTTAATTTCATGGCTGCAATCACCATCTGCAGTGATTTTGGAGCCCCCTAAAATAAAGTCTGATACTGTTTCCACTGTTTCTCTATTTCCCATGGAATGATGGGACCGGGTGCCATGATCTTCGTTTTCTGAATGTTGAGCTTTACGCCAACTTTTTCACTCTCCTCTTTTACTTTCATCAAGAGGCTCTTTAGTTCCTCTTCACTTTCTGCCATAAGAGTGGTGTCATCTGCACATCTGAGGTTATTGATATTTCTCCTGGCAATCTTGATTCCAGCTTGTGTTTCTTCCAGTCCAGCTTTTCTCATGATGTATTCTGCATAGAAGTTAAATAAGCAGGGTGACAATATACAGCCTTGACATACTCTTTTTCCTATTTGGAGCCAGTCTGTTGTTCCATGTCCAGTTCTAACTGTTGCTTCCTGGCCTGCATACAGGTTTCTCAAGAGGCAGGTCAGGTGGTCTGGTATTCCCATCTCTTGAAGAATTTTCCACAGTTTATTGTGATCCACATAGTCAAAGGCTTTGGCATAGTCAATAAAGCAGAAATAGATGTTTTTCTGGAACTCTCTTGCTTGTATGATCCAATCCTTTAAATTTTTTTTTTAAAGAGTTTATCTGATGCTTTCTCAAAAGTAAATTCAGTTTCTGCACTCTTTACTGGAAAACTGCACAAATGACATTGTGTGCCTCTCAGAGAGTCGCATCAGGAGGCATCCATATCCATCTGCCCTTCAGGTGATTTTTATTTTGAGCACCTAAATGTGGTGTTGTCTGATGAGACCACTGTGTAATTACATTTTCCCTTGAAATCTATGGGTCAACACTTTAATACTATGCCATTACTCTGCTCTGCATCAAAATTTCCTGCTACATTTAACATGTAGCAATCACTTTTGCCTGAACCAATCTTTACTATGATGGTTGCAAAATGAGGGTCTTTTAATTCCAGCTCCCCCTCCTCCATGTCATCTAGCTAGCACTCAGAATTTTACTGTAAGCAAGAAGCCTCCCGTCTCATTCTCCATTTATTTCCTTCCTCCCTCTTTTCCTCCCTCCTTTCCTTCTCTCTTTTCTTTCTGTATTTTTTATTGGTAAAAACTCATATATTTCTATGTTTTCAATGGTTTAAAATTCATTTTATAGTTCTGAACTACCTAAGTATTCAATTTTTCCCAGGTTTGACAAAGGAACTCCTAGTGCGAGTTCCTTTACACGGGCTCTTCTTCTGTGACATGCATGCCCTCATCATTTCTTTAAAATACTCCTATACTTTCTGGCATAACAAGATGTTCTAGTTCATTAGTACCTATCTGTTGGGTTTTTAATATTTCATATTTATTAATTTTATCCTGAACGTACACACAAAGTGTTCTAGATTGGTGATGGATTTCTTATTTAAATGTGTGCGCTCAGTTGCATCTGACTCCTCTGAGACCCTATGGACTGTAGCCTGCCAGACTTCTCTGTCCATGGGGTTTTCCCGGCAAGAATACTGGAGCAGGTTGCCATTTCCAACTCCAGGGGATCTTCCCAACCTAGGAATTGAACCCACGTCTCTTACATCTCCTGCATTGGCAGGCAGATTCTTTACCACTTGGGCCACCTGGGAAGCCCTTTACTTAAATCCCTTACCTTAAATAATAAATGCATTAATCTCTCTCTGCCTTAGTTTTTATTCCTAGGGCAATGCAGTAAGAGCCAGGCCAATTACCCTACATGAGTAGCCAGTACCCCATAAGAAAGGAACAAAAAAGAAGTGATTTTTTTTTTCCCTTGCTTATAAAAGGCAGGATGTAGCTGTCCTCTTTTCCTCCTAAAGAGAGTCCCCTTCTTACTCCACCCCTTTGGAATATAAATAAACATATCTAGAGCTCTCTCTGGGTTCCTAGGTCTCTTTCTTCCTACTCCAGAATATCTCAGAATATGTCTGTATTAATCTTGAGTTATAGTCTGAGTTATAAACATTTAGCTTCTTGGGGAGATAAGCAAGTTTCATTACGTTTGGAGTCAGAGATGAGCAGTTAACTAGACAAATTAGCTATAGATTTTATCATGATTTATAAAGTCTCAGGAATCTAGGGCTTTTTGCAAGAGTGCTGAGACATCATGGTAAGTTTTATTTCCCCATACTATTCTACCCTAGTTCTGGAATATGTCATTTCTTCCCAAGGAGCTCTGATTCCTTTAAGTGAAAACTGACATTAGAAACTGAGATCTAGGTACTAGGTATGTTCATGCCTAATGAAGTAATCTTTGCTTCTTGACCCTTTCAGTAGGTAGAGAAAATATATGCTGGTACACACACAATACACATACATGTGTATTTGTTCATTTATATATATGCATGTGAAAGTCTCTCAGTCATGTCTGACTCTGACTCTATGGACTATACAGTCCATGGAATTCTCCAGGCCAGAGTACTGGAGTGGTTAGCTGTTCTCTTCTCCAGCAGATCTCCTGAATCCAGGGATCGAACCCAAGTCTCTCCCATTGCAGGATAATTCTTTGCTGTCTGAGCCACCAGGGAAGCCCATATATATGCGTGCTGCTGCTGCTAAGTCACTTCAGTCGTGTCTGACTGTGTGACCCCAGAGACGGCAGCCCACCAGGCTCCTCTGCAAAGCTCTGTGATTGTGGGCCAGGTACATAATCTCTTAGAGCTTCCTTTTCAAGCCCTGTTTGGGGCTTGGAAATAATGTGAGGAGTAAATGAAAAGACATCAAAGTGGACTGTTGTGTGAGTTTAACAAAACTGTTAAGTCTAGAGTCTATAGTTAAGATGTATCAGTATCTACACCCACACCCACACCACACCCACACAGAAAGTGTATTGATTTCCTAGGCCCACCATGACAAAACACCACAGATAGTGTGGCTGAAACAACAGTGATTTATTTTCTCACAGTTCTCGACGGCAGAAGTACTAGATCAAGGTGATGCCAAGGTTGCTTTCTGACAAGGGCTCTTCTTGGCTTGAGGATGGCCGCCTTCTGTGCCATTACATGTACAGGTGAGTTGAGCATAGAGATCTCCGCTATCTCTTCCCTGTCTTATAATGACGTCAGTTTTATTAGATTAGGGCCCCATCTTTAGGACCTTATTTAATCTTAATTATCTCCCCAAAGTCTTATCTCCAATATAATTACATAATGGGTTAGGGCTTCAACATATGAATTTGGGAAGGACACAATTCAGTTTGTAACAGAGGGAAAGAAAGATTTGGTAAGAAAAAGACCCACATACTTACAGTGGGAATATCTGAAGAATGAAATTCTATATGATTACTTTCTTCTATATGTATATAGATAGATGGATGTGTGTGTGTGTGTGTGTGTATGCGGGCGTGTATTCTTGTATTCTCTTTTAACTTTCTGCAGTGACTATTTCTAACTTTATGACTAGAAAGCCTACTTCTAGTAGGGTTTCTAAATAGCAACAACCCATCTCCCCAGTGTAATCTTTCCCTGGCACTTTCTCCTTGGGGGTCCGTTGCTCTGGAAATGACTTACTTTCCTCATCATGAGGCCCTGGGGATCCCTGAACTTAGGTCAGACTCTGCATGAAGGTGCGTACAGGAGCGTTTGAGAAGAGCTTTATTTTTAAGTCCCTTGTGCTGCAGTTGGACAAAGGACTGAGATGTTGTCCAGACATGTCTAGTCACCCAGGCAGGGCCTTACAGTATGGTCATGTCTTATTTATAAGACATGGGGACTGGGGCCCAGATAGGGCAATGACTCTCCTAAGACCACAAGCGAGTTAGACACAAAGTAGTCTCCCAATTCCCCAAGTACTTTTAAGCCTTTTTTTTTTTTTTTTGGGAAATCTTTGATTCTCATATAAAGGGGTACCAAAATTAATATGGTAAGTCCAGAGCTATGTTCTTCTAAGGCTGAGGGGTGCTTGCTGGCTTCTCCTCTTTCCTTCCACCAGATCCCAGCCCTGGTCTCTTTCTTTTCCTTCTCTCCAGATAAAACAAGAATTTACCTTCACCTCTTCTTAATTTTCTAGGTTACTTTCTCACTTGTCTCCAGTGGCTCAAGTAAATGACCATTTCCCCACTGTGTACAGTGAGAACAGATCAATCTGATCCTCAGAGTGTGCTGGTTTATTTGAATATCTTGTGGTTTATGAATACAGCCCTGTGGGAACAGAAACAAGTCTTCTAAGAGCTAGGTTCTGAAATCTGGTCCTGGTTCTGCCTTCTACTCAGCTGGAAGTCTCAGACCTCAGTTTACCCTTCTGAAAATCATGGGTTTGGAGTCAGTCTTTTGAGGATTTTCATGTATGACACATGAAAACTTAGGAAGCAAAGTTCTCATGACACGTTTTCTTTTTTTTTTTAATAATATTTATTTAGCTGTTTCGGGTCTTAGTTGTGGTATGCAAGCTTAGTTCCCCTACAGCAATGTGGAATCTCAGTTCCCTGACCTTGCATTGCAAGGTGGATTCTTAACCACTAATCACCAGGGCACTCCATCATGACACTTTCATACCCTCATCAAGTGCTTTGACATTTTCTGCCACAGGTGTTCCACCCTATCAGTGAAGTAGGTAGATTAGAAGTGTAGAATCTGGAACCAGACAAAAAGGATCCCATTCGGACTCCCCGAGTTACTAGCCATATGGTTTGGGTAAACTACTAATACTTAACATCTCTGAGTCTACTCCCTTATGTATAAAATGGGTATATTAGGAATTGCTACCTAAGATTATTGTAAAAATGAACTAACGTATAAAAGTATCTGTCTTAGAATAAACACCATTTAAGCAGCATCTGCTATCATCATAGTTATCCTTTATCGTAAAGGAGAAAACTTTCTGTATCTCTCGGATTTGCGAGGACAGTAATACCACAGACCCTGGGAGAGTATCAAGGTGCAGGAAGTACTGCTCCTGGCCTCCAGCTTTGTGTACTAAAAAGACAGCTTGAGAGAAACATTTTTTGAAATCCCAGTCATCTCTAATCCTCGTGAGTTAGGGATAAATCACCCGGTGTCAGTCCTCTACATAGAAAGCAGCGTAGCTTAAGAAAGGACACTTTCAGTACACCAGCAGTTTCCGGTGGGGGGGTGTGTGGAGTGGGATGGGGACGGGGAGTGAAATTATAGAGCTCCGTCTTGGAAGTCATGTGTAAGACAGTGGGAGGGTGTCCCTCTGCCCATCCCTTATGTCTGTCTCGCAAAGCCCTGTCTGCCAGCATGCCCACTCTGCCTTTGGACTATAGCACCGAATTTCTGTGCTGTGAGTTACCATGTTTCCCACAGAAAGAGGACCGTGCTTCATGTTGGAAGATGTGGGTCCCACTTCTGGTTCCTGTGGCCTCTCACCCCGGGACTCCAGGCCAGTTGCCTCATCCTTGAATTTCAAAACTCTATTCTATCCCTACATACCGGCTGCTGTTCTTTCCACGTTTTCATTTTAGGAAAGTGGCCTGAGGTCCAGGACTCACCTTGACCTCTTTTCCCTTCACTTTCAACATCCAGTTAGTCTGCAAGACTTGGGTCAATTGTCCAAGGTTCAATTGTCGTTGAACCCTTGCAGCAACCCTATTAGGTAGATACTATTGACTATTCATATTTGTACATGAATTATGCATACAGCTGAAGGTTGTAGCTTTTTCATTTCCCCATCATTTTTACTTATGCTACAGTGGCATGAGCTTCCTTTTCTGTAAAAATTCTAGTCCAGAACACTGGTCTGTTTGGATCCTTCTCACGAGCCTTCACTGGTCCTATAATCTACTGAGGAAACCCTGAGCTCTCCCGTGTGGCACTTCCCTACATTTCTCTGACCCCCTTCAGGGTCTCCCTTTGTGTCTAAGCCACACTGGACAACCTTCAATTCCTAAACAAGCTCTTCACTTTACTAACTAGAATTAGGTTTGTCAGCAAGTGACAAGAATACTCTGCCCACCTCTCAATACTAATTTAACAAGATAAAAGTATATTTCTCATGTAAAAGAAGTCTAGAGCTGGTATAGTGTTCCAGAGAGTCAGGAACCCAGACTTCTACTACCTCATGCATCTGCTGTTCTACCATGTGACTTCCACTTCATGGTCCAAGGTGGCTGCTGAAGCTCCAGCTATTACACCCACCGTTTGCAGCAGGAAGGAGGAAGGGACAAGGAAGGTCATAACCCTGCCTCTAAGAAGTTTCTGGGAATCACACTTGCTTACACACCATTGGCCAACATTTTGTCACACAGCCACACCTAGCTGTTAGGCTAGGAAATTTTTATTTTGGCTAGTCTTTATTTTAGATAGCCATGTACTGAGGTAAACATTGTTTCTAAGGAAGGAGAGGATGGGTATGGGGTGACACGTGAGAGTCTGCCATGTAGTCTCACATCTGGGGGGTGTGCACATTGCCCCTTCTGTCCAGCTCCTCTTCCCTCTCCCTTCTCAGTCCCTTGGCTTGGCCTAGCCTTATCTGTCCCTTAACACTGTTACCTCATGCCCATCCTCACTCCGGCACCCTGTGACTGCCTGGGGCTGCTTAGCACCCAGCACAACTGCACAGTCTCTGGCCAAGGGGGGCCCACCACCAGTATTTCTTCTTTCAAAGATACACTGAAGAAATGGATTTATGTTCTTCAGGCTCCCAGGACCTTTGCACATCTCGGGGAAAGTATAGTGATGGCGTAGCCAGATGATCTTAAAGGCTCATGGCCAACTGCCACTCTTGATTGTAGAGACAACCCATCTTCCCACAGTGGGACACTGTTCAGGTCTCAGCCTTCGTGATGGTGAGTGATCTATGTGGAGAGGGGTTACTGTTGTGATTCTGGCTTTCAATTCCAGTCAGTTCTTGATTTGATTTCTGCCATTTGTTTCTCTCATTTTAAACCTGGGCAGTATCTCCCACATGCTTTTTAAGGTGACTGACAGCTGGTCTCGCGTATCAGCTTTGTCCCTTAAGAGGGACACAACTTCTTTCATTGCTAAGCCTTCAGGCCCCTCCTTGGACTTTCTCACTCACTATAGTGCCCCCACTGGGTCCTCACGTCAGCTCCTGAGATAGGAGGGCAGTGTTACCTGCACTCATGGACGAGACATGAGGACCTAAGTGACCTCCTGACTTGCTTGCAGTCATTGGACATGTGGCAAAGCCAAGAACTGAGCCAGGTCTTTCTGTAATAAGTGTAGTAGCTTTAACCTTCTGCTGCCACACTTCTCCTATTTTAATTAGTACTTTAACATTTCTGTGCATAATTTCTTCCCAAATTTAGAGTCTTCTAGGATAAAAGGCAAAATGTGAAATTACTGAGTCAAGGTGTATAAATATACTTTTTCAGAAGGCTGTTAATGTGTTTTGCAAAATTGATCCAGCAGAGATGTCCTATGGAGCCTTATCACAGTCACATTTTGCCCAGGCTAGCCCAAGAGCTGGGGAGCTTGAGAGTGTGGGGAGGAGAGGGGCTGGCTGGTTCCTCAGCAAGGCGCACCTGAGCCTCCCCCCCAGCCTTGGGGGGGGGGTGGAATTCTCATGTTTAAGTGTATGCCATGGCCCCTCCAGTAGTTTGGCCACCTCATGCGAAGAGTTGACTCATTGGAAAAGACTCTGATGCTGGGAGGGATTGGGGGCAGGAGGAAAAGGGGATGACAGAGGATGAGATGGCTGGATGGCATCACCAACTCAATGGACGTGAGTTTGAGTGAACTCCAGGAGTTGGTGATGGACAGAGAGGCCTGGTGTGCTGCGATTCATGGGGTCACAACGAGTTGGACATGACTGAGCGACTGAACTGAACTGAACTGATGGCCCTTCCACATGAGCCAACTACTTTGGTGCTCAAACACAGATTCTGCCATCCGGTCTAGTGTGGCAGAAAGCAGCGCCTGTACTGGACTCTCAGATGTCCCATGTCTGTCTCCAGCATGCTCTGTAGTAACTACTACATGCCGGGCTTGATAGGTGATTGAAGGGCTTTTGGAGATCATTTTGGTTATATGTGACTCTGACTTTAAACCTCAGCCCCCTGACCTCCATACGAGGCATGACTGCAGGGGACTCTACCCCAAGCCATGTTCACTGTACCCTTTCTCCAATAATCTCAAAAGTCTGAGTGGAACCCTTTCTGCTATGTGGCTGATGGGTTATGACAAAATGTCCTTTAAGGTCCACACAGTTCCAGCTATCATCTTTGCCTTCTTCTCACAAGTGCTGCCCCAAAACTTAAGACATTTCACTGGGCTCTAGGGCCTCAGGTGGCACTTCGATGTGTCAGGTACTACTACAAGCCAACACCACATGTAAATGTCCAGGTGACAGCCTGTCTGTTTCTTCCTGCAGTTGGTCACCACAGAAGCGGGCTTCCTCAAAGACAGTTTGTACAATGAAGGAATCCTAATTGTGTGGGACCCATCTGTTTACCATTCAGATATCCCAAAGGTAAGTGGATGTCCATGGGGAATTGGGATTGAGTCACCTGTTTTCTGTACATTTCCCTGACGTACTGGGCTTTTAAAGTTGTGGTTGACCTAGCCACCCTGAGGGCTGACAGGTTCCATTTCAGGGCACCTCACTTTTGGATCAGTTGTTCAGGAGGATTCCTTCCTATACCAGTGCCCTCCATACCCGCCCTGTATTGCCATATATTTGTCTTCCAACTATGGTCTGTATCAGGAGTAATAGTGGCTGGATTTCCCACCATCTGGGGTGGATTGTGTTCCTGTAATAATTATTTCTGATGAGCAGTAGCAGGCATAGACAGTTGTTACTATCTCTCCTATACACAATATTAGCATATTACTTGTCCCACACTTCAGTTTCCAGACATTTTTCATTTCACTTATAGCAACAGAAAGAAGTAGGCAGAAGCATGGTTATTCCCATTTTACAGATGAGGAAAACAGAAGGNTGCATGGTATGTCTTGCTCTGGAGCTTGTTGGCCCTTGGGTGGTGCTTGGTTTCAGTGTAGGTATAGAGGCATTTGATGAGCTCCTATTGATTAATGTTCCCTGGATTCAGGAGTTCTTTGGTGTTCTCAGGATTTGGATTTAAGCCTCCTGCCTCTGTTTTTCAGTCCTATTCTTGCAGTAGCCTCAAGACTTTTCCATCTATACAGCACTGATGATAAAACATCTAGGTTAATGATGAAAAGTCTCTCCACAGTGAGGGACACCCGGAGAGGTACATAGAGTTACATGGAAAAGAGAAGAGGGAGGAGGGAGATAGAAGTGACCAGGAGGAGAGGGGGAATCAAAAGAGGAGAAAGCAAGCTAGCCAGTNTTCCATCTATACAGCACTGATGATAAAACATCTAGGTTAATGATGAAAAGTCTCTCCACAGTGAGGGACACCCGGAGAGGTACATAGAGTTACATGGAAAAGAGAAGAGGGAGGAGGGAGATAGAAGTGACCAGGAGGAGAGGGGGAATCAAAAGAGGAGAAAGCAAGCTAGCCAGTTATCACTTCCCTATGTGCTCTCCACAGTCTGGATCCCTCAGAGATGTTCACGGAGTTACACAGAGAAGAGAAGAGGGAGGAAGGAGACAGAGGTGGCCAGGAGGATAAAAGGGGGAATGAAAAGGAGAGAGACAGATCCAGTCAGTAATCAGTTCTCTAAGTGTTCTCCACAGCCTGGAATACACAAAGAGATTCACCGAGTTGGGTAGAGAAGAAAAGGGGGAAGGGGGAGATAGAGGCGACCTGGTGGAGAAAAAGGAGAGTCAAAAGGGGGAGAGAGCAATCAGGCCAGTGATCTCTCTCCCAAGTAAAATTGGGTACTGAAGATTAGGTTCTTAAAGGTACAAAGTTGATAACAAATACCAAAAAGCAGACTTCCCTGGCAGTCCAGGGGTTAAGACTTCCCCCTTCCAATACAAGGTGTGCAGGTTCAATCACTGGTAGGGGAGCTAAGACCCCACATCCCTCGGGGCCAAAAACTGAAAACATAAAACAGAAGCAATATTGTAACAAATTCAATAAAGACTTAAAAAAACAAAAACAAAAACAAATACCAAAAAGCAAATATTAAAAAATCTTGAGAAGAGGTTAGATTCTCAAAATATAAAAAAAATTCTCAAAATATTTAAAAAACACCCCAAAAACCACAGTCACAGAAATTATATATATATATATGAAGTTTGCTTTAAACATAGAGTCTTTTTTTTTTTGCAAGGTAACAGTAGGTTATAAAAATGAAAACTAAAGGAGTAATGGGAACTTAAAAATAACAATAAAAAATAAAATAAATTTTTAAATTAAAAAATGATAATAGTAAAAATATATCTAAGACTTTCTCTGGGGCTGTTATGGACAGTGTGGGGTCAGTTCATCTTCAGATAATTCTTTGGTCTGGCTTGTACTTCTCATGGTCTATAGGCCCCTTCCTGTGTAGTCAGTGCTAACTACAGGGTTTTGATCTATTGCACCTGTCACTTCCAAAGCAGTTCCCTCTGTTTATTTTAGCTTCTTCTGTTTGCTTGTCTCTTCAGTGTCTAATTTCCGTCCTGACACAAGGGGCGTGGTGGTGGTCACTTTATTTTAGGCTTGCTTGTTCAGTCGTGCTTTGGGGAGGGAGGAACACTGCAAACAAATATCACTGGTGTGTGTTCACAGTGATTCAGCCACACTGGATTTGCCCCCGCTCACGGCGTGTGTGCTTTCCCAGTCTACACTGCTCAGACTCTAGGTTGCTCTGCCAGAAACTGATGCGGGCCCTGGTTCACATGCACTTCCCAGGTCTAAGATGCTCAGGTTCAGATTATCGGGTACTTCACAAAGGCACAGACTTGGTTGGGCCTGCGTTTTGCACCCATCCCAGGTCCGAGCACCTCAGATGACCAGGTGCTTGGCGCGTGTAGTCACCCCCAGTTGAAGGCTGTGACTTATCTTCTCGCCCGTCCCAGCCGCTTGGTTTTCTGGGTGTACAATGGGCATGCCTTCTCAGGTGTGCTGTGTGTCACTTCTGGGAAGCTGATCTCTGGCTGCGACCCTCCTGGTAGATGTCAACCATCCAGAATCCCAAGAAGTCTTGGTTAGCAATGAAGTCTGCTTGCAGTTTGGTATAGGATGCCTCTCTGGGGCTGCAATTGCTCCCTTCCGGCTCTGGCTGCCTTCGCCTGCCTGTCTCCTACGGGGGATAGGCCAGTCTGCAGCCAGCTAACTCTGCTCAGTCCTTTGTTTTGTGAGTGTTCCTGGTGGTGGTTAGGGCTTTTGGAGGGATCGGAGATAGCTATCCCACAGTCTGGCTTGCTATCTCAAGCTAGTTCCTTCAGACTGCCCTCAGGGCATTCAGGCTGGGTCCTTATCCTAAGCAATGTCACTCGCTCCTCCCTGTCCCTCCCCTGCTTGCTAGTAGGGGATGTGAGCGTCTGGGCTGTTGCACCACTGGGAGTTGCTGTTAGGCATGTAATCTGTGGGTTTCAATTATTTATTTATTTTTCCTACCAGTTATTTTGTCCTCTGAGATTCCAACGCTTGCCACAAACCCACCAGAGAGAGTGTTTCTTGGTGTTTGGAAACTTCTCCCTTTTTCAAGACTCCCTTCCTGGGACGGATCTACTCTTTTGTCTCTCTTTTTATCTTTTATATTTTGTCCTACTTCCTTTCGAAGACAATGGGCTGCTTTTCTGGGTGTCTGATGTCCTCTGCCAGCATTCAGAAGTTGTTCTGTGGAATTTGCTCGGTGCTCAAATGTTCTTTTGATGAATTTGTGCGGGAGAAAGTGGTCTCCCTGTCCTATTCCTCCACCATCTTAGGACTGCCCAGGAAGAGGAATTCTATCCAGCCCAGCAGGTGCACAGTGAGCACCCATCATGAGAGGCACTGGGAGACAATGACAAAGACTCCCAACATCCACCCTCCAAGAAATCAGAGCCTAAGAGACTGGATCTGCCCTGTCTGTGTATAGTATTATCAGGTTCAAGAGAGATAAGAGAGCTGCCATTTTCTGAAAATGAAAGTATGGTTATTGGTGTTAGGCTTGCACTTATAACTGCATAGAAGAAAAATACTATGCAAATGCCAAATATGAAAGAATATGATCAGGATTCCTCCTTCTTTATTTAAGGAAATGCTTTTCTAATTATAAAAGTTACAAATACTTACTGTCAAGACACAAAATCATGAAGGGGAAAAAGTTAATTTTTTCCAAATATAATCCCTATTAGCAGTTCCCAAAGCTGCAGTAATCAAAACAGTATAGTACCAGCCCAGAAACAGAAAAATAGATCAATGGAATATCACAAGAGATGACTCTACACATGAACATCACCAGATGCTCAACACTGAATTAGATTGATTACATTCTTTGCAGCCAAAGATGGAGAAGCTCTATACAGTCAGCAAAAACAAGACCAGGAGCTGACTGTGGCTCAGATCATGAACTCCTTATTGCCAAATTCAGACTTAAATTGAAGAAAGTAGGGGAAAACACTAGACTATTCAGGTATGACCTAAATTGANACCAAAATCAGATTGATTATATTCTTTGTAGCCAAAGATGGAGAAGCTCTATACAGTCAGCAAAAACAAGACCAGGAGCTGACTGTGGCTCAGATCATGAACTCCTTATTGCCAAATTCAGACTTAAATTGAAGAAAGTAGGGGAAAACACTAGACTATTCAGGTATGACCTAAATTGAATCCCTTACAATTATACAGTGGAAGTGACAAACAGATTCAAGGGATTAGATCTGATAGAGTGCCTGAAGAACTATGGACAAAGGTTTGTGACATTGTACAGGAGGCAGTGATCAAGAGCATTCCCAAGAAAAAGAAATACAAAAAGGCAAAAATGGTTGTCTGAGGAGGTCTTACAAATAGCTGAGAAAAGAAGCAAAAGGCAAAGGAGAAAAGGAAAGATGTATGCATCTGAATTCAGAGTTCCAAAGAATAGCAGGGAGAGATAAGAAAGCCTTCTTCAGTGATCAATGCAAAGAAACAGTGGAAAACAATAGCATAGGAAAGACTAGAGATCTCTTCAAGAAAATTAGAGATACCGAGGGAACATTTCATGCAAAGATGGGCACAATAAAGAACAGAAATGGTATGAACTTAACAGAAGCAGAAGATATTAAGAGGTGGCAAGAATACATAGAAGAACTATACAAAAAAGATCTCATGACCCAGATAACCATGATAGTGTGATCACTCATCTAGAACCAGACATCCTAGAGTCCGAAGACAAGTGGGCTTTAGGAAGCATCAGTATAAACAAAGCTAGTGGAGGTGATAGAATTCCAGCTGAGATATTTCAAGTCCTAAAAGATGATTCTGTTAAAGTGCACTCAATATGCCAGCAAATTTGGAAAACTCAGCAGTGGCCACAGGACTGGAAAAGGTTAATTTTCATTCCAATCCCAAAGAAAGGCAATGCCAAGGAATGTTCAAATTACTGCACAATTGTACTTATCTCACATACTAGCAAAGTAATGCTCAAAATTCTCCAAGTCAGGCTTCAACAGTACATGAACCGAGAACTTCCAGATGTTCAAACTGGATTTAGAAAAGGCAGAGGAACTAGAGATCAAATTTCTAATATCCGTTAGATCATAGAAAAGTCAGGAGAGTTCCAGAAAAACATCTACTTCTGATTTATTGACTATGCCAAATCCTTTGTGTGGATCACAACAAACTGTGGAAAATTTTTAAAGAGATGGGAATGCCAGACCACCTGAACTGTCTCCTGAGAAATCTGTATGTAGGTCAAGAAGCAACAGTTAGAACTAGGCATGGAATAACAGACTGGTTTTGGAGTACATCAAGGTGTATATTGTCACCCTGCTTGTTTAACTTCTATGCAGAGTACATCATGCAAAATGCTGGGCTGGATGAAGCACAAGCTGGAATCAAGATTGCCGGGAGAAATATCAATAACCTCAGATACGCAGATGATACCACCCTTATGGCAGAAAGTGAAGAGGAACTAAAAAGCCCCTTGATGAAAGTGAAAGAGGAGAGTGAAAAAGCTGGCTTGAAACTCAACATTCAAAAAACTACGATCATGGCATCTGGTTCCACTTCATGGGAAATAGATGGAAAAACAATGGAAATAGTGGCAGACTTTACTTTCCTGGGCTCCAAAATCACTGTGGATGATGACTGCAGTCATGAAATTAAAAGACACTTGCTCCTTGGAAGAAACGTTATGACCAGCCTAGACAACATATTCAAAAGCAGAAACATTACTTTGCTAACAAAAGTCTGTTTTGTCAAAGCTATGGTTTTTCCAGTAGTCATATATGGATGTGAGAGTTGGACTATAAAGAAAGCTCAGTACTGAAGAACTGGTGGTTTGAAACTGTGGTTTGGGAGAAGACTCTTGAGAATCCCTTGGACTTCAAGGAGATCCAACCTGTCCATCCTATAGGAAATCAATCCTGAATATTCATTGGAAGGACTGATGCTGAAGCTGAAGCTCCAATACTTTGGCCACCTGATGCAAAGAGCTGACTCATTGGAAAAGACCCTGATGCTGGGAAAGAATGAAGGTGGGAGGAGAAGGGGACAACAGAGGCTGAGATGGTTGGATGGCATCACTGACTCAATGGACATGAATTTGAGTAAACTCCAGAAGTTGGTGGTGGATAGGGAGGCCTGGCGTGTTTTGCTCTGCAGTCCATGGGGTCACAAAGAGTCAGACATGATTGAGTGACTGAACTGAACTGTAACATTATAGAAAGTCCAGAGATAAACCCACACACCTATGTTTAATTAATCTACAACAAAGGAAGTAAAAATATACAATGGAGAAAAGACAGTCTCTTCAATAAACAGTGCTGGGAAAACTGAACAGCTTCAAGTTAAAGCAGGAAATTAGAAGAACATTCTCTAATACTGTACACAAAAATAAACTCAAAATGGATCAAAGACCTAAAGATAAGACTGGACACTATAAAACTCTTAGAAGAAAGCATAGGGAGAATGCTCTTTGACATAAATCGCACCAAGATCTTTTTTGATCCACCTCCTAGAGTAATGAAAATAAAAACAAAAATAAATGGGACCTAATTAAACTTAAAAGCTCCCGCATAGCAAAGGAAACCATAAGCAAAATGAAAAGACATCCCACAGAATGGGAAAAAACATTTGCAAATGAAGTGACCAACAAGGGATTATTCTCCCAGATATACAAACAGCTTTTGCAGCTCTAAGTTAAAAGGCAAATAAACAATCCAGTCAAAAAATGATCAGAAGATCTAAATAGACATATCTCCATAGGACACATGTACACATGAAATGATAACATTACTAATTATCAGAGAAATGCAAATCAAAACTACAATGAAGTATCCCCTTATACCAGTTAGAACGGCTACTATCATAAAGTCCACAAACAATAAATGCTGAAAAGGATGTGGATAAAAACTAATTCTCCTCCACTTCTGGTGGAAATGTAAATTGATATAGCCACTATGAAGAACAGTATGGAGGTTCCTTGAAAAACTGAAAATAGAACTACCATATGATCTAGGAATTCCACTCCTAGGCATATATCCGCAGAAAACCATAATCCCAAAAGACATGTGGATCACAGTGTTAATTGCAGCACCTAACAATAGTCAAGACAGGGAAGCAACCTAAATGTCCATTGGCAGAGGAATGCATAAAGAAGACATGGTACATTATACAATGGAATACTATTCAGCCCCCTAAAGTAATGAAAGGATGTCATTTGCAGCAACATGGATGAACCTAGAGTTCATCCTGACCTTCACCTAACCTTCACTTATCATACTAAGTGAAGTATGTCAGACAGAAAAAGATAAATATCATATGATCTCTCATATGTGGGATTTAATTAAAAATGATATAAATGCACTTTTTTACAAAACAGAAACAGACTTGCAGATATCAAAAACAATATTATGGTTACAAAAAGGGAAATATGGTTGGGAGGGATAAATCAGAAGCTAAAGATGAACATATGCACAATACAATATATAAGATGGATTACCAACAAGGACATACTATATAGCACAGGGAATTCTACTCAATATTCTGTGATAACCAACATGAGAAAAGAATCTAAAGAAGAATCAGTATATGTATAACTGAATCACTTTTCTGTACACCTGAAACTAACACAAGATTGTAAATCAGCTATAACTGAAATATATTCCCAAAGAAAGGCAATGCCAAAGAATGCTCAAACTACCGCACAATTGCACTCATCTCACACGCTAGNAGGTCCTTATATTCAGGGCTATGGTCTTCCCAGTGATCACGTATGGTTGTGAGAGCTGGACCTTAAAGGCAGAACACCAAAGAACTGATGCCTTCAAATTGTAGTGCTGGAGAAGAGCTCTGAAAGTCCCTTGGACATCAAGGAGATCAAACCAGTCAATCTTAAGGGAGATCAACCCTGAATATTCACTGGAAGGCCAGATGGTGAAGCTGAAGCTCTAATATTTTGGTCATCTGATGCGAACAGATGATTCACTGGAAAAGTCCCTGATGCCAGGAAAGATTGAGAGCAGAAGGATAAGAGGGCATAAGAGGATGGGATGGCTGGATGGCATCACCAATGCAATGAACATGAACTTGGACAAACTCCAGGAGATGGTGAGGGACCGGGAGGCCTTGTATGCTGTAGTCCATGGGGTTGCAGAGTCAGACATGACTGGGTGATGGAACAAAACAAACAAAGAAAACTCCACCAATATTTCTGGGTCAGTTTTGATAGATTTTTCTCCTTTTGGATAGTTTTTTTCCTGCCATTTTTGCATGTCCTGGTGATTTTAGATTGGATGCCTATATAAATATTTTCTTTTTGGATGCTAGATACTTTTTTNTGCAGAGTCAGACATGACTGGGTGATGGAACAAAACAAACAAAGAAAACTCCACCAATATTTCTGGGTCAGTTTTGATAGATTTTTCTCCTTTTGGATAGTTTTTTTCCTGCCATTTTTGCATGTCCTGGTGATTTTAGATTGGATGCCTATATAAATATTTTCTTTTTGGATGCTAGATACTTTTTTTAGTCCGACAAATATTCTTGAGTTTTGTTTTGGGATGCAAGTAAGCACCCTAGAAATCACTCGTTCTTTTTAGGTACTTCTCCTAAGCTCTTTTATTTCTCATTTCTCAAGGGATCACTGTTGTTACTTGATCCATTACCTGTTGTTACATTTCCAACATCTTCAAAACTACATTTTACTTTTTTAAAAAAGTTCTTTAGGTGTTTAATGCAGGAGGATGAAGTATTTAATCATTAAACACTGAACTGAATAAGTGTTATAAGAGTTTTACTGAAACTGAATCTGGCTCATTCAATCATCTGGCTCTGTCTCAGAGACCAGGGGCAGGCAGGTTGGTGGCTAAAGATGGTAAAGAATCTGCCTGCAATGTGGGAGATCTTCAGTCAGGATCCCCTGGAGAAGGGAAATGGCAATCCACTCCAGTATTCTTGCGTGGAGAATCCCACGGACAGAGGAGCATGGTGGGCTACAGTCTATGCATGGGGTCACAAAGAGTTGAACACAAGTGAACTACTAATACTTTTACTTTTTGAGACTGGAGAAGGGAGCCTATGAGCCTTTATTTTCCTAATTGGTAAAGAAAGAGCCTCATCCAAAGGGGAGGGGACAAAGCTGAGGTGAACCTGCCTGGCTTAAGGTCAAGGGGCCACAGGAGGAGGGATGGATGCTGACTGTTCTGTAGCCCTGTTCCATGGAATAGGAAGAGAGGGCTCCAGTGAAAGTATGAGAAGACCTTCTGAGTTCACAGTCCCCCCAAATAATTGGATATTGAAAACACAGTGTGCCATGAGAAATCTGCAGCTCCAGTAACAGTGAATTTGGCAGTAAGGAGAGTCAGCAAGAAAGGCTGGTACCAGGCATTGGTGTTGGTGTTCACAGAAGAAAAAGAAGAGGAAAGTGATGGCTGTTATGAAGACAGATTCATGTATACCAATGCCTCTCAGCCCTATTTCAGTAGACTTGTGGGTGCTAGAGCTTTTATTAAAGGGCCAAGGTCAAAGCTTGAAGTGAGATTTGGGGAAGCAAAAATGGCCTCTGATAGAAGAGTTCCTTGAGTCTATGTATACATATACACACACAGAGGTCAACCAGGAGGGGGCGGAAAGGGCAACATGATAGTGGGGGCCACAAAGCAGTATGGTGACTTTGAGTAACTGAATTTTCAGACTGTGGCTACAAAAGTGACCCTCTCTTTTCAGATATGAGATCTGGTCTGTCTGTGGAAATAATATCCCTTTGTCTCTAATGACTACATCTTCCTGGGCAGCCTACAGGTGGGCCTGTCCAGCTGAATAAACAGGGTCAGGGCTGAAAGCCCAGAGCTCTCACTGTGCTTCCTCAGATATTTGCTTTTACCACTTGCCAAAGAAAGACTGAGGGAGTCTTAAAATAGGTGGAAAAAAGTTACATAAAGTTTTTTATTGGGAGGCTCTGAAGGAGGCCTGGCTTGCTGCGATTCATGGGATCGCAAAGAGTTGGACACGACTGAGCAACTCAACTGAACTGAAACCCACTTGTCAAAGGTCCACCCCAAGGAATGAACAAATAAATGGAGAAGAACCAGTCTTAGACACAGCATGAAAATAGCTGAAAGTCCGTTAAAATCTGCGGCTTAGGTTGAGACAAAGGCTATGAACCTTCTTGAATCTCTGTGGAAGTAGACTGAAAGAAAAACGTCTGCTAGATCTTTACATGAACACCTTTTTTCCAAATAGAAAATATCCCATTCTTGAAACATATTGCACAGAGAAAGTGAGTGGCCCTGGGAAGCGTTGAGTCATAAAGTACTATTCAACTGGGAGTTCTAGGTGAAAGTAAAAACTTAAGAGAAAGCCTGAGTAGCCAATTTTACAATAAAATAATCCAACTGGAGGAGACTCTAATGCTCCAGGCAGTGCTAACCCAGAGGAGGGAGTTAGTGGTTTGGCCTGTGACGGTGCTGATCTCACTGTCTGCTATATTTGGCTAGCAGTGAGTAATCTCAGCTTTTTTCCTTTCAGTTTCATTCATGTGAGTTTCTCATCAGACATGGTAAATTCCATCAGAAGCCAGATAGCATTATTTCATGTTTACTAGCTGGAAGAACACCAACAGTGCCAGCCCACTACTCAAGAGTGGTAACACTTTCTAAAGTTATCCTTGCACTGAAATTTTTACTATGTTTTTTACTATGGCCTAACCTAGAAACCTTCATTTAGGACACTCAGTTTCTTTAAGTTCACTTAAAACTCTTTGAATCCAGTGCCACCAATCCTTCCAGCTAGCTCATTGCATCATCCTCTTTTATCCATCCACCCATTCACTCTTCCAGTCAACTGATACACACTGGTGTACACACTGTGTAATGGAGTTACAAACAGAACACTAATGATAGCAGTGACAAGGAGAGTGATGGCATCAAAATGGCAACATAGGAGACCCTAAGCTCTCTCCGGAGAAGGCAATGGCACCCCACTCCGGTACTCTTGCCTGGGAAATCCCACGGATGGAGGAGCCTGTAGGCTGCAGTCCATGGGGTTGTGAAGAGTTGGACAGGACTGAGAGACTTCACTTTCACTTTTCACTTTCATGCACTGGAGAAGAAAATGGCAACCCACTCCAGTATGCTTGCCTGGAGAATCCCAGGGATGGGAGCCTGGTGGGCTGCCATCTACGGGGTCGCACAGGGTCGGACATGACTGACGTGACTTAGCAAGCTCTCTCCGTGCACAAAGACCAACAATTAGACAGCTAGTTGTAAAACAAAATAGCTCTGAGAGAGCTCTGGATTCCACCTAAGAAATTTTAACACACGGTGGAACAAAAACTCTGAGAATCAATGCACAAGAAGAGAATACAATTAGTTTCATTTTGCCTGCATTGTTCCATCCCTCAAGCTGGCACTTCTTAGTGCCAAGAGAGAACTTCCCAGCTAGAAAGAAGCCTCCTTTCTAGGAAAGAAACAGTGGGTCAAGCAGCTTCTCCACCCTTCCTGGGTACCATACGAAGGATCTGCTTAGGTTTTGCTCCACAGACGGAAAAAACTGAGATGCACAGAGATGGCGAGGAACGAAAAGAAACCAGTCATATAGTGGGAACAATTGCAGTTCACACTGACCCACTCTAAAGACAAACCCTTTTCCACTGAAGTAGAATCAATGGCCAACACAGCTGCCACAGACTCCCTGCAGATTTCCCTGGCATTTGCCCTATAGGTATTTGTGTGCACTGATGCCAACTGCCTGAGTCCCTCCCTGCTCCATCACCTTCTCCACCCCCACCGCCTATATCCCCTTACCAGAGCCTGGGAACAGCACTTGTAGCTAGCTCAGGCCCCTGAGGCTGCACCAGTGCAAAACAGCAGCTTAGACCCTGCGGATGACCCCTACTGCTGTACGTGCACTCAGAGCTAGGCCCTTCAGCTCACTTTTATGCTGCTAGCCTGACACCTATCACTAGCTTTCACCCAGCTGCACACCTAGGGGGAGACTGTACAGCCACTGGGAGAAAATGCTAACTGCCAGGGCTCCCATAGCCAACTGTGGGCCCAGACCAGGCCCTGCCCTATGTCACTGGCCTGAACAACTGTGACTAGCTTAGCTGGAATTCTTCCAGCTGTACATCTGTACGCCCCCAGCCCAATCCCCTGTACTGGCCTCTATTGAAGTTCACACACCCAGGGGAGGATTGTGCAGCCATGGGAGAGCATGCTGGTAGTCAGGGCTCCAGTAGCTGCCAGCTTACAGCTTATAACTGTCCCTGGCCCCTGCTGCCTGCACTGGCCCTCACCGAGTTCTGTGTACTTACGCCTGGTGCCTGCCATGACATAGGCACCTGCAGCTGGCCCCCACAGCCGAGTGTGTTCACACTGTCAGCAGTTCCTGCCCTGGTCACTAGCTGCTGGACTTGCAGGCACCACCCAGAACCTCAGCAACGCTTGCAACCACTGCAGACTCCCTGCAGTCCTCACCAAGGACATGCAGCTGTTGATTCTGGGCACTCCAGTGGCCAGAGCTGAAGAGACATTATGCCTCTGATGGACTTTGTGCTGCCACATGCTGCCATACTTGGCACCGGCAATACCAGACCNCAGAACCTCAGCAACGCTTGCAACCACTGCAGACTCCCTGCAGTCCTCACCAAGGACATGCAGCTGTTGATTCTGGGCACTCCAGTGGCCAGAGCTGAAGAGACATTATGCCTCTGATGGACTTTGTGCTGCCACATGCTGCCATACTTGGCACCGGCAATACCAGACCCAACATCATAGCAAGCTCAGTGTACACCCCGCCCACGTGGTAAAGGTCTTCTCTTACTAAAGTCAGTCCTCAAGGGTTGGAAGAGGCAGCTGCTTCTTTAAATGCACAGATACTTAAACAAGGCTACCAGAATCATGAGGAAGCAGAGAAACATGATTCCATCAAAGTAATACAGTAAACCTACAGTAACTGGCCCCAAAGAAATGGAGATTCAGGAAAGTGGTCTGATGAAGAATTCAAAGCAGTTTTTCTAAACATACTCAGTGATCCAAAAGAGAACACAAATTAAAAATGTAATGATAACACGAAAAACAATACAAGAAAAAATAAGTTCAACAAAAAGAACATGAAGACCCAAACAAATTTTGGAGCTGAAGAATCCCATAGCTTAACTGAAGAATTCAACGAGAGCTTCAACAGCAGCTTGACAAAGCAGGGGACAGAATTAGTGAGTTACAAACAGACTAACTGAAATTATCCAATCACGTGAGCAAAAATAGAAAAGAATGAAAAGAGCCTGTGGGACTTATGGGACATGATCAAGAGAAATAATGTACAATGACTGGAGTCCCAGAAGCTTGAGAAGAGAAGGGGAAAAGGAATAGAAAGCTCCAAGACTCATTGTAACAAAACTGCTTAAAATCAAAGAGAGAATTTTAAAAGAAACAAGAGAAAAAACCTCTCAGTGGAGGTCTTGCAGGCCGGGAGAGCATGGGGTAATATATTCAAGTGGGGAAAGAAAGGAACGGCCAACCAAGAATACCTAGCAAAGCTGCTTCAGAAGTCAAGGTAAACTAATGACTTTCTTTAATAAACAAAAGCTGAAAAAGTTCATCACCACTAAAAATACTTTATAAGAAATGCTGAAAGAAGTCCTTCAAGCTGAAATGAACGGATGTTAATTAGTAATTTTAAAACATGAAAGCATACAACACACTGGGATAAAGATAAACTTATGGCCAGATTCAAAATACTTGAATACTGAGATACGGTGGTGTGTTAACTACTTCACTCTAGTATAACAGATAAAAGACAAAAGTATTAAAAATAGATGTAACTACAACAATTAGTTAATGGATACACAATATAAAAAGACGTAAAATTGTGCCATTGAAAACATAAAAGTTAGAGCAAAAGGGTAGTTTCTGTATGAGATTGAAGTTAAAATTCTTATGCATATGCATAAAAAAATTGTTCCACATATAAAATGTTTTGTATAAGCCTCACAGAAACCATAAAGGAGAAACCTACACAAAGGAAGATCACAAAAATAAAGAAAAGAGAATCAAAGCATACCACTAAGGAAAAGCATCAATTCACAAAGGGAGGCAGCAAGAGAGGAAGGGAATGAGAGATTGACAGAACAGTCAGAAAACAATAAACAAGGTGGCATTATTAAGTCCTTCCCTATCGATGACTAAACATCGATGGTGAATTCTTCAATCAAAAGACATCAAGTGGCTGGATGAGTAGAACAAAACAACACAACCAGAACCAGCTACATGCTGCCTAAAAGATACTCAGTGGGGAAAAGGCCATCTCTTCCAAAGATGTTGGGAAAACTATTCTCTTCACATGCAAAGAAAGAAAATTGGACCTCTTTCTTACACCACTCACAAAAATTAACTCGACATGGATTATAGATTTAAACGTAAGAACTGATGCTATAAAACTCAGAAGAAAACATATAGTTTCTTGACAATAGTCTTGGCAACAAATTTTTGGATATGACACCAAAAGCACAAGCGACAAAAACAGTACTTAGTAAGAAGGACAACATAAAACTAGAAAGCTTTTACAGAGCAAAAGGAATGGTGGAAAACATTTGCAAATCATATATCTGGTAACGGGTTAATATTCTAAAATACATTAAGAACTCATACAACTCAATAGCAAAAGTCAATCTGACTAAAAAATGGGCAGAAGAGGAAAAAATTGAATAGAGATTTTCTCAAAAAAAATGTACGAATCGGCAATGGAATCATGAAAAGGTGCCCAGTAATACTAATCATCAGTGAGATATTAGTGATGTCTCACTGTGGCAAATCAAAGCCACAATAAGACATCAACTCACACCTGTTAGAATGACTTTTCGTCAAAAAAATAAGACATAATTTGGATTGGTAAGGATGTAGAGAAAGGGAACTTTTGTTCACTGTTGGTAATATAAATTGATGCAGTCATTGTGGCAAACAGTATGGAGATTTCTCAAAAACTGAAAATAGAACTACCACTGATACAGCAGTTTCACTTCTGAGACTGGAAAAAAAAAATGAAAACAGTATTTTGAAAAGATATCTGCACCCTCATGATCATTGCAACATTAATTATAAAAGCCAAAATATGGAAACAACCCAAGTGTCTGTCAATAGATGAATTATTAAAGGTGTAAACATATATAAAATGGGATATTATTCAGC
Source organism: Neotragus moschatus (assembly GCA_006410615.1). Lineage (NCBI taxonomy): Eukaryota > Metazoa > Chordata > Mammalia > Artiodactyla > Bovidae > Neotragus > Neotragus moschatus. The sequence continues at coordinate 457,715 of SJYA01000080.1, read as the reverse complement.
CATGGAAAAGAAAAAATTGTTGCCATTTGTGACAACATGGATGAATCTTAAGGGTATTATTCTAAGTGAAATAAGTCAGACAGAGAAAAGTAGATACTATATGATATACGGGATCTGAAAAAGCTGAACTCAGAAACAGAGAGGAGAGTGGTAGTTACCAGGGGCTGGGGAGCGGGAGAGGAGCTTCCCTGGTGGCTCAGTGGTAAAGAATCCACCTGCAATGCAGGAGTGCCAGGAGACGTGGTTTTGAACCCTGAGTCAGGAAGATCCCCTGGAGGAGGGCATGGTAACCCACTCCAGTATTCTTGCTTGGAGAATCCCCTGGACAGAAGAGCCTGGCAGGCTACAGTCTATAGCGTTACAAAGAGTTGGACATGACTGAAGTGACTTAGCATGCATGGGGAATGGGAGAAATGAAGAGGTGTTAGTCAAAGGGTTAAAAACCTCCAGTTATAAGTTCTGGGATCTAATGCGCAGTGTGGTGATTATAGTTAACAACAATGCACTGCACTCTTGAAAGTTGCTAAGAGAGTACATCTTAAATGTTCTTACCACAAAGAAGAAATAATTATGTGATACAATGGAAGTTTTAGCTAAGGATGTGGTGCTGATCATCTTGCATCATAGAAGTGTATTAAATCAACATGCTGCTGCTGCTGCTGCTGCTGCTAAGTCGCTTCAGTCGTGTCCAACTCTCTGTGACCCCATAGACGGCAGCCTAACAGGCTCCCCCACCCCTGGGATTCTCCAGGCAAGAATGTTACACATCAATTATATCCCAGTAAAGCTGAGGAAAAAACCAACAATGACAAACTCGTGTATATCTGTTAAATGCCAGGAACACGCCTATGTAATCCCAACAATAACTTTATGAGAAGGTGCTGTTATTATGCCCATTGTACAGTTAAGGAAATAAAATTAATAAAACATCCCTGCTTTCAAAGGCATTCATTGAGTAGCTAAAGGGTTGAATTATATATTCACAAAAGAGTGAAGTTAACATTGCTAGGCCTAAATATTAATACAAGCTCACAAAAATGATGACATAGTTTCATATATGACGAGGGAGTGTGTCTTATATCACTTAGGTTCTCCTTATTTAAGTCACTGAACTAAGGTGGGTGGTGATGATTGACTAAGGAAGTACCCTCGAGAGCCCACTTCTTTGACCAGATACAACATCCAAACTCAATCTGCTTGGAGAATTTCCCCTCAACATTATCTTCAGAACCACTGCTGAGTGTAGACATGGTTGATTTTTGGCTTAAACCAACATATTCAACAACCCACGCATCAGGTTTGATTATTTTTCTCCTCTGTCAGTTGATAAAAAAGTCAGGTCCTCCATAAGCCACAGTTGTTAGCAGAGAAGTACTGGTGATGAAGGATGAGTGAGAACGGGGCCACCTGTTCATGCAGGTGGCTTGTGCCCTCTGGACCAGCACCAGCTGCACCTGGAACATCCCGCTTCTGTAACATGATGATGGCCTGCTGCTGGGCCTGCCTGACATTATAAGCTGGTGTTCTCACAGCTCTCAGCGTAAGAGGGGCAGCACTCGTCCCAGAATTACTTGATTTACAAAGGTCAGATGCTCATTTTTGTCAGGGTTCAGATGCCAGGAGCTATTCTTTTTTTTTTAATGGTAAAGTAAGCAGCCCCACTGCCTAGGAGAGAGTGTTGAGAGTGAGCCACAAAGCTTGGAGAAGCTGGGGGATGAAGACACACACTGGTTATGGGCATCTGAGGAAGGCACCCTTATGCTTGCCCCAAAGTGAGACAGGAAGAAATACTCTGATTTGAGAGATTCAAGAGATTAGGAGAGAGATGGAATGGTCAGAGAAAGCTCCCTGTACAAAGTCAGACTTCAGACAGATTCATTGAGAGGCAGTGAACGTGCGACTTCAATTGTCTTAACAAGGGCATCATAGTGATGTTTAGTGGGGCTGTCAGTAGTGACTGGGCACAAGAGGGCCTGAATTACCACAGGAGGTGACACTGAGATTCTTTAATACTTTCTCTATATTATCCGTTGTTGTTTCATCGGTATGTCTGACTCTTTACGATCCCATGGACTGTAGCCCACCTGGCTCCTCTGTCCATGGGATTTCCCAGACAAGAATACTGAAATGAGTTGCCATTTCCTTCTCTAGGGAATCTTCTGGACCCAGGGACTGAACTCATGTCTCCTGCTTTGGCATGAGGATTCTTGACTGCTGAGCCATTAGGCTCAAAAGAACAAACTACAAAGCAAAACCCCAAATATCTCAACATCTACCTCTGTTCATATTTGTTGCAAGGTCCTCTAGGAAATATCTTTTGAAAAAGTAAGCTCTGAGCACATTGGCCCAATTCCCCTGCTCCCCATTCCATTCCCAGCCTCTTCCCTTTTCCACCTCTTACTCTCCGCTATGTATTGGGTGCTGGTCACCCAGCAAGGACTTTGAAGTAAGGCACTGCGTCCTCTCTTGGGACATATCTGTATCAGTTTAACATTTACAATTTCCCTGCCTTTACTGCAAGTTGCAAATCACTGCTATTTAATAACACAAAACAAAATATGATGAGACACAAACAAAAAAGAATACTAGATAATGAATATGAGAGCTCGGTGACCAAATTTTTGAAATGACAAGAGACAATACAAGTTACATTTACGGTAAATTTAGGACATCAGAATGTGGAAAGCTACCATTGTTGAGAATTTACTGTGTATCTGACCCTATGTTTAGGGCTTTATGTGTATTATCTGAGTTTTAATCTAATGAAATAAAATGATGTCCCAGTCCATCCTTCCCAAGGGAGAACTCAGGCCCAGAGAGACTGAATTGCAAGTCCAGGGTCTCATGACTGGGAGGTAGAAGCGCTACAGCCCCAACCCAGGAATCAGAGACAATTTTGTTCAAGCAAACATGGACGACTTTCAGAAGGCAGTAGGACTTGAGTATTAGAATATGAAAAGCGGTAGACAGGGTGGAGGGGAATTGCCTCCACAGTAGGTAAAGTGTCTGTGCATGTGTGTGGAGGCATCTGGTAGGGAGAAAAGAGACAGGAGAATGCTACCTCAGTGCTTATCAAACTCGATCCTCAGATCACCACATCAGTACCATAACAAAGGCACTCATTCTCCTTTAGTTCTCTCCCACCCCATCTCTCTATTCTTGTTCTGCAGAGGCAACAACTTTCAAAATTTTCAGGTGTTTATCATTGTATTTACTTCCATCTTTCTAAAAAATATGATTATAAATTTTCAGTTTTAGAAGTTATTTACTGAACATGATAATTTAGCTATTATACAATTCACCCCTCACCAATACATAATTACGCTGTACCCTGGTCCTAAGGTGATTCCTTGGTAGTTCAGCTGGTAAAGTATCCACCTGCAATGCAGGAGACCCTGGTTTGATTCCTGGGTTGGAAAGATCCCCTGGAGAAGGGATAGGCTACCCACTCCAGTATTCTGTCCAGGAGAATTCCATGGACCGTACAGTCCATGGGGTCACAAAGAGTCAGACACAACTGAGTGACTTTCACTTTGGATCTTTTGGCTACTCTTAAGGTGGAGAAGGCACTGGCACCCCACTCCAGTACTCTTGCCTGGAAAATCCCATGGATGGAGGGGCCTGGTGGGCTGCAGTCCATGGGGTCGCTAAGAGTTGGGCACAACTGAGCGACTTCACTTTCACTTTTCACTTTCATGCATTGGAGAAGGAAATGGCAACTCGCTCCAGTGTTCTTGCCTGGAGAATCCCAGGGACGGGGGAGCCTGGTGGGCTGCCGTCTATGGGGTCGCATAGAGTCAGACACAACTGAAGCTACTTAGCAGCAGCAAGGTGGTCTTAATACTATCCTACTTGGTTAAATCAATATTTAATGACTACGTTCTTGGCTATGTAAGTGTTACCTGTTATTTGTGGCTGATCTATAGTTCATGGTGACATATCCTTTGTTTAAAATCTATTCCCCTCCCAAGAGTTAATGATTACATTTTTGTTTGCTTATGTTTCTTTTTTGATAATATAACCATTGGGAGATGGTGAGGGATAGGAAGGCCTGGCGCGCTGTAGTCCACGGAGTCACAAACAGTTGGACATGACTGGGCAACTGAACAACAACAACCAGTTTATCCCGGAATTCTGACAGAACTACATAACATTTCTCAGTATATTTATAAGTATTAGATGTTCTATTACTTTAAATTTTTGAGGAGTGGCTGTGAGGGAGTCATCTCCCTGAGTTGGTGGTCTCTAATCCTACATTAAGTAGGTTTCCATTTCACAGGATTTCATTTCACCATCATCTCAGGGATTCCCTTTGCCTTTCTCCTCTGTTGAGTCTGTCCCTTTTCTGCTATAACTGCTTTATTGTTGGCTTAAACCTCCATGCTTTTGTGAGATATACCTCAACAGTGGTTTCCTGTTGAGGGAAGATAGGATACATGGATGAGAAAGGGAAGCATGTATCCTGAAGAAGGATACATGGATGGAGAGAGGGAAGCAGGGAGTAAAGCTGGGGATGGCTCAGAGAAAGCACCTTCATAAAGAAATGTGAAGATATAATTCTGGGGTAATGCAAGAATACTGTGAACTTCTGCTCTTCCTGAGGCAGCAATAAGCTTCAGTCATACTGAACTAGAAAGGTGAGGGTCATAAGATAAATCTTTATATTTTTCCATGCATGTAACAGGCTTAGAACTCAAATACAGAACATACAGAAAATCAGCATTAAAGAAGCTGTACTTTGGCATATTGACAGAAGAGGGCACCAATAAACTAAGAATCTTGTAAACCATCACAAATCCACAAAAAGAACTGAAGGGAATAAATCTATACAAAACTACTTTGGGGGAAGGGGCAGAGAAATAAATATTTCAAGTGATGAAACTCCACCATTCCAAGGGAGATAAAAAACAGAACACAAAAAAACCCAAGCAACCATGAAATGAAAGAAAATTGCGACACCGCATTTCAAGGCTGAATTAAATAACCTCAAATAAGTATTTGGAAACATGAAAGTTATCTTCAATCAGAAATTAAAAACATAAATGGATTTTGGAAGAAAAGGAAGTATTTTTAAAAGAGCTGGTTGAACTCAAGGAATAACTAGAACAAAAAGAAAAATTATCTCAGAATTGAAAAGTAAATTTTAAGTATTTGTTTCCTAGGGCTGCCTTAAGAAGCCACCACAAACTGAGTCACTTAAAACAATAGATATTTGTTCCCTCAGGGTTCTGGAGGCCAGAAACCTGCAAGCAAGATGTCAGCAGGGCTGGTTTCTTCTGGAGGAGCTCTCCCAGGCTTCAGCCCTCGCTCCCAGCTTCTGGGGACGGCCAGCAATTCTTGATCTTCTTTGTTTATATATATGCAGTGTTCTGATTTCCACCTCCATCTTCACACTGCCCTCTTTTCTAAATGTCTTCTCCCGCTTCTCATCTAAAGACACTGCCATTGGAATTCGGCCACACTCAGCTAATATAGACTGATCTCATCTCAAAATCCTAAAGTTAATCAGGTCTGCAAAACCTCTTTTTCCAAATATAGTCACATTAATGGGTTGGAAGTGGACTTAATCTTTTGGGAGGCCAACATTCAACTCTATACAGCATCCAAGGAAGAGTGAACTCACGTGGAAATTTATTAAGCAGCACCGAAGGACAAGCAATCAGCCAAGAAAATTAAATGAGAATAATCAGAGCCGTGAAGGAAATGATTGACACAGAAGACAGGCAATGCAGCTTAGACATAATCGGAGCCCTTGAAGAAGAATTATAAAACAACGGAACTTTAAAAATTATAATTGAAGAAAATATCCCAGAAATAAAACATGTATCTACACATTGAAAGGATTTGCTAAATAGATGAAAAAAATTAATCTGAAATCGTCAGCTCCAAGATAATCTAATAAAACGACTTGATTCCTTCATTGTGCCTGTCTATTCTTTCAACAGGTCCGCTCTGACTGGATTACTGTAGCTTTATAATAAGTATCAAAATCAGGTAGGACTGGGTCCTTCAACATTGCTGTCCTTTTCCATTGCTGTTTTCATTATTCTGGGTCCTTTGTATTTCCATATAAATTTTAGAATCAACTTGTCTATTTCTATCAGAAAGTCTAATTGTATTGAAATTATAGATCAATTCAGAAATGATAATTTAACAATATTGAATTTTCTAATCTATGAACATGGTGTATCTCTCCATTTATTTAGGGCTTTGCTCTTTCATTGGTGTTTTGTAACTTTCAGCACACAACCCTACACACATTTTGTTAAAAGTTATACTTAAGTTTTTTATGTTTTGGTATTTTGTAATTGGTTCTATTTTAATATTTAATTTCTAATCATTAATTTCTATAAAATGTTTATCCAATCAATTTTTATATACTATGTATCTTGTGGCTTTACAACTTCTCTTGTTAGTTGTTCTGTTTTGTAGGATATTTTATAGAATATTTGGGATTTTCTATATGAAAAATCATTTCATTCATGAATAGAAACATTTTATGAGTAGATCGCTTATCTTTACTTCAGTTAGTTCTTTTTCTGGGGTTTTACTTGTATGGAAAAAGTATCATAGAAAAAGCAAGGGAATTCCAGAAAAACATCTAATTCTGCTTCGTTGATTATGCTAAAGCCTTTGACTGTGTGGATCACAACAAATTGTGGAAAATTCTTAAAGAGATGGGAATACTGGACCATCTGACCTGCCTCCTGAGAAAGCTGCATGCAGGTTCAGAAGCAGCAGTTAGAACTGGACATGGAACAACAAACTGGTTCCAAATTGAGAAAGGCTGTATATTGTCACCCTGCTCATTTAACTTATATGCAGAGTACATCACGTGAAATGCCAGGCTGGGTGAAGCACAAGCTGGAATCAGTATTGTCAGGGGAAATATAAATAACCTCAGATATGCAGATGACACCACCCTTATGGTAGAAGGCAAAGAAGAACTACAGAGCTTCTGGATGAAAATGAAAGAGGAGAGTGAAAAAGCTGGCTTAAAACTCAACATTTAGAAAACTAGATCATGGCATCCAGTCCTATCACTTCATGGCAAATAGAGGGGAAAATGGAAACAGTGACAGACTGTATTTTTGGGAGCTCCAAAATCACTGCAGATGGTGACTGCAGCCATGATATTAAAAGATGCTCGCTCCTTGGAAGAAAAGCATGGCCAACCTAGACAGCATATTAAAAAGCAGAGACATTACTTTGCCAAAAGAGGTCTGTTAAGTCAAAGGTATGGTTTTTTCCAGTAGTCATGTATGGATGTGAGAGTTGGACTATAAAAGAAGCTGAGCGCTGAAGAATTGATGCTTTTGAACTGTGGTGTTGGAGAAGACTCCTGAGAGTCCATTGGACTGCAAGGAGATCCAACCAGTCCATCCTAAAGGAAATCAGCCCTGAATATTCATTGGAAGGACTGATGCTGAAGCTGGCCACCTGATGTGATGAAATGACTCATTGGAAAAGACCCTGATGCTAATACTGAAAGCAGGAGGACAAGGGGACAAGAGAGGATGAGATGGTTGGATGGCATTACTGACTTGATGAACATGACTTTGAGTAAGCTCTAGGACTTGGCGATGGACAGGGAAGNGGCCACCTGATGTGATGAAATGACTCATTGGAAAAGACCCTGATGCTAATACTGAAAGCAGGAGGACAAGGGGACAAGAGAGGATGAGATGGTTGGATGGCATTACTGACTTGATGAACATGACTTTGAGTAAGCTCTAGGACTTGGCGATGGACAGGGAAGCCTGGCGTGCTACAGTCCATGGGGTTGGAAAGAGTCAGACAAGACTGAGCAACTGAACTGAACTGATGAATATATATTTATATACATAAATTATATTAATCTATCAGTATACTGATATATAACATATACATTGTTGTTTAGTTGCTAAGTCATGTCCAACTTTTTGGGACTCCATGGACTTGTAGCCTGTCAGGCTCCTCAATCCATGGGATTTCCCAGAGAAGATTACTGGAGTGGGTTGCCATTTCCTTCTCCAGGGGATCTTCCTGACCCAGGAATCAAACCTGTACCTCCTGCTTTCCAGGCAGATACTTCTTCACCAAGCCACCAGGTAAGCCCAGAAGTGACTTTACAGGGCAGTTCAGTTCAGTTCAGTCGCTCAGTTGTGTCCGACTCTTTGCTACCCCGTGAATTGCAGCACGCCAGGCCTTCCTGTCCATCACCAACTCCAGGAGTTCACTCAGACTCACGTCCCTTGAGTCGGTGATGCTATCCAGCCATCTCATCCTCNTGCAATTGTGCAATAGTTTGAGCATTCTTTGGCAATGCCTTTCTTTGGGATTAGAATGAAAACTGACCTTTTCCAGTCCTGTGGCCACTGCTGAGTTTTCCAAATTTGCTGGCATATTGAGTGCAGCACTTTCACAGCATCATCTTTCAGGATTTGAAATAGTTCAGCTTTACAGGTCATCTAGTCCCAGTTCCTCACCCCAGGAATAGGGATTCTTATAACATCCAAAAATGGCTCCCACCTCTGCTTGTATATTGCATTATATGAGGTGAAATGTGGACTTAAATCCTTTCATTTGGCCTAGAATCCTGCCCCGAGACTCAGCAGATCTTTCACTAGACCAAATCACCAGCTCTAATATATACCTACACATACTTATTTTAGCATTTCCTAAAGGGAATGATAATCACCTTATTTGTTCAGTCGCCCAGTCGTGTCCGACTCTTCCTGACCCCAGGGAATTTCAGAAAAATATGTTTCATTGACTACGCTAAAGCCTTGGACTGTGTGGATCATGACAAACTGTGGAAATCTCTTAGAGAGATGGGAATATCAGATCATCTTACCTGTCTCCTAAGAAACCTGCATGCAGGTCAAGAAGCAACAGTTAGAACACTGTATAGAACAACTGATTGGTTTAAGATTGAGAAAGGAGTACAACAGGGGTGTCTCTGTCACCCTGTTTGTTTAACCTATACTCTGAGCCCATCATGAGAAATGCCGGGCTAGAATCAAGATAGGTGGGAGAAACATCAACAACCTAGATAGGTGGATGATACCACTCTAATGGCAGAATTCGAAGAGGAACCAAAGAGCTTCTTGATGAGGGTGAAGGAGAAGAGTGAAAAAGCTGGTTTAAGACTAAATATTGAAAAAACTATGATCATGGCATCCGGTCCCATTACTGCCTGGCAAATAAAGGGGAAAAGGTGGAAAGTGGAAACAGTAACAGATTTCCTCCTCTTGGGCTTCAAAATCACTGTGGACAGTGACTGTAGCCATGAAATCAGAAGACAATTGCTTCTTGGAAGGAAAGCTATGACAAACCTAAACAGTGTGTTGAAAAACAGAGACATAATGACAAAGATCCGTATAGTAAAGGCTACAGTCTTCCCAGTGGTCATGTTCGGTTGTGAGANTCACTGTGGACAGTGACTGTAGCCATGAAATCAGAAGACAATTGCTTCTTGGAAGGAAAGCTATGACAAACCTAAACAGTGTGTTGAAAAACAGAGACATAATGACAAAGATCCGTATAGTAAAGGCTACAGTCTTCCCAGTGGTCATGTTCGGTTGTGAGAGCTGGACAGTAAAGAAGGCAGAATGCCAAAGCGGATAACCACCTTATGATAGTGAATACCTGCACAAAATAAGCTTTCTTCTGCTGCACTTGTTCAACGTGGATGACACGTCTTCCTATCACCTGGACCACCTTGCACACCTTTGTAGTGTCCTCACACAAATTAAACAATATTCTTTCAGATGGCATAGATTCAGCATTGTACTCCTGTCTCAGCAACTTGGGAGGGGAAGGCAATCTTCCTACAAATGTAGGAAGGTGCATTAAAATGCCATTCGGGGTTCTTGCTTTAGTAACAAGTTATACAGGGATTAAACTTCATTTTGACAAAAGACAGGAGCGGGGGGAAAGCTGATGGATGCTTTTCATTAGCTGAAAATATCTGTCAAGAGAAAGAAGGCAAGTGAGGGACTGAGCCTGAGGAGCAGTGGACCAGTCCTGTGCAGGCTGCAGATGCCGAACAAGCCAGCAGCTGAGGAGAAGGGAGCTCTCTAGGGCTTCTGTTAAGGTTGGCAGTGGTGCATCAGTTACCTGATTTTATGGGCCTCTTCAAAAGGAGAGAAGAACCGAATCGACCACAGATGCCATTAGAAGCCATACAGCCCATGCTCAAAATATAACCTGACTCAAGAAACTTATTGTCTTCAATCGGTATGACTAAAATTGTTTTTCAGTTGTCAATCCGAGTGTAGTCAAAGCCTCTGGTACAGGCAGCAGTTAGCCCAGACCTCCACTCAGAAACAGACCATCGTTCCAAAGCCGAGATTCTGCCCACTCAGCCAACTAAACCCTGCTCAGAGCCAGGCCACTGAAACTCAGCATTTAATGAAAAACTTATCCTCCTTACTGCCCCAGTTTACAGAGTATCTCAATACCTTTCAAGATTCACAACCCATCAAGAAAAGTAGCCTCTAATTTTCAGATGAAATACTAAGGGTCTGAGAGGGCTGCTCCAGGTGTCCAACATGATAACAACTGTTGGGGAAACCACGAGGTCAAGGTGCCAGTCTCCTTGTTCTTTGCTTTTTGTTTCTGGACTTATTCTGGCAAGATTCTTCCCAGAAGCAGGACCATTCCCACAAACTGAGTCCATGATTTCAGAGTGGAGTCTAACATTTTAAAATTTGGGAGCAAAGATTTGTTCAATTAGCCGGGCTCGGGATAAAGAAATACCTAACATTTCCCTTTTTCCACCACCACAGCTTTTCCCAGTGTGATTCCTATAAGGTCATTCAACCCAGCAGCAATCGCTGCTGTGACGCACACTTTAGCTCTTTTCTCCACTGTCCTACCCCTGGCTTGTCTTTACCTACTTTGTGTTAGGCCTTTGATATTGCTCTAAGTCCTGCAGATGTAGGATCCATTTTTCAAAAAAACATTGTCTTAAAAATATCAGTTTCAGGCCTTTTTATTTTCCATTTTTTTCTGTCTACCCACTCACATCTTTTCCATTCACCTCAGACACATTTCTGTGCTCGAGGCAGGCACACACAAGGTAGAGCCTCTCATTCAATTTTGAGAAGAGGGAATTCCCTCCTAATATTAAAGAGATGTTACTGACACCTTAGTAGAAAGAAAAACATATCCCTCCTTTGGAAAAGACGTAGCCCAGCAGAGGGCATGGCTTGGCAAAGGAAATTCTGAGAGCTTTCGTCCCCACTAACCTCCTTGGCCAGGCATCTTTGTGTGACATTCCAATTGCCCAATCATATCAGGTAGCCCTCAATGTGGGATCCATGAACAGTATTACTTTAAGATCTTGTTTAGCAGTTGACAAGGCAAGTAGATGTGGTCATCTCACAGTCTGTAATTACATCTGCAAGAATATTCTCCCATTCTGTTTAGTTAGTTCCATGAGTTTGTGCATGTGTGCATGCTAAGTCACTTCAGTCATGTCAGACTCTTTGTGACCCTATGGACTGTGGCCCACCAGACTCCTTTGTCCATGGGATTCTACAGGCAAGAACACTGGAGTGGGTAGCCATGCCCTCCTCCAGGGGATCGTCTTGACCCAGGGATAAAACCAGCAATTCTCACATCTCCTGCATTGCCAGACAGGTTCTTCACCACTAGCACCTCCTGGGAAGCCCACAAGGGTAGAAACTCTGTTTTTACACATTCCATTACGTCAGTGCCTACTATAGTGTCTGGTACCTAATAAGCACTGATTATTTCTTTGATCCTTTTTATAACTGTGGCTTTAATTCTTTGGACAAAGCAAAAAGTTTCCAACTCAGACATGACCATTGTCCAAAAGTTTATCTATGGCAAACGTGGGGACCCTTACAGAGAAGGGTGAGATGGGCAGCCAATTCCAAAGCAGAGACTGCTAACGCTAATAGTTAGCCAAGGATACAAATTTTGGGTCAGCATCTACAGTTGCTTCTGAATACTGTCTCATTTAACGAGAATAGCAATATAAATGATTGAATCTGTGGCTGGGCCTTAACAGACTGCTGTGATACTCAGACATTATCAGTTACCTGTTTTTCTTTTTTAAATCCCCTTCTTGTCTCTTCATCCAATCTATTTGCTGTACCACAGCCACTATGAAAACTAACCTAATTAAGGTATTCTTCAATTCAAAACCTGCCAGTGGTTTTACTGCTTAGGAAAAACTGATGAAATTTTACCATAATTTACAATGCCCTGTGTGAGCTGGCATCTACTTACCTCTGCGAGCTCCTCTTGAGCCCCTCTCTTTACTTTCTATGCTCTGGCCACCAACCCTCCACTTCCTTAAGGTTTCTGAGGTTCACTGCTGCTCAGGCATTCGTACATGCTGTTTCCTCTGTCTAAAACACTTCCTCCCCTGACCAGAATAGCCACTTACCTGACTTTTGCCCTTGCTACAGTTCTCAGCTTAAACTGAGTTCTGACTGGCATATTGACTGCATAATGTGAGTCTCCCCTCTTGCCCAATAACTCTACCTCCTTGCAGCCTGTTCTTTTCTTCCATAGTCCTTGTCCCATTCCATCCCAATCTATACACTTGTATGTTCTGATTAGCATCATCTCTCCCACTATCAACATTACTTCCATGAAGCTCTGTTTGGCTCACTGGTATATTCTCAGCATTATTTAGGGGTCTGGCATATAACCTGGATTCCAGTGTTTATTGAATAAATAAAAGTACAGTTTTTAAGGATCAGAGAGACATGTTAACATGGGATGCAAGAAGGTAACATGAAGTAAAAACATACAAGAAAGAGCATCCCTGGCATTACAGCCAGGGCTCATCTCCTTGCCATGCAGATCCCATGGCAACTCAGGAGCAGTTCTTGAGCCTCAGTAGTCTGAGTCATTCGCAGCTCTTATGGTGTCTCAGCAACAGAAGTAAATGCCCCTCGGTTCTTGCAGTTTCTAATTTCTTCCTGCTATTCATTTCTCAGCAGCGTTCTTTTGCTTCTCTTGTTAACTATCTATCATGAAGAAGTTTTCCTTATCTTAAAAAAATTGTTCTTATGAAAAAAGTAAACGTATTACAGAAAAATTGGATAACACTAAAAAGCTATCATCTTATTTATCTAGAAAGAAACAACTTGATACAATATCTTCCTAGAGAACATACATGTACCACAGAAATTATCTTTCTACAAAATGAAACATTTATAGATATAATTTTGTAACTACAATTCTTAATACACAAAATTTGGGAGAACTTTATAAGTTGTCATAATAACTTTTTATATTTGGAGATATTAAATCTGTTCTAATGTTCCACTATTAAAAATACAAAACACAAGTAGCTGGTTGAAAACACACAGGAATCTAAGTAATTTACCTCCATGAAACTTAAAATAAAAATATATACATTTAAAACTGGTAATGTGTTGTAGGACCACCTCATGGTATGTTTATATTACTATTTTAAAACCCAGTACCTGTGGATATTAATCTTCTTTTGAAAATCTAATTGTCAAAACTATCTATTGAACTTCTTTCAAACTGTGTGCTACCCCTACACTGGAGGATCTTAGACTTCCCACTAATAAATGTTATCTTCTGAACTTGGGTTTAAGAGGCCAAATAATTACTTTTAATGGATTTAGGTGCAAAAGAAGTCTAGGTCTCAGATGGTGGGAGTAAATTACGGCAGCGCAGTCTTACTGTAAATGATGTTAGAGATACGTGAGCCTTATGGATATGCTGTGACAGGCAGACTTTTCTCCCCAACCCTAAGGTGGCAAGGGTGGTGGCAGGGCACAGAAATTATGAAGTCTGTGCAAATTCACACCTAAGACCTATCTGCTTGTTAACCCAGCCTTTTCAGATGTGACCCCAAGTTATTCTCTTGGTTTTCCTCACGTGGTCATCTTGTTTCTAGATGTCTATTCTATGTCCAGCATCTCCTCTAAGATGCAGGTAGAAAGAAGGGGAAGACATTAGGGCAATAGGGCAAATGTCTAAGGCCATGCCTGAAAGCTCTCTTTCAAGGAGCTTTACTAGAAACCTTGCCCTACCTTTAGTTATACCTCATGACAAGAACTGTGTCATCCTGTCATCCTTATCAGTAGTGGAGAGTGGACAATGCAATTTTTTAGCTGAGCACATTGTCACCACCATGCAAATCAGGATTCTATTAAAAAAGAAGAAAAAAAATAAAGGAGTAGTTAACTAGCACAGTTAACTACACACAGTTTCAGAAAAGATGGCTTAGGAAGACTTCTGGGAATTTCAGTTCCCAAAATAACCAAAGGAAAATGGAGAGAAATGTAAAAAAGAGAAAGAAGTAGTTTCAGTAGAAAGATGTATTGGTCTGGCTATTAAAAGGTAGGGTACAAAAAGCCCAAATTGATGGGCAATCTATGAATGCCATGGTAAGGAAATGCCAAGAAAAGGAATAGAGATTGCCAACCTTACTGTCTGCTCTTCAACCCTAATACCCAAACTTCAGACAGGTCTGAGAAACATGCCTTAGTGGGGAGGCCAACATACTCAGACCAGAATACTTTCCGCACTGAGAACCCTTGGGAACAGGAGGTTTTATGTGCAGGTAACAGACGTGCAGGTACATACGGTGGGGTGTAGAGTGGGATTGGCTGAAACACAGATGTTTCATGGAAAACAAGCCACAGGACCCCTCCAGGAGTCTACAAGCTAATAGTCTTAACAACAGACAGGCCTGGGAACTCTGTCCTGTTCAGTTGCTCGGTCGTGTCCGACTCCTTCAACCCCACGGACTGCAGCATGCCAAGCTTCCCTGTCCTTCACCATCTCCTGAAGCTTGCTCAAACGCATGTCCATTCAGTCGGTGATGCCATCCAACCATCTTATCCTCTGTCATTCCCTCCTCCTCCTGCTTTCTATCTTTCCCAGCATCAGGGTCTTTTCCAGTGGGTCAGCTCTTCACATCAGGTGGCCAAAGTACTGGAGCTTCAGCATCAGTCATTCCAATGAATATTCAGGGTTGATTTCCTTTAGGATAGACTGGTTTGATTTCCCTGCAATCCAAGGGACTCTCAAGTCTTCTTCAAAACCATGATTCAGAAGCATCAATTCTTTGGTGCTCAGCCCTCTTTATAGTAGGACTCTCCCATCCATACAAGACTATTGTAAAAACCATAGCTTTAACTAGATGGACTGTTGTTGGCAAAGTAATATCTTTGCTTTTTAATATGCTATCTAGGTTTGTCATAGCTTTTCTTTCAAGGGGTAACCATCTTTTAATGTCATGACTGCAGTCACTATCTAGAGTGATTTTGGAGTCCAAGAAAATAGTCTGTCACTGTTTCCATTCTTTCCCCATCTATAGGCCATGAAGTGATGGGACTGAATGCTATGATCTTTGTTTTTTTCATGTTGAATTTCAAGCCAGCTTTTTCACTCTATTTCATCTTCATTAAGAATCTCTTTAGTTCTTCACTTTCCGCCATTGGGTGGTGTCCTCTGCATATCTGAGGTTATTGATATTTCTCTTGGCAATCTTGATTTCAGCTTGTGCTTCATCCAGTCCAGCATTTCACGTGATATACTCTGCATATAAGTTAAATAAACAGGGTGACAGTATACAGCCTTGATGCACACCTTTTGCAATTTTGAACCAGTCTGTTGTTTCAAGTTCAGTTCTAACTGTTGCTTCTTGACCTGCATACAGGTTTCTCGGAAGGCAGGTCAGGTGGTCTGGTATTCCTTCCCATCTCTTTCAGAATTTTCCAGTTTGTTGTGATCCACACAGTCAAAGGTTTTGGCATAGTCAATAAAGTAGATGTTTTTCTGGAATTCTCTTGCTTTTTCTATGATCCAAAGGATATTGACAATTTGATCTCTGGTTCCTCTGCCTTTTCTAAATCCAGCTTATACATCTGTAATTTCTCAGTGCACATACTGTTGAAGCCTAGCTTGGAGGATTTTGAGCATGATCTTGTTAGGAAGTGAAATGAGTACAACTTATGGTAGTTGGAACATTCTTTATCATTTCCCTTCTTTGGGACTGGAATGAACACTGACCTTTTCCAGCCCTGTGGCCACTGCTGAATTTTACAAATTTGCTGGCATGTTGAGTGCAGCACTTTAACAGCATCATCTTTTAGGATTTGAAATAGCTCAGCTGGAATTCCATCACCTCCACTGGCTCTGTTTGTAGTGAAGCAAACAAAGACCCATTTGATTTCACACTCCAAGATGTCTGGCTCTAGGCGAGTGATCACACCATCATGGTTATCCAGGTCATTAAGATCTTTTTTGTGTAGTTCTCCTGTGTATTCTTGCCACCTTTTCTTCATATCTTCAGCTTCTGTTAGCTCCATACCGTTCCTGTCCTTTATTGTGCCCATCTTTGCACAAAGTGTTCCCTTGGTATCTCTAATTTTCTTGAAGAGATCTCTAACCTTTTCCATTCTATTGTTTTCCTCTATTTCTTTGCATTATTTGCTTAGGAAGGCTTTCTTTTCTCTCCTTGCTATTCTTTGGAACT
>SJYA01000080.1:348116-437734 GCA_006410615.1 Neotragus moschatus | reverse complement strand
TTTTTTTTTTTGTCCTTCACCATCTCCTGAAGCTTGCTCAAACGCATGCCCATTCAGTCGGTGATGCCATCCAACCATCTCATCCTCTGTCATTCTCTTCTCCTCCTGCCTTTGATCTTTCCCAGCATCAGGGTCTTTTCCAGTGGGTCAGCTCTTCACATCAGGTGGCCAAAGTACTGGAGCTTCAGCATCAGTCGTTCCAATGAATATTCAGGGTTGATTTTCTTTAGGATTGACTGGTTTGATTTCCCTGCAATCCAAGGGACTCTCAAGTCTTCTCCAAAACCATGATTCAAAAGCATCAATTCTTTGGTGCTCAGCCCTCTTTATAGTAGGACTCTTCCATCCATACAAGACTATTGCAAAAACCATAGCTTTAACTAGATGGACCTTTGTTGGCAAAGTAATATCTTTGCTTTTTAATATGCTATCTAGGTTTGTCATAGCTTTTCTTTCAAGGGGTAACCATCTTTTAATGTCATGACTGCAATCACTATCTAGAGTGATTTTGGAGTCCAAGAAAATAGTCTGTCACTGTTTCCATTGTTTCCCCATCTATAGGCCATGAAGTGATGGGACTGAATGCTATGATCTTTGTTTTTTTCATGTTGAATTTCAAGCCAGCTTTTTCACTCTATTTCACCTTCATTAAGAATCTCTTTAGTTCCTTTTCACTTTCCACCATTGGGTGGTGTCCTCTGCATATCTGAGGTTATTGATATTTCTCTTGGCAATCTTGATTCCAGCTTGTGCTTCATCCAGTCCAGCATTTCACATGATATACTCTGCATATAAGTTAAATAAACAGGGTGACAGTATACAGCCTTGATGCACACCTTTTGCAATTTTGAACCAGTCTGTTGTTTCATGTTCAGTTCTAACTGTTGCTTCTTGACCTGCATACAGGTTTCTCGGAAGGCAGGTCAGGTGGTCTGGTATTCCTTCCCATCTCTTTCAGAATTTTCCATAGTTTGTTGTGATCCACACAGTCAAAGGTTTTGGCATAGTCAATAAAGTAGATGTTTTTCTGGAATTCTCTTGCTTTTTCTATGATCCAAAGGATGTTGGCAATTTGATCTCTGGTTCCTCTGCCTTTTCTAAATCCAGCTTGTACATCTGTAATTTCTCAGTGCACATACTGTTGAAGCCTAGCTTGGAGGATTTTGAGCATGATCTTGTTAGGAAGTGAAATGAGTACAACTTATGGTAGTTGGAACATTCTTTAGCATTTCCCTTCTTTGGGACTGGAATGAACACTGACCTTTTCCAGCCCTGTGGCCACTGCTGAATTTTACAAATTTGCTGGCATGTTGAGTGCAGCACTTTAACAGCATCATCTTTTAGGATTTGAAATAGCTCAGCTGGAATTCCATCACCTCCACTGGCTCTGTTTGTAGTGAAGCAAACAAAGACCCATTTGATTTCACACTCCAAGATGTCTGGCTCTAGGCGAGTGATCACACCATCATGGTTATCCAGGTCATTAAGATCTTTTTTGTGTAGTTCTCCTGTGTATTCTTGCCACCTTTTCTTCATATCTTCAGCTTCTGTTAGCTCCATACCGTTCCTGTCCTTTATTGTGCCCATCTTTGCACAAAGTGTTCCCTTGGTATCTCTAATTTTCTTGAAGAGATCTCTAACCTTTTCCATTCTATTGTTTTCCTCTATTTCTTTGCATTATTTGCTTAGGAAGGCTTTCTTTTCTCTCCTTGCTATTCTTTGGAACTCTGCATTCAGATGGATATATCTTTTCTTTTCTCCTTTGCTTGTTGCTTCTCTTCTTTCCTCAGCTATTTGTAAGACCTCCTCAGACATTTTGTCTTTTTGCATTTTTTTTTCTTGGGGATGGTTTTGATCATTGCCTCTTATACAATGTTATCAACTTCCATGCATAGTTCTTCAGGCACTCTGTCAGATCTAATCCCTTCAATCTATTTGTCACTTCCACTGTATAATCGTAAGGGATTTGATTTAGGTCATAACTGAATGGCCTAGTGGCTTTTGCTACCTTCTTCAACCTAAGTTTGAATTTTGCATTAAGGAGTTCATTGTCTGAGCTACAGTGTTCAGCTCCTGGTCTTGTTTTTGCTGACCATATAGAGCTTTTCCATCTTTGGCTGCAAAAAATATAACCGGTGGCCTGACGTAGATGGTGCAAACCTCTTATCTCGAGGTTTTATTAGTTCTCCATGTAAACCAAGTTATTCAGCCTTTTTCTCCACTAATTTTCTTACTACACTATTTTTTTTTAATCTAATCTTATATTTCTAATTAAATAAATCTCTCCTCGCCGACTCCGTCCACCGTTCGAATTCCCTGGATCCACCGGGGCTGGACCCCGGCACAATCTCAACATTTGGCCTATGTCAATGGGCTTGTCCTAAGGTCTTACCTGAGGAATAATGGCCCAGAATGAGCTGGTATGCAGCTGGATTGGGAAGTCCAAGGGAATCTGCAACACACCAAGCAGGAAGCCACTTGAGAAGCAGGAAGCCAGAGTAGTTAGAGGCATGGACTTGGAGGTCAGGCAATGGGACCTCAGATGCTGGTTCCGCCAGTTTTTGGCTGACTTATGGTTGATAAACTTCGTTAGGTTCTGTATCTGGAAAAGGAGGATGATCATAATAGCACTTGTACAGGGTGTGTGAGGACTGAATGAGATATTCTAAAGGTAAAGAGCTAAGTGCAGGGCCTGGAACATAGGAAGGGCTTCATAAATGTCTATGATTGTTACTCATCACTTCTCAGGATTCTCCCCTAAAGGGCCAACAAGAGCTAGTAACCACCACAGTCTGGATTTAATGTGCTTTCAGATATAGCTTTCCCCAACCCCAAACTCTTATTCTGGCCAGAAGCCTCTCATGGTGCTACTCGATACCCATGCCTTGGACTCGCTCATCTTTCAGCTTGGTGAGCCCTGACTATAACTGTCGACAGCACACCTTCCTCCATCTCTTCCCCCTTGGGACTTCCATGGTGGTCCAGAGGCTAAGACTCTATGCTCCCAATACAGGAGGCTCAAGTACGATTCCTGGTCAGGGAACTAGATCCCAAATGCCACAACTAAAAATCTTGCATGCTGCAACTGAAATCTGGGGCAGCTAAATAAGCAAATATTTTTTAAAAAGATCCCCACTGTTCATTTGGGCTGCTGGGAGTTGGTGATAGACAGGGAGGCCTGGCGTGCTGTGGTTCATGGGGTCACAAAGAGTCGGACACGACTGAACGACTGAACTGATACTAATTGTTGTTGTTCAGTCACTAAGTTGTCTGACTCTTTGGGACCCCATGGACTACAGCACGTCAGGCTTCCTTGTCCTTCACTATCCCGCGGTTTGCTCAAACTCATGTCCATTAAGCTGGTGATGCTATCCAACCATCGCATCCTGTTGCCCTCTTCTTCTGCCCTCAATCTTTCCCCGCATCAGGGTCTTTTCCAATGAGTCAGCTCTTCGCATCAGGTGGCCAAACTATTGGAGCTTCAGCTTCAGCATCAGTCCTTCCTGTGAATATTCAGGGTTGATTTCCTTTAGGGTTGAGTGATTTGGTCTCCTTGCTGTCCAAGGGACTCCTGAGAGTCTTCGCTAGCATCAGTTCTTTGGCGCTCAGCCTTCTTTACAGTCCAACTCTATTTAGCACTTATCACAGTGCTCGACTGGGAGCTCTGAGGGTGCCCTGCTCAGACCTCCCTTCACAGGCACCAGCTGTGAGCAAAGCAGCTGCTTGACAGGCCCCCAAACCCCCTGCCTCACACTCAGGCCTCACACCATTCACACTGGGACCATGCTTTCCCAGACAGCTCCTAGCCCCTGACTGGGCACAGCCCATGTGGTAGAGCTGGAGAATTTTGTCAGATTTCAGGATTTGAGGGGATTGCTTAAGACAACAAGTCAAACTGAAAGTCACGATCAAGGCTTCATTTGTTTTCTGCGAGAGAGGAAGCAAGAGGGTAAACTGGAAAGGGCACTGGCCCCGCTGTGTCCCCCTTTTCCCTGTAGTAGGACATAGGGTACCATCATGGACCCAGTGGGAAGTGGCAGAGGAGACAGGGAAGCACCAGGAGGCCAAAAAAGAAAAAGTACTGACTATTGAATCAAATTGGAGAAAACTGTCTTCAAGGCCCCCTAGGAAGCGATCTCAGCTGAAGTTACCCCCCTCCCCATCCACAAATAGGCCTCTGAATGGGATGTATCAAGGTTAGGAATGCAGGTTGACAGGTGAGGCACAGGCTCGAGTCCTTAAGGGCACCTCGCTCTGGAAACTAGCAAACACTGGCCGTGAACCAAGTCTGGACTGGGTGAGACCTGCCAGGTAAAGCGCGATGTAATGCCTGCAGGCGGACCTGAATGATCACACATAGGATTCACCCAGGAGCCAGACTCCTTTGACACCTGCCTGATACGCACTCCTCTGGTAAGCAAGCTTGGCGCTGGGGCTCCCCTTCGGCTTAGCTGAGACTTAGAGACACAGCAGTGCTTCTGCCGCGTCGGCCTGCCTTCCCCTCGCTTCACAGTTATTTCGGGTGGCTCAGATGGTAAAGCATCTGCCTACAATGTGAGAGACCCAGGTTTGATCCCTGGATTGGGAAGATCCTCTGGAGAAGGAAATGGCAACACACGCCAATACTCTTGCCTGGAAAATTCCATGGACGGAGGAGCATGGTAGGCTACAGTCCATGGGGTCGCAAAGAGTCAGACAGGACTGAGCAACTTCACTTCAAGGGCTCGTCCCACCTGCTCCATCCTCCAGTGTCCATTATCTCTCAAGGTGTTTTCCTAATAAATCTCTTATAAGTCTGAAGTTGTCTTGGCATCTGCTGCTTGGAGTACCTGATACAACACACCAGAGACTCTGTTATTTTTTGAAAATACTATCGAGACTTCTCTGGCGGTCCAGTGGTTAAAACTCCAAGCTCGAGATGCAGGGGATGGTGGTTCGATTCCTGGCTGGGGAACTAAGATCCCGCATGCCGCATAGTGCAGCCAAAAATAAAAATTGGAAGAAAAAAAAAATACTGCTACTATAGCTAACATACATACATGCATCAGACTTCAAGTTCTTACAGGCTGTCTGTCATATAGCTCCTGGGGAATAGGCATGCTTGGGATTTATATGCACAGAGGGAAACCGAGGCACAGCCTGGATTTGAACCCCTATTTGGCAGGCTCCAAATACCATATTCTTCTCCCGGCTCCCCAGAGCACTCACAGTGTATCTACTGTCCCATCTGATTTTCTCTCCAGGGATCCCCAGCCTCCTCCCTCCCCTACTCACATGCTTATTTTGGATGGTGAATTTCATCTGCCCGGCCTGGTGGTAAACCCTGCTGGCCGTGTTGAAGGCATATTCGGAGACAGCAAGATAGATCATGTGGTCATGTTTCTGGGGCAGCGTGATAGGTGGAGGATCGAAGGGGACTGAGGAGTTCCAGTTTCTGCCAAAGAATTCACCCTGCAGACAGAAGGACACATAGGGTCCCTACCAGTGAAGATGTCAGGCCCAGTGGCGGCTGAGCTGGCGATTCCTCTCTAGACTGTAGGGGTGGTGTCTTGGAAGATTCATCTGGCCCCATAGTATGAAGGCCCTAACAGTTACCTGAAATTCCCCTATCATAGACTGTTTTCTTTGGGTGAGAGCTGTGTCCTGTGTTCTTCCAGGCCCAGGATGCAGGGGAGGGAGTACTTCCCAGTGAAAAGTATGGACTCTGGAGCGTAACTGTTTGGTTTTGGATCCTGGCCTGCCAATTACTCGCACTGGGATCTTGGGCAAGTCTCTGACTTCTCTGTGCCTCAACTCCCTCACCTGAAAAATGGAGCTGATGTGGGACTTCCCTGGTGGTCCAGTGGTTAGGGATCTGCCTTGCAATGCAGGGGGTGCTGGTTCGATCCCTGGTTGGGGAACTAAAACCCCACATGCCACAGGGGCAACTAAGCCCATTTGCCATAACTACGGAGCCTGAGCTCTGGAGCCCTCATGCTCTGACCAGAGAGCCTGTGTGCCGCAGGGACAAACCCCACATGCTGCAGCAAAGATCCCATGTCCCGAAATGAAGACCAACACCACCAAAAAAATTAATTAAAAAATTTAAAAAGTGGGGATGATGCTAATGGTTTCTACTTCATAGATGTGGTATGAAATTTACATGAATTAACATTTGTACAAATACTTAAAATAGCACTTGGCTTATAGTGAGAGGAGCTTCCCGAGGTGGCACTAGTGGTAAAGAATCCACCTGCCAAAGCAGGAGACATAGGTTCGCTCCTTGGGTCGGAAGATCCTCTGGAGGAGGGCAAGGGAACTCATTCCAGTATTCTTGCCTGGAAAATCCCATGGACAGAGGAACCTGGCAGACTACAGTCCATAGCATTGCAAAGAATCGGACGTGACTGAAGCGACTTAGCATGCATGCTCAGAGTAAAAAGCATGTAAAGAAAGTGTGAAGTCACTCAGTCGTGTCCGACTCTTTGCCCCATGGACTGTAGCCTACCAGGCTCTCTAGGCAAGAATACTGGAGTGGGTTGCATTTCCTTCTCCAGGGGATCTTCCCAACCCAGGGATCAAACCCAGGTCTCCTGAATTGCAGGCAGACACTTTACCGTCTGAGCCACCAGGGAAGCCCTGTAAGTGTTAGGTGTTAGTTAAATAAATAAAACTGGAGAGGGTGACAGTCCAGGACCTGGCTCAACAGAGGCTGTGGGAAAGACCAGAATGAAGACAAGGTGTATTCTTTTCCTACTGCTGCTGTAACAGAAGACCATAATCTTAGCGGTTTAAAACAGCAGAGATTGTAATCCTTCACGTTTCTGGAGGTCAGAAGTTAAAACTCAAGATGTTGGCAAGTCTGCCTTCTTGAGGCTTCTGGGGTGAATCTGCTTCCTTTTCTACCCGGTAGAGGCCACCTGCATTCCTTAGCTTCTGGCCCCTCCCGTGCATCACTCTGACCTTTATTTCCAAGCTCTTGCTTCAGTTGTCACATAGCCTCCTGTCCTTTATCACCTACTCCCTTTTTATAAGGGGCTTCCCTGGTGGCTCAGATGGTAAAGCATCTGCCTGCAATGCGGGAGACCCAGGTTCGATCCCTGGGTCAGGAAGATCCCCTGGAGAAGGAAATGGCAACCCACGCTGGTACTCTTGCCTGGAAAATTCCATCACAAATTCCATGGACGGAGGAGCCTGGTAGGCTACAGTCCATGGGGTCGCAAAGAGTCGGACATGACTGAGTGACTTCACTTTCTTTTCTTTCTTTCTTTTCCTTTTTATAAGGACCCTTATGATTACAACCTGCTTCCCTGTTAGCTCAGCTGGCAAAGAATCTGCCTGTGATGCAGGAGACTCCGGTTTGATTCCTGGGTTGGGAAGATCCCCTGGAGGAGGGCATGGCAACCCACTCCAGTATTCCTGCCTAGAAATCTCCACAGTCAGAGGAGCCTGGGGGCGCAAAGAGTCGAACCCGACTGAGTGACTAAGCATAGCACGTGATGACAACAGCTAGCCCATTAACCCAGGATAATCTAGTCATTTCAAGATCCTTCATTTAATTAAACATTTTACCGTATATTTCAAAATCCCATTTGCCATATACAGTAAAATGTTCAGATTCTGAGGACTGGGACACGGACCGCTAAGGGAGCCATTCTTCAGTCTACTATAGGGAGTAAGGCAGGTAGTAATAATACTGGCACCCATATACATACTACGTGCCAGGCACTCGGCTATGGATGTTATACACATCTCACTTAATTCCTGTAGTCACTTTATGATATAAGGCTATTATTATTCAAATTCCATGGAGGCTCAGAAGTTAAGTAATTCTCCCAAGGTTCTTCAGCACATAAGTGCTAGGGATTTGAGCTCAGGTCTTCTGGATTCAAGACGGATTTACTATGTTGGTTCAGAGACCTCATCTTAGGTTTTGTTCTACAGTACGTGCTGTGTATCACATCTTCCCACTGTGGGCACTGGTCAGGGACATGGACTGACAAGCAGATGGTCTGGAGAAGAGGAGAAGCCAATTCTGAGAGGAAGAACTGGTTTTCTGCCAGCCCCTGGCTCCAAGGCCCTTTCTCTACAGCCCCTTACCTTGAAGGGTATATCCAGGCCTTGGGAGGTCACCTGGGGAGCTCCTACCAAACTGTAGTCAATGCCGGCAATCTGGTCAATCATTGAGGTGACTATGAAGCAGGAGAGAGATAGTATTATGAACAAGGGAGCCAAACACAGTTGTTCAAGTTGTGCACTGTGCAAATCTACAGAGCTCTTTTCCCATATAGACTTTGGAGAGTGAAAATGGGGCTGGTCCTNGGGACGACCGAGGATGAGATGGCTGGATGGCATCACTGACTCGATGGACGTGAGTCTGAGTGAACTCCGGGAGATGGTGATGGACAGGGAGGCCTGGCATGCTTCGATTCATGGGGTCGCAAAGAGTCAGACACAACTGAGCGACTGAACTGAACTGAAAGCAAAATATAAAAGATATAGTTTCATCTTGTTTTTAATTGCTCTAAAAGACAATTGGTCATCTAAAGCAGTGGTTCTCAACCAGAAGCAATTTTGGAAATATTTGGCAATGTCAAGACATTTTTGGTTGTCACAATGGGGGCAGGATTAGGGATGGGAGGACAGTGCTATTGGCATCAGCAAGTAGTGGCCACGAATGCTGTTAAACATGCTACATCCTAAAAAGGCAAGCGTCATACTACAAAGAATTATTCAGCCCAAGATGTCAAACATGTCAGACTGCTTCAGCCTGACTAATAAAAAAAAAGAGACAGTATTTACCAATGTGTGGAATGGAAAGGGCGACATCACTACAGGTCCCAAGACATTAAAAGAGTAAGACAATATCACAAAGAATGCATGCCTATAAATTCAAAAACTTGGATGAAATAAATTCTTTACAAGGTGGAAACTACCAAAGCTCACTTAAGCGTATAACTTATACAGTCCTACATCTATTGAAAACATTGTTAGAAATTCTTAACTACAAATTCAAAGCAGCCTGTAGGCCAAGATCCCTTTACTGCCAAAAGGAAAAGATCAGGACAAGACTAGCTCTTCTTAATACACATCTATTTGAAAGATGTCTATCTTAGTGCCATCTGTCTTAATGCTCAGGCTTCAATCTCCTGCAAATTACAAAAACTCCAGAATTTCAAGTTATTTTCTTTCTCCAAGGCACCACTTCAGGGACCTAAATATTTCACATTCTTTGATGAAGACACCTTAGTTGACTTGATCATGGCTGAAAGGTGCCCTTAGCCTTTTCAAGTTGAGTGAAATCATGGAAGCCTCTGAAATTCAGCAGTATTTTGAGCAGAGAGTCTCTCCAACTCAACTTGCTAAGACTTTTCTGCTTAAAGCTTTCTTTATCTCTTGTCTGGATACATCCATGTGCTGGTAGGTCTTCCCACACTTCATGGGGCAGTCTCATTTCAGTAAAACACAGGTGTGGATTACTGAAGGGTGTGGAGATCTAAGGGGCTAAGATCTAAGGGTGTGGAGATCCAGGTTGTCGACTATAAATTGTTTCTTGCCATGGGCATTTGCCATCTACCTGTCTCCTGGGCTGCAGTCCTCATGGTGCTCCAAATAAAACTTGACTCACAACTCTCAGTTTTTTTTTTTTTTAAGTTGGCAAGGTTCTGGGCTTTGGTAGATAGTGTAGCTCATGAGGCAAAGCTCTTTAAGAGCACAACTGAGAGTGAGCCTCATGGTTGAAGGGGTAAGCAGTGGGTGGGCAAAGCAAATTCTTGGGTCAAGTAGCTCACAGACAAAGCCGAATCATTCTAGTGGGAGACACAAACCTAAAACTGAATCACTCTGGAAAATGTGGGCAATAAGAAAACAAATTGAACCATGCCGCAGAAGGCAGCCCAAAGGCTGGGAGAATGGCAGCAAATGCCCTGGCTGCAGCCACAGCAGCTGGCAGATCCCTTCCACAGTAGTGTGAGGTAATCCAGTGACATGGAAAATCTTAATACTGGCTGACACGGGGCCTCAGGTCTCTTACATACACTTCTAGAGCTATTTTCCAGTGAGCTATTTCCAGTGAAGCTCTAGGAGGACTGGGTTAAGACCAGCATCAAATGTACATTGGTTTAGAGCTAACATCTTTACTCACCATACTGCTTTTAAGAACCATTCAAAACACTGGAGGTTAGGATAGTCAAGTCCACCCGTTGTGCATTTCCTAATTAAAGGAAGATTAATTAAGCTGACGTGAGAGCTTACATTTACAGATGACCTTCCATTCTTGTCTATACTTCAGGGCACCAAGCAATTTCTTCACCAAAGCCAGTTGCTTTTTGAGGTGGTATGACAAACAAAAAGAAGTCAGGCCAAGGCTGCTGAATCCCATAATTTGTAACAACATAATTATCTGCAGTAAAAGTTGGTGAGATGACCACCTTCCCCCTCTTACTTCTTTTCGCTAGTTTTCCAATAATTTGCTTCTGCCAATCTGAACAATTAAAGAGACAAAGTAGCACAAATAGCTTTACAAGCACCTGAATTGATTCCAGTGGCAACAACTGACAGCAGTTTGTCTTCTCTGTACAAGTGGCTAATTTTGAAACTCTAGAGCATGGTTAGGCTGCAGTTCTTTAAGTGCTGAGGCCTTTAGTTTGAAGTTGCTGGGTTAGTAAGGTTGTGGGTGATGTGAGTGGTAGGACAATGTTGGTAGGGTACTTTCTGGGAAATGTGAGTTTTTTGAGGAGAGGCAGCATTTCCTGAACTTTTAAAGTAAGTCATTTCCAATACTCCAAAATCTTTAGAATAGAGCTCTCCAAAAGAAAAGTGAGCACACATATAAAATTTTCCAGTAGTCACATTAAAAAGTAAAAATGAACGGAAATTAATTTTTAACATTTAATATATCCAAAATATAATTTCAACAAGCAATTCATTTTTTAAAAAAGAATATTTTACTCTAAAAAGTGAGACTTTGAAATCTGGAGGGCTTTGTACATGTAGAGCACACCATATTTTAGACAGCCACACTTCAAGTGCTCAGGAACCACCTTAAGTTTGTGGCTACAGAATTAGAGGGCATAGCTTTAGAACCTCCTTCTCCAAATGTCTCTCTTCCTCTGAAGGATATCAAACAAGGCAGCCTCTGTTCTCTGAATCACCTATACCCACCTGCACCAGCCCTTCCAAAGCACCAGTAAAAACATTCCCAGGATACCCATTAATATGTAATTAGCCAATTCCTTACCTGCTTCTTTCCTTAGGCAAGCAGCCAAGCATTGTTGCCTTCAGAGATGTGGCATTTCCACATTTTGCACATTCTTCAAAGGCCCTAAAATATGAGGCAGTGGGGGATGAACACTCGATCACAAAGGTCTCAAGGTCCCAACAACTCTCAGTATAGCCAGTAAAATCACTCCTCCTCTGTCTCTTGAGGTGTCAGTAGCTCAGAGGTCTAGAGTAGGAACCTTGTAATTACATTTTTATATAATTAAAGGTCATCAATGAAGGCCTCTGGAAAAAGAGGAGAGCTGGCACACAATTTGCACCCAGTGAAAAATGCAAATATGGGCCCTCTGAGAACAGTGTCCTTCTGAGCCTGAAGTCCTGGAACTGCACAGGCTGACCCTCTACAAAACTGGTCCCTGATGGGCTTATTGTCTTTGGATGAAGCAGGCAAGTGGTAAGATTCCCTAGACTATCCTTGAGGGTCTATTCCTTAAAGACTCCAAAACCGTATCTACTGGAATTCACTGGGGTAGAGAAGTTTTTGAGCCAATAGAAAACCATGGAAAGAGGAAGTGAGGAGATGAAGGAGGCAGGTAAGACATGTGCCTTCGTTGATTAAACCACTGATTGGTCAGGGTCATTCATACGTCGGATGTTCATAAGGTCAAGGTTGGGCAACAACAGACTGACGTCTACAAAGGTGACTTGCGGGCCTGAACAGGAATCCCTGTAAAGCTATTTCTACTCAACTTCCCACCTCTCCTAGCCAAAAACAGGTGGCAATAATGAGTGACCTCNGGTCATTCATACGTCGGATGTTCATAAGGTCAAGGTTGGGCAACAACAGACTGACGTCTACAAAGGTGACTTGCGGGCCTGAACAGGAATCCCTGTAAAGCTATTTCTACTCAACTTCCCACCTCTCCTAGCCAAAAACAGGTGGCAATAATGAGTGACCTCCAGAAGGTCTGTGAAGCCCTGTAGGAGTCTAAGCTGCGGTGTGGTTTGTACCCACTGACCGTGCTTGGGTGGCCGAGGGTGAGGAGGGAAATTTCTTACCCACGGCCAGCATCGGATCTTTCTGGCGTCTGCACTTCTGCTTCTCCAGGCGAGGGGCACGCAGACCTCGAGACTAGGAGATTAGAGCCAGGCCTGTCAGCCCCTCGACTAGAGGCACTACCAGGTCTGGGAACAACCAACCCAAACCACCTCTACTGTTCCTGAAGCCCGTGATGGCGTTGCAAAAGGCGGCTAGGGCCACTGTGGACCTGAGCCTCAGGGATCCTTCTTCCACTGGCGTCCGGGGGCCTCAACCGCTCAGGGTGTCCGTTAAACGGAAATTGGAGTTGAAGCAGGCGGAGGCTGGCCTGGGGTTTCCTGGGCAACAGACCCCGCCCCACCCACGCGCCCGGCCACGCCCCTCTGAGGAGTAGCCCAAGGGCGAGAGGGATTCTGGGGTATGCTGCCCTTTGGGATGCTGTGGGGTTCCTACTCTTTATTTGTTCTGTGTCTGCCACCCAACAAGGGCTCTTGGCACACCACATGGACTAATAATTCTCATGTGTCAGATAAACTAGTGAAAGATTTTCACACCTTGGCAGGTGAGGAGACGCCAAGGCCTCAAGGATGCGCCCTCCCTCCCCAGTCCACCAGGCAACCTGCAGCCTCTCAGACATCACCACTGTCAGCTCCGAGTCTTCCTCCATCCCTATCCGCTCCTCTCCCTGCTGGAAGTCTCAGCAAGGTGGCGCTAGTGGTAAAGAACCCACCTGCCATTGCAGGTTAGATGTAAAAGATGCAGGTTCAATTTCTGGGTGGGGAAGATTCCCTGGAGAAGGAAACAGCAACCCACTCCAGTATTCTTGCCTGGAGAATCCCATGGACAGAGGAGCCTGGCGGGCTACAGTCCATAGGGTCTCATAGAGTTGGACATGACTGAAGCAACTTAGCACGGAGTCACTACTGGCAGTCAAGATGATACGCTCACATCACAGGCAACTAAAATTTAAACTGCTATATTTAAAAATAATAGTGACAAAATTAGTAAGATTCCTGCTAATGCAATATCTATGCTAATTTAGTTCTAAATTTAAAGGAATGTGCCGGGGTCCAGCCCCTGCGGGTCCAGGGAATTCGAAGGGGGGATGGCGTCGGCGAGGAAAAACTTATTTATTTAGAAATATAAGACTAGGAAATAATAGTATAGTGGGAAAATTAAGATGGAGAAAAGAGGCTGAATAACTTGGTTTACATGGAAAACCAATAAAACCTCGCGACAAGAGGTTTGCACCATCTACGTTGGGCCGCCGGCGCCCACTTGAATCTCTAAGGGTGCCCCACCTTGGGCTCCCTTTCGCGCAGGACTTAAAAAGCCAGGGCAAGTAAGTAGACGTGGTGAGCCTCCACGCCCCAGATGGGAATTCAGCCAGAAATTAGAGTAAAGAAGAGACACGGGGAAAGCCCAGCATCGGTGCAAGACTCCAAAAACTATTTTTCAAAATCAGCTTATATACCCCAAGTTATACATAGTGGAATATGCAGAGTTATGCAGGGGCAACAGTCCTGACCTTCATTGAGACAAGGTTTTCCTTTTGCATATCCTCCCTTATACAAAAGGTCTCAGGTGGTTTACATTATCTTCTGGCCAACAGGCCTGTTAACATTTCTATGGCTCTCTTCTCAGATAATTGTCCGCTAATCAGAGAACTCCGAAGCTACGTTCCTATAGAACAAAGGTGCAGTGGGTTGTAACAAAGAAAGTACTTAACTCAAAGATCTAATATTGTTAATACCAGGTCTACTACCTGTTTTTCTATATACCAACTATATTTTACAAATAAAAGATATGGAAATTTGGCAGCAAGTATTGGCTCAACAAATGAAACCTTTAATCAGTCCTATTCTAATGATTTTGACTCCTTGGAAGCTCCTACATTCCTAGGATGTTTTAAGCTTCCTGTGCCTCCCGCGTCAGGAGGCCTCAAGCAATCACATGCTCAGCTGTAAGAGTCTTGCAGGCAGGCTAGAAAGCCATCAGAGGGGTTTTTGGATTGAAACACTCTATCGAATGCAGAAGACTAAAGCCCTTAGTTGACTTTTTCCAGAGAATGTCAGAAGAGTGGAAAGGCAGGCAGATTCTTATTTTGGGGTGTACATGCTCAGGAAATGCCAGGGGGAAAACCCTGAGATTTGACTCGTCCTTGCCCATCAAAATCTCCTGCCGCGTGACCTTGTCACGGGTGGGATTCCTCACGCTGGCTCCCGGCAGGAATGCAAAATCGGTTACATGCTAGCAGTTTACCGCTTATTCATCTTTGCAGTAACTGCAATGGTACATCAAAACCTTTCTCAGACAAATTTGCAGTTGGAGATGCTATTATAAGACGTGTATCTTCTTTCCAAACAACTGGATATAAAAGTTTGAACTGAAGATATGAAACCCTTCCTAACTACACGGATTAAATCATACAACAGTAGAATAGGTGTCCTGCAAATAGTCTGATATTGTTTTTATATAAATACACATGGGTTAATCACATAGATCTTTTTTTTACCATACTCAGAAGTCGGTACATTTTCAAATCTGGAAAAAAAAAAGATGAAGCCAGGATAAACATCAGCCATCCCAGGCACCAACCAAAGTGCTTAGTCGAATGAGTCCTGCTGCCACCTGTGCTCAGATACTTCTGCAGAGAATTTACAGTCATTATGCTATTAATTTCTATAGGACATCTTTCAAGAGGAAGTACCAGGCAGCTTGTTCAAGTGAGAGTATAGGTGTGGCTTGGTTCTCAGCATCAGCCCACCCACTGGCGGCCTTGGACATGTCATTTCAAAGTCACTTTCCAATACTGGCTCATCAATTGTAACAAATGTACAATGCTAACGCATCATATTAATGATAGAGGAAACTGGATATGGGGACATTTTACTCTCAATTTTTTTTCTGTAAAGCTAGAATTTCTTTATAGTCTTTAAATTTTTCAAAAAGTCAACTTCATATTGATTAAGAAGTTAAGGTTAATAATGACCTTTCCAACTTGACTCATTAAGAATTGTGAGCCCGATCCAATACATAAGCGTTGAATTTTACTGAAATATATTTCTTTAAAAAGCTTACACCACTTTATCAAAATCCTCTAGGATAGTTACTAAAAAAGAAAACAAAAACAAAAAACCCATGACTCTGAATCTCAGAGATGAACTGGGTGCCTAAGAATCTGCATTTTAGTAATCACCCAACTACTCACCCAATTCTGAGCTTGAGGATATCACTTTGCTGCTGTTGCTGCTGCTAAGTCGATTCAGTCATGTCCGACTCTGTGCGACCCCATAGACAGCAGGCTACCAGGCTCTGCCGTCCCTGGGATTCTCCAGGCAAGAACACTGGAGTGGGTTGCCATTTCCTTCTCCAATGCATGAAACTGGAAAGTGAAAGTGAAGTCGCTCAGTCGTGCCCAACTCTTAGCGACCCCATGGACTACAGCCTACCAGGCTCCTTCGTCCATGGGATTTTCCAGGCAAGAGTACTGGATTAGGTTGTCACAATTCATCAGATTGAAAAAAAAAAAAACATATCCTTATTTAACTCATGCAAAGATGGAAATTTTGAAAGGTGTTGGTAAATGAAATTAACATGACTTAAATTTATTGATAAATCTCACCTTAATTTCTTTCATTTAATGATAACTTATTTTCTTACAGTTTGAGTTTTAACTTTGAAATATATTTAAAACATAAGTCAGTTTTCTACTTTTTACTTTTTTTGATTGAAACAAAGCATCCTAGTCATTTCAAATAGTGAAGAAAATATTGAATTTTTTTTTATAGACAAGATTTCTTTATGCAGGCTAAGACATCCAAACTCTTAACCATTGTTAATTTGAGATTTAAAAATACCATTGAAAGTAGTTCTCCTAGTTTTGGTAATTAATTCTGTAATGCTCTTGGGTTGTGATGTTTTTCTAAGAGTATTGTTGATAAATGATGTGACCAGCTGATCCTACTAACCAACTGCAGCTGATATTTAAAAAATGCCATCAAAATGTGTTTTTAAAAATTGTTCTGAAACAATTTGTGTATCAAATGTTAACAATTCCATTTTATCCATTTTCAGTAATTTTACAAAAAAAATTACCCTCCATCAGCTTTTTAAAAATTAAATTTCATATTTTGAGGTAATTGTACATACATTCATGTGCAGTTGTAAGAAATAATTACACAGAGATCCTCTGTGCCCTTTACCCAGTTTTTCCCAAAGGTAACATCTTATAAAAGTATACTACAATATCACAACCAGGATGTTGAGATTGATGTAGTCAAGATACAGAACATTTCATCACCAAAAGAATCCATTCTGTTGCTCCTTAATGGTCACACCCACTTTCTACCTGTCCCCACTCCCACCTTTAATCCATGATAACTACTATAACTGATTTATTCTCTATTTCTATAATTATGTAATTTCAGGATTGTAATATAAATGGAGACAGTTTATAATCTTTGGGGATTGTCATTTTTAAAGCAGTATTATTATCTGGAGATTCATCTCCATTGTTTCCTGTTATCAATAGTTTGTGCCTTTTTGTTGCTGAGTAGTATTCCATAATGGATATAGCACAATGTAACTAGCCATTTGAAGAACATCTGGGCTGATTCCAGTTTTTGGTCTTTACAAATGAAGCTGCTGTGTACATTTGTGTACAGGTTACTGTGTGATAAATGCCCAGAAATGCAGTTGCTGAATTGCATAGTAAATGCTTGTTCAGTTTTTCAGAAACTGCCAAACTGCTTTCCAGGATGGCCATACCATTTTATAGTCCCATTGGCAAGCTATGAGTCATCCAATTTCTCTGCATTCTCACCAGCAGTTGGTGTTGTCAACATTTTTAATTTTAGTTATTCTGATAGGTAGTGATATCTCATTGTGGTTTAAATTTGCATTTCTCAATAATGTTGAACATCTTTCATGTACTGATTTCCAATCTGTGTGTCCTATTCAGTGAACTGTGTCTCCATTGGATTTTTTGGGTTTTTTTAATTGTTGGGTTTTTCCCTCCAGCTTTATTAAAGTGAAATTGACAAATGAAATTGTAAGATATTTAAAGTATACCACAAAGTGGCTCAATATTTCATCATGAAAGGTTTCCTCCCATTTAATTAATTAACACATCCATCACATCTTTATCTTTTTTGGGGAGTAAGAGGGTGGTAATATTTAAGTTCTACTCTGACAAATTTCAATGATACAACACTGTGTTATCAGCTGTGGACACCATGCTATACCTTAGATCCTCTGACCTTATTCACCTTATAACTGAAAGTTTGTTCCTTTTTACCAACCTGTCCCTATTTTACTGTTGCATTTTTTTTTTGTTTTTGCATCACTTTTATTGATATTCTCTCATCACTCTTGATATTACCAGATACTGTTGCATTTTGAGAGCTTTTAAAATACAGTCTAAGTAGTAGCTCTTTGTCAAATATGTGTCTTGCAAATATTTTTCTCCCATTCTGTAGCTGTTTTTTCATCCTCTTACGAAGTCTTTCACAGAGCGAACATTTTAGCTTGGTTCTGTCACATTATTTAATTTTATGTTTTAGTATTTTAATATCTACCATGCAATGTGTTTTGNGAGCTTTTAAAATACATTCTAAGTAGTAGCTCTTTGTCAAATATGTGTCTTGCAAATATTTTTCTCCCATTCTGTAGCTGTTTTTTCATCCTCTTACAAAGTCTTTCACAGAGCGAACATTTTAGCTTGGTTCTGTCACATTATTTAATTTTATGTTTTAGTATTTTAATATCTACCATGCAATGTGTTTTGTAATTTTTTGAATGTATATGTTTATTTTAATACTTTGAACATTATTTATTTTTGATCTAACAATTATTGTTGGAACTGTAACAAAACTTTTAATCCTATGTCTGTTTAGACAGAATCTAACTCCACACTGTGAGTAATCACAGATTATATATCCTTTTGCTTCACTTTTACCCCTCCATTCAATATTAGTTACCATTTTTCTTAGCATTTACTTTTGTATTGCTAAATAAACTTCCTTTAATTTCCCTTGATTTATTAGTTTCCAACGATATCTTTTGAAGACTTGCTATAAAGTGTGAGTGAATGCAGCAAATATTAACACCTACTCATTCTTTGAGATCTCTTCTCAAATCTGTTATATATGTTGTTCCCGTGCAGTCAGGATTATTACATTTACATTCTGCATTATTACCATAATCCCTGCATTTGCTTTCATCTTTGTCCTACAGTAAAGTAGATCAATCTCAATGCCAGTCCTATTGTCTTTCTCACTTACCTCCTGGCTGACTGAAGTTCATCTAGTATTTTCTACAAGAAGGGCTCATCACATGTTCCAAATGTTTATTTCTTGCCTTTGCACTCAGTGACATTTTACTAGTGTGTTAGTCTTTGCTTACAATTTCTCTTGAGGATTTATAAGCATTGCTTCACTATTTTCTGGTTTGGGAATTTGCTCTTGGGAAATCTGAGACCAGCCTTATTTTTCTCCTTTGAAAATGACTTAGTATTTTTGCATAATTCCCCAAAGAATTCTTTGTCTTTGAAGCTCAGTAGCTTAGCTTTGCAGTATGTCTCTGTGTTACTTTCCTGAGACATTGTATGTCCTTGCAATTTTGCAATCAAATTTTTATTTTTTAAAAAAAATCATGGTGAAATAGTCATAGTTTTCAAGTTGTCTAAAACAGATTTTTTTTTTTCTCATGGTAAATGTCCTTCAGATCCTGTTTGTTTTCTTTTTCTTTTCCTCACTTGTTTTTAATAAGATATTTGCAGTTTTGGTGATTTCTTGGTGGCTTCATTTTTGAGAGAGATGAGTATTTTCTGCATCAGATATTTACCATATTTCCAGGAGATTCCACATGGAGGTGCAGCCAGGCCTACATTTTAAGTTAGCAGGAGTTTTCTTTTGTTTCTGGATTTTAAGAGGGTTTTAATGAGTTTTTACAGCCTTTAGTTCTTACTGATGATGGAAAAAGGCAGCTACAGGGGTTTCCACTTAAGTCTCTGTTCTCCCCCCACCACACAAGGTAGACTGTTACCTGAAATTATGTCTTGTTGGTGTAATTCAGTTTTACCTTCTCCACTCTTTACCTCAAAACTAAGTCCAGGGAACCTGCCATTGTATACTATATCCCTTCAGTTCCAAAAAAAAAAAAAAAAAAAATTAGATCTTTGCAACTCAGGGCGTGCACGTGTCCTTAGAAGGTGTGCTTGATGCACTTCGTGATCTGTTTCTGATCATGTAGGCATTCTCCCCTTCACTCTTTCACATGCTCCTCATGTAATTCCAGTCCACTGAAATTCTCCCCAGTCCTTCCTGTTTCCTCTAGTTTTGTGAATAGAGGTTTCAGCAATCTCCTACTTTCTTTGAAGGAAGAGCTTGCGTTTCTGCCTGTCATCCTCTCGGTTGCTTTAGATTCCCTTCCAAGGAAAGGAAAAAATGGAAACTTTATGCCCCATCTTCAAACCAGAGGTCCTTAAATTAAATTCTCACCTGGCTGAAGTTTAGTCAGTTGTAGCTTCCAGCCATAATCACTTGCTGGAGACTTTCTGGAGGCACAAAGAAACAGGAGTATGCAAGGGAAATGCGGCCAGTGAGAAATTTCCAGTGGTGGATATTTCTCTTATTGCACGTGTCCTTTTGAACATCTATATGGTGACTCTTCCCTGATCTTTGTCCTTTTCTGATGAGATAAACGGGCCTAGTTCATAATGTACATAGATGAAGGATGGTTTTTTAAGGTCCCCCATGACCTGGGTGATATGTGGTATCTCAGCCTTTGTTGCCTCTTCAGTTCCCATTTGATCTGTGAGCCACCTGAAAATACCCTGCTGTCAGCAACGAATCTGCTGTACCTCATGTCTTCTTCCAATAGTGTACTTAATGTTTCCTACCTCCTAGAAACACGTGAAAGGAAACCAATACAAAGACACTTCAGTTTATGACACTGCAGACAAAGCTTTACAATCTGCTCATTATGAAGGGATTTTTCCTCTTTGGAATCCTTCCTTGGCTGCTTTTTTAGGGCAACAGATTTTCCCCAAATCATCAAACAAAAATTCCCTTATCCCTAGTATCTTGCATGAGAGAAAAAGAATTTTTCGAGACATCATATGTCTGAAAACATCTTTATTCCTCCCTCATTTTAATTAAGAAATTGATTGGGTATAAGCTCCTAGGTCAGAGAAGGCGATGGCATCTCACTCCAGTAGTCTTGCCTGGAAAATCCCATGGACGGAAAAGCCTGATAGGCTACAGTCCATGGGGTCACAAAGAGTCAGACACAACTGAGTGACCTCACTTTCACTTTTCATTTTCATGCATTGGAGAAGGAAATGGCAACCCACTCCAGTGTTCTTGCCTGGAGAATCCCAGGGACAGCGGAGCCTGGTGGGCTGTCGTCTATGGGGTTGCTCAGAGTCGGACACGACTGAAGCGACTTAGCAACAAGCTTCTAGGTTGAATACAATTTTATCTCAGAATGTTGGAGGTGTTACTTCATTTGCTAGCTTCAAAGACTGTGGAGAAATCCAATGCCTGATTCTTGAACTTGTGAACTTCCCCATCTCTGGGAAATTTTAGGATATTTTCTTTATTACTACTATTCTGAAATTTCATCATAATGTCTTACTGTGGTTCCTTTTATCGTTAATATGCCACACTTCTGTTGGTTCCCTTAAATCAACAAATCTGTGGTTTTCAGCTTTGGAAAATTATTCCTTTCCATCATTTTCTTTTTCTGGGAATTTTACTGTCCAAATGTTGAATCTTAGATATAAAAAAATTATTTTACTATGGTCAGGACACAACATGAGAGCTACCCTCTTAACAAATTGTTAAGGATACAAGTCATTGTTGTTGACTATAGGTACAGTGCTGTACAGCAATCTCTTGCTTAACTGAAACTCTATGCCCATTGATTAGTAACTCCCCATCTCCCCCTCCTCTTAGCCCCTGGCAACCAAAATTCTCCTCTTTGATTTTGTGAATTTGATTATTTCAGATACCTCAAATGAGGAGAACTGATCTCACAGAGTCAACAGTGAGCACTGGCGTGAAGTGAGATCTTAATTCCCTGTTCAGGAAGTGAACCTGGGTAGCCTGGATAACACCCTGAAAGCCTAGCCATCAGGCCAGCAAGAGCTAGAGGCTGGAAGCTATTTTTCCCTGCATCTTTGCCCCCAGTGAAAAATACATTTCTTATGGAGGCAAAATGGAGAAGGAAATGGCAGCCCACTCCAGTATTCTTGCCTAGAGAATCCTGTGGGCGGAGGAGCCTGGTGGGCTGCTGTCCATAGGGTCGCACAGAGTTGGACATGACTGAAGCGACTTAGCATGCATGTATGCATTGGAGAGGGAAATGGCAACCCACTCCAGTGCTCTTGCCTGGAGAATCCCAGGGACGGGGGAGCCTGGTGGGCTGCCATCTATGAGGTCGCAGAGTAGGACACGACTGAAGCGACTTAGCAGCAGCAGCAGCAGCATGGAGGCAAAAACTATGAATGCAGGTGCAAAGTTTATTATTAGAGACAGAACAACAATAAGTGGGAGAGCACACAGAAAACAGTTAAGATAGAAGCAAGACAGAGATGCACACTTGGAGAGAAAGGGTGTGGGCATCCCCCTAAATGAGGAGGAGCATGGGAAAGAGGCAGTTAAATCATTTACAAAGGGCAGCTCTTCCAGGTCTTTGTTCACCTTTGGCCAGTTATCCAGTTTCTTTCTCCACATCTGATCTGCCCTAGGACCTCCCTCTCGCCACACGTATGCACAGCTTTTGTCCAGGATAGATCCTAGCCCAGAGGCCTATGGGATCACATATTAGCATCATATATTATGGGGTGGTGCCTCCTGCTTTTGACTCTGAAGGAGGCTTTCTGAGCATGTGAAATGTCTCTCTTACTCCAAGGATGGGAAATATATGACCTCCTGATCCATTACTAAAACAAGGTTTTGCCTCTCTATTCTTGCCATGATTGCTATCTTAAGGTGTCCACAGGAGACAAAGCCTGGCTAGTTACCTTATTTCAGTCATTACTTCCATTTCAGAGAGCAAACGGGAGGCTGGTTATAAATATATAACCTGGAGGCCACCCATCCTGTTTCATGAAATGTAAACAGAAGGCTAGTTGTAAGTGTCTGGCCTGAGACCCATCTTTTTCTTGCTCCAATGTAAACAGGTGGCCAGTTGTAAATGTCTAGCCTGGGGGCCATCTATCTCCTGCTTCAGAATCACACATCATTTCTGTGACTGGCTTATTTCCATGATTGGCTTATTTCCATTAGCATACTGTTCTCAATGTCTCTCTGTCTGACCATAAAAAAGCTGAGCACTGAAGAACTGATGCTTGTGAACTGTGGTGCTGGAGAAAACTCTTGAAGAGTCCTTTCGACTTCAAGGAAATCAAACCAGTCAATTCTAAAGGAAATCAACGCTGAATATTC
This sequence comes from Neotragus moschatus, assembly GCA_006410615.1. Taxonomy (NCBI): domain Eukaryota; kingdom Metazoa; phylum Chordata; class Mammalia; order Artiodactyla; family Bovidae; genus Neotragus; species Neotragus moschatus. Next base: position 415,042 of record SJYA01000080.1, on the reverse strand, counting down.
ATTGGAAGGATTGATGCTGAAGTTGAAGTTGTAATACTTTGGCCACTTGATGCGAAGAGCTGACTCACTGGAAAAGACTCTGATGCTGGGAAAGATTGAGGGCAGGAGGAAAAGGGGACGATAGCGGATGAGATGCTTGGATGGCATCATCGACTTAACAGACATGAGTTTGAGCAAACTCTGGGAGATAGTGAAGGACAGGGAAGCATGGAGTGCTGTAGTCCATGAGGTCACATAGAGTTGGACACGACTGAATGACTGAACAACAACTCTTGCTGGGGCCCCGGTCCTGCCTTTCATAGCTCTGTCTATGGAAAGCCCACAGGTAAAAACCTCTCTCCTGACAGCAAATGTCTCTCGATTTCTGTTAGGTAGGTAGAAGAGGGAAAAGGAGTCCAAAATGGCGATGGCTAAAAGACAAAGAAGGGAAAAGCCCGCGAAAATAGAACAAAAGAAGGTCTGAGGACTGGAATGAGGACCTCAGGCAAAACAAACAACCCTCCTGGCTGGCCCAGTTTACATAGGACAGGCCCAGGGAGAGATAAACATATAAATAGAGAAGCCAAATCTAGCTCTCCCTCTCTCTCCTGCACGCTGGAGCGCTCTTCTCACATCTTTGGATCGGCGGGATTTTCCTGCTATCTTCTAAATAAAATAGAGCTGTAACACTGAGCTGTAACACTGATTTGTCTAAGAGCTATAGCATGGTCCGTTCGAGACCTGAGAGCTATAACACGGTCTGTCCAAGACCCGAGAGCTGTGACACGCAGAGGGGGCTTTAATGTCTGTCACTCCAAATCTTTGTTGTGACGAGACAAAGAACCGAGGAACATACACTTGCATGACAATTTCTTTTCCACTGTCATATTCTAGCTGCAGCCCACTGTAAGATTGAGCCCCCCAAAGTCTCAGGGCTGACTGCCCGACGCTTCAATTCCCCTGGCCAAAGGCAATTCCTCTTGTTCTTCTCGCTTTGCTATTTCATATTTCTTCCTAGGAACTCTGTGGTTTCCTCTTTTACACTCTGTCTTCAACCCCCTTCACCTCTTTCTGTTACTCCCTTCATCTTTTTATTCCTTCTTTCTCTTTTTCCCTCTTGACTACTGACCTTAGGAGGTCAGTCCTTATTCTAACACTACTTCCTTTGAACATTTCTTTCTGGACTTTCCTGGTTCTTTCTCTTTTTATCCCCTCTTTCAGTCTCTCTTCCTTTCTTCTATAACTTCAAACTTCTCTTTGCTATTTTATTTCTTAGTCTCTATTTCTTTCTGCCTCTCTCTGTGTGTTTCTCTTTCTTGCTCACATTCTTAACCTCTTCTCCTTTTGCTGAAAAAAAGCTTAATGTGAAACATAAACATATGTAAAAGAAGGGCATAAATCATTAACCATTTGTGGTTAATGGGGCATAAACCATTAAAGTTTAGCAAGTAATTATAAATTGCGCACCTATGTAACTTCTGCAAAGGTGGCAAATAGACTAATGCTAGGATTCAGAGCCTTCAGTACGTACCGTCCTGACCACAAATACTTCAATCTTCACAAGCCTCTCAGTTTTGTATATCATTTTCTTGCTTTTCTTTATAGCATGATAACTTTTGTGTGTCTCTTAAACAGTATAGTTTAGTTTTGCCAATTTTGAATGTTATTGCCAGGGAATCATACCGTATATATTCTTTCATGTCTTTCTTCTTTCACATTAGGTTTATAAGATTTATCAATATTGCTGCTTGTAGCTAGAATTCATTCATTTTCATTGATTCTTATTATTCATTGGATGGACGTGCTGAGATTTATTCAACTATCTGACATCAAATTGTAGTTTTCAGATGACTTGGTTTCCCTTTAAAAATAAGGGCTGGATTTGCTGCCCCCTTGTGTCTTTCAACAACTATAACAACATCATTATATAGATCTTACTCTTCACTGGCAGAGCTCCCCAGATCAGAGTTTCACCAGGCCAGCTTGCTCAAATTACACCAGGGGGCTGAGGAGACCAAACCTTTCAGCTGCAAAGAGCTCTATGAGGGAGAGGCCTTTATTACCAGCACAAAGCTCACTGCTAACTCTATTGAGGTTTGAGTTACCAGGTCTGAAAAGAATTTGCCATCAATAGATCTGCCAAATATAGTGGGGAGGTGCCCAGGTGCCTAAACGAATATTTTTCCAAAAGATACCTTTTACAATGTTATTAACTCAGATACCAAGCCTTACTCTGAAAGCAGGCTGGGGAAATTCACTTCAACAGGCATCTTATTCTTTTATTCACCTGATGTTGATTGAGTACCATACATTGTTCTAGGTATTAGAATACAAAACTCAACAAATACAGTAAACAAATAGGCACGTACCTTTTAAGTGATTTTTTATCACAAGTTGGTGATAAGTATTAAAAAGAAAGCAAATTAATGGTAACGAAATAGAGGATAACCAGCTGGCTCTTGAAATGCCATTCAGAGAAGGTGACATGCAGAAAGGTGCATGATGTAACAGAGCAAGCCACGTGAGGGTCCAGGGGGAGAGCATAGGTGAAGGGAACTACAAGGCAAAAGCCTTGAGGAGGAAAAGAACTAATTATGCTTGCAGAATACGGAGAAGCTTAGTTTGATGAAAACAGAGGAGGGAGGCTGAGATTAGCAGGAGACGAGGTGGAGAGATAGGTAGAACATTGCAGGTATGGTAAGAAAATTGGATTTTACTCTGAGAGAGATGGAAATCCACTGGAGAGTTGAAGTGGGGAGTGATGTGGTTTAATTTATGCTTTGAAATTACCCCTCTGGCTCCTGGGTAGAAAATTGATTCGAAGGGTACAAAAGTGTAAACAGGGCAGTAAAAGATAAAACTGTTGCAAAAAATCCTAGCCAGAAATGAGATAACTTTGGACTAGGTGAAATGGTGGAGGTTGTGAGAAGTGGTCATATGAAGGGTGTATCTTGAAGACTGAGCCCACAGGACATGCTGATGGACTGGTTGTGGCAAAAGAGGAAAACAAGAGTTCAGGATGATTTCTGGTTTGGGCTTAGCAGGTAGTAGAGGGGTGGAGATCAGAGTGGTCAGGGAAAGAGACACATCGCAAGTTCTAGTGGGAGTGCATTAACCTTGAGATACTTATTATGTTGTAGCCACCTGTTCTGGGAAACAAACTCACACAGAAGGACAGTGCAGATAGTGGAGTGCAGTTTATTACACCAGCGGGCCCAAGCCAGAGTCTCCTCTTAGCCAAGGACCCCGACCAGTTTTTGTGAAAACCTTATGTATCCTAAGTGTATAAGTTTCCCTGAAACTAATCTGAACAAAGGAAAAAGAAAGATACAATCAAAGTTAACCCATGATCATATGCCTTAAGCCTAGGTAGTTAACAGTGGACAATTATCAATAGGCCTGTGGTCATACCCCAATAAGCATAATAGAATATATGATTCTATTCGGTTACACAGATAATTAGGGTTTTCTTTTGGTGAGGGAGAGCCCTGGGGCTCTTCCTTCTGGGGGCCTGGTTTTCCAGTTGGTATGTTGTTTCCATAGGTACTGGGCATATAGCTCAAAGTCCACAGTCTGGCCCAAGATGGAGTCCTGCTTTCAAGATAGAGCCTGTTCTGTTTCCTCCATCAATTACATATCCAAGGGGGCGTGTCCAGTAGATGGGTGGCACATAAGTCTTGGATAGAGACGAGGACTAGAGGTATACATGTGGAACCATTGTGGAACTGAATGAGATTACTAAGGAGTGAGAGTAGAAGAAAACATGGCTGAGGACTACACTCTGGGACANCATCAATTACATATCCAAGGGGGCGTGTCCAGTAGATGGGTGGCACATAAGTCTTGGATAGAGACGAGGACTAGAGGTATACATGTGGAACCATTGTGGAACTGAATGAGATTACTAAGGAGTGAGAGTAGAAGAAAACATGGCTGAGGACTACACTCTGGGACAGCTGGAAGAAAGGTGGGGCCAGCAAAGAAACCTGCACAGGAATGGGCAGTGAGGAAGAAGGAAAAGCAAGAGCATTTNTCCTTTCAGGCCCCCCACCCTGTCTAAGGGCGCTTAGATTCACAAACTCTGCCTCCGCAGCCTCAGTTTGGGGCCCTGAAACACCCCTTCAGAGACTCCCTCCTTCTCAACCTCTGTCTCTTGGCTCCCTGCCTGGTTGCCGTGGAAACAGGTTCCACTGCGGACAAAGGAGGGAGCTGGATCCCGCTTCCTCCCGGTCCTACTGATGAGGATTTTTAGACCGTGGAGACTGCGCTGCCCTGCCCTGCACCTGCCCTCACTCCCCGTGTTCTCACTCAAGTGGAGCTTGCCCTCCCTCGCCCCTGACGAGACCATGTGTAAAAGTGTGACCACAGGTGAATGGAAGAAAATCTTCTACGAGAAAATGGAGGAGGCAAAGCCAGCGGACAGCTGGGACCTCATCATAGATCCCAACCTCAAGCACAACGTGCTAGCTCCAGGCTGGAAGCAGTACCTGGAGTTGCATGCTTCGGGCAGGTGAGTAGCCCAGGAAGCAGGCTCTGCAGGCAGCCCCAGGGACACCTTTCCAGAAGAGACAGAAGCGTGGAGAACCCATGTGCTAACAGTCAGCTTTGCTGTGAGGCCACTGTAGACTGGGAGGCAGAGGAAGAGACGTCAATGGGAGCTGGGACATGTGAGTTTGACCCCAGTTCTTCCACTGAGCACCTGGTAACTTTCCCTCTCTGAGTCACAGCTCTAAGTGCTGATATTTTATCTATTTCTATATTTAATAACCTCTTGATAGCTCAGTTTTAAAGAATCTACCTGCAATGCAGGAGACTCCGGTTTGATTCCTAGGTTGGGAATATTCACTGGAGAAGGGATAGGCTACCCACCCCAGTATTCTTGGGCTTCCCTTGTGGCTCAGCTGGTAAAGACTCTGTCTGCAATTCAGGAGACCTGGGTTTGATCCCTGGGTTGGGAAGATCCCCTGGAAAAAGGAAAGGCTACCCACTCCAGTATTCTGGCCTAGAGAATTCCATGGGCTGTATAGTCCAGGGGGTCACAAAGAGTTGGAGAACATGACTGAGCAACTTTCACTTTCAACCTCCTAAAAAGGTTGAAAGCCAAGAGAAGGGGGACGTGCTTGTGGGTCAAGAGATCTGTGTTCTGGTCCTGGACCCATTCAGCTTCAATCTCTTTACTTCGGCTTGACTTAATATAAACTACTGAACACATGAAGTATGTGGAAACTAGCTTTACTCTTCATGGCCTTTGAACAGTTCAGTTTCCCTCTTGGACCTCTTTCCTCACTTGGCGGAAGAAAGGGTTAGCGTAGATCCTTGTTCCTCAGGGAACAGTAGTATCAGCACCACCTGAAACTTGTTAAAGATGCAGACTCTTGGGTTCTATTCTAGGCCTACTGAATCAGAACCTGCATTTCAACAAGGTTCCTAGGTGATTCGTACTTACAGTAATGTCCGTGATGACTTTCCAGCATTCTTGTCCGTGGGTGGATCATGTAAAGACTTGCCTCTGGGACACAAGGTTTGGAGGCTGAGTGGTGCAGCCTGGGGGTCAGAAGCAAGGCCTTCCTTTCTACTCTCCCTGGTTCCAGTCGCTCAACTTAAGAAGCATCTACTGGGCACCTGCTGCGTGTTGGATACCAGCTCTGCCTCTAACTGCCTGTGTGTTCCGCTTTCTTACTCTCTGTGTCTCAGGGTAAAACAAAGGGCTAACTAGGTGACTCCTAAGGTCCCTCCAGGTCTGACATTTTCCATTCCAAGTTTTGTCGTTTTGTTTCAGAGAGGGGAAACAGTCCCCGAAGGATGTGAGTAAAAGAAAATAGATAAAAAATGAAAGTGTGGAACCCCTTGCCCAGCTGACAGGACAGATGCCAAAGGACTGGACGCTTGTGGACAGGGCCCAGGAGCTGCTCAGGGCCCAGGGCTTGTGGGGCTGAGCGGGGAGGGCTGGCGTCTCCTCCGGACCCGGCTGATGGCCTGAGAGCCCCAGCTGGCCCCAGTTAGCTCACTCTGGGTGTAGACTGCCTCCGTATCCAGGACTGCAGGCACGTTAATCTTGGCCCTGGCCCAGAGGCTAAGAAGTGGTAACGGTGTCATTTACTCCTGGTTTGGGTCTAGCCTGTTCACTGTCAGTGTTGACAGGTAAGAGCGTGTGGATGGATTTTGCGTTTTCTTGGTGATGTGGGCCATCCCTGCTATCAGACTCAAAGGATATTTGAGCAGGAAGAACTCTTTTCGTGCAACGTGCACATTTTACATGTGAGGAAAGCTGCCCAGAGCCACTCTCCTAGAGGCAAGGCCCTTGGGCATTGAGATGGAGGGCACTGAGGCTTCTGCAGGGCACAGAGAAGGGCCCCGAGATGGCTGAGCACTGCTGGATGCCAAGCGCATCCTGAGGCTCGGGCTCTGGTCTTAGCAGAGCACACAAGGGGGCGGGCTGAGCAGCCACCTGGGGAAAGCTAATGAACTCAAGGAGCCATAAACACACTGCCTCCACCTCCCAGCTCTGCTTCCTGCCCCACACCTCCCTCCTGCAGTCTGTTTCCACTGTCTCCACTCTGTCCTCTCCTCTCGCCTCTCCTCGTCCCCGCAGGTTCCACTGCTCCTGGTGCTGGCACACCTGGCAGTCGCCCCACGTGGTCATCCTCTTCCACATGTACCTGGACCGCGCCCAGCGGGCAGGCTCGGTGCGCATGCGCGTCTTCAAGCAGCTGTGCTATGAGTGCGGCACGGCGCGGCTGGACGAGTCGAGCATGCTGGAGGAGAACATCGAGTGCCTGGTGGACAACCTCATCACCAGCCTGCGTGAGCAGTGCTACGGGGAGCGCGGCGGCCAGTACCGCATCCACGTGGCCAGCCGCCAAGACACCCGGCGGCACCGCGGCGAGTTCTGCGAGGCCTGCCAGGAGGGCATAGTGCACTGGAAGCCCAGCGAGAAGCTGCTGGAGGAGGAGGCGACCACATACACCTTTTCCCGGGCACCCAGCCCCACCAAGCCGCAGGCCGAGGAGGGTTCTGGCTGCAATTTCTTCTCCATCCCCTGGTGCTTGTTTTGGGCCACGGTCCTGCTGCTAATCATCTACCTGCAGTTCTCCTTCCGCAGCTCCGTCTAAGATTCCCTTGCTGGGCCCAGGGAGACGCTGGAGCCCCAAGGCCCAAGGGGCCAGCCAGCTGCTGGGAGGGGGTGAAGAGAGACCTGGGCTGGGAGTGGGGTTAAGTTCTAGCGCTGGTGCCACCAATGACTCCACAGGGATCCTGCACAAATCACCCAGCCTTTCCGTCTATAATATTAACGGTTTGGGTTTAATAGTTGGTTTTTCGAAGAGACCCAGGGCCCCAATGCTCTGCATGGTGCCTTAGGGACTTTTTGCATTTGGAAGGGAGACTGAGGGAGTGGCTTTCCCCTGATCCTACCTCCCATCCCTAACTTCTACCTCCTCCTCTTGCTTTAATCAGAGCAGCTCCATGTTAGATGGAGTTTTATTTAAGAGTTTTGGATGGAAAAAGGTCCAACTGGTTTTAAAAAGTTTGAAAGTTACAGGACTAGGTGATCTTAAGGGGCTTTCCACAGTGATGAGCTCACCCTTGCCTTCTGGTTCCCCCTACCCCTACCCCTCATTATCACCCACATCGGGAGCAGCGGCCTTAACCTAGTGTATGCGTCTCTTCCAGAGCTCTGTCTCCACACACACAGCAGAGGTTCCTCTCAAAGAGACAGAGAGGTGGGGGCACTAGGCTGCCCTTTTCTCCTGGGTCACATGTCAGGGTCACATTCCTAGTTTCCAGCTTCCCTCCATTCAGGGAAGACATGGTGGTTGGGTGGAGCCCTGTAGCGCTTGGCTTCCCACTCACTGCATGTGAATCATCAGAGAGTTTAGCAGGGGTTTAGAAGGTAGAGTGTTAGAAGAAAAGCAGAAAATTCCTAAGAAACAAATAAGTGTGTCTCCATTTTAGTGAAGAGTCTGCAAAGTTCAGGGACCAAGTCCGACTGATTCTCAACGGTTCTGATGGTCAGAATACAGGAAAAGAGACCTGGCTTCCTGGGCTGTTTGTTGAGAGACTTTCCCATACTGGCCAGGCTTGGTTTCTCTCACCAAAGATCAGCAGTGCACCCAGAACTACAGGGTTGGGGGTTCATTACTAAGAGAGGGAGCATTAAAGATGCAAAGGGTTTTGCCCATAGAGAAGTGCATAGGTAGGTGCAAGAATCCTGATAGCTTTCAAATGGGATGCAGTATGGTTTGGAGAGGGAGGAAAGATGATTTCTGACAGTAGGGGTATAGAATAAGGTATGGGGGAGGCAGAAAGCAAGAAGCAGGACGCTGCCTTCGTTTCTGATGTCCTCATTCACCTCACTTTTGGTAATAACTGATTCCTTCTTCTTCCCTCACCACTCCCTTTTCTAAGGGAAAGTCGCCACCATCTGTAGTGGTGGGAGGAGGGCCATTTATATATAGGCAGGCTACTTTAATAAAGATGAGATTTCTTCAATCAGGCTTCGTAGTCATTAATGTGTCCTTGAGATTCACCAGTGTCCTTGATCTGTAATAGGCCCTGATCCCCTCTCTCCCCTTTCAGGGCCCCTCACATGAACTTGATCTGGCTCCAGCTTCCAGGTCAGGGCCAGTCGTGTACATAGTCAGGAGGGATGCAGGCAGCCCTTGGCCAGTGATTCAGGGGACTCAGCATAAGATCAGTCTTATTCTTGGCCTTGCTCTGATTCTAATAACTGGCTGGTGGCTTCCTCTGCTTCACGTACACAGTATTGTTTCCTTTATCCAGGAAGCATACCTGAGCACCTTCTCTCTGGCAAGGCCTGATGCGGTGGCCACTAAGGGGTGGGCTCTCAGTGTCTCTCAGTGATCTCTGCTTACAGCAGATGTTCTCAACCTTCGCTGTAGTTTAGAAATCCTGGAGAGCTTTTAGAGAAATGCCAGTGCTCAGCCACTACCTCAGACCCATAGAATCAGACTTTCTGGGTGGCACTTGAGCATCTGAATTAGAATCAGACCCCCAGGTGACCCACTTGAGTTGCCTGGGGTAATGCCGCCTACCTGAGGAATAGGTTTTCTTTTTGTGATTATAAGCCCTGAGGTCTTCCTTGATGAACTCCCTTGGGTCCTTTAGGATTTGGGTGCAGTTTCCCTACTCACTACCCCTCCCTGCTGGGGACTTGACCCTCCCTCAAACCTCTCTGCTCCTGCCTGCCCACCTGTGACCACGGTTTTGTCTTGCTCTGAAAGTCTCCATTTTTTAAGCTCTGTCACCCTTGCCAGATACTTGTCAAACTTTGTTGCAATTATTTAATACTGGTCTATAGCTGTGAGCGACTTCATTTTCACTTTTCACTTTCATGCATTGGAGAGGAAATGGCAACCCACTCCAGTGTTCTTGCCTGGAGAATCCCAGGGACAAGGGAGCCTGGTGGGCTGCCGTCTATGGGGTCGCACAGAGTCGGACACGACTGAAGCGACTTAGCAGCAGCAGCAGCAGCATAGCTATACTCCCTGCTAGAGCATGATCAAAGTTACCCCAGATCCCGCTGTCAGGTAGTGGCAGAGCAAGGAGTCCAACTCTCACCTGGCTTTAGTCCAGAACTCTTTGCTAAAGCATTCGGCTTCTTACTGCTCTGTAGGAAGATGTCTACAGTCTATGAATGCCTCCTCTGCCTCCCTTAATGTCCCTTATACTTGCTAGGCTTGCTCACAGCTTAGCCCTTGTCTTAGCAGAGACTTCTCAGGGACAGTTCTTTCTTTGCACACATGGCCACGTGCCACATGATGAACTTGTTAGATGTACCCTAGGTGTTATACATAAATATCTCAGGGATGTTTCAGGATCCCAGGCCTCTCCCAGTGGAGGTTCTGTGCATTTGTCTTGACGTTCAAGCTAGGAGGAGACCTGTAGGCACTGAATTGGGGTTGGAGAGGCTGCAATCCTTGGTTAGGGTCAGCAAGAAGAGCTGCCTTGATCACTTCCTTCAAACTCAGCAGGCCAGGGGATCAGCTCAATCTTCTTGGGGGCTCAAGAGTCCTGCGGTTCTTGAGGGGGCTCCAGAAGATCACCAACTAAGGACAACTTCTAACATGAGTAAGTCCATAGGCCATCAGAGCTATAAGACACATTAGGGTGTCATGATTAAGTGCCCTTATTTTATGGAGAAGAAACTGAAGCCTAGAGAAAGCACCAAAGTTATAGTGTGGAGTAAGGCAAGATCATGAAATCTCAGGAAGAAACACTTAAGTCCTGGTTCTGCTACTTATTAGCTGTGTTGTTGTTGTTCAGTTGCTAAGTCCTGTCTGACACCACGGACTGCAGCATGCCAGGCTTCCCTGTCCTTCACTGTCTCCTGCAGTTTGCTCAGACTCATGTCATTGAGTCAACGATGCCATCCAACCATCTCATCCTCTGTTGCCCCCTTCTCCTCCTGCATCAGGGTCTTTTCCAGTGAGTCGGCTCTTCACATCAGGTGGTCAAAGTATCGGAGCTTCAGCTTCAGCATCAGTCTTTCCAATGAATATTCAGGATTGATTTCCTTTAAGATTTACTGATTTGATCCCCTTGTTGTCCAAGGGACTCTCAAGAGTTTTCTCCAGCACCACAGATAGAAGGTATCAATTCTTCAGTGCTCAGCCTTTGTATTTGACATAGCCTTGGGCCAATTAGTTAAGCTCCTTGAGCCCCATTTTCCTCCTCATCAAAATGGGAATAATGGATTTGCCATGGATGTCTATTATAAGGAATAAATAATACATTATCTATGACATTCCAGATTCAAAGCCCATATTCATTCTCTTCTTTCTGATGAGACTGAACAGTCATCCTTATTTTTCTTTTTTCCCTTTCAATTGGCAGCCTCCGCTTTGAGTCTTCAAGGGCTCTTCCTCTTTGTGATTTCAGTTATCTTGCTAAATAATTTAGGAAAACAAGGGTTAACTTCCCAGCCCAAGAGTTAGAAACTGGTCTATTTTACTATATGTAGTATCATTTCTTTTCTTCTCCTCATTTATCTCTCAAAGCAATGACTTCATTTTTCCAACAGCATGGTAGCGCTCCTCATTCTTCAAAGATAGCTATTAAAAAAATCTCCCCAAACAGAAAACATCAGTGATTTCTGGGCTCCATTCCCATTGGCTAAAATACCCAAGAAGGAATTTAGTTCTTTTCCAAGTCCCATTCTGGTTCTCTGTAGGACTCCCAGCTAGGAAATTTCCTTTGGGATCATTTTCGGCATTGCGTGGGTACTGCTGCATGCATCAGGGGAATGAAATCTGCCTTTATGGCTTTGTTGTGACAGGGCCTTGGAGGGTGGGTGGTGGTATAGAAAGCTCATTGACCTGAGAGCCAGAAGCCTGGGTTTCAGCCCTGACTTAGCCATTATCTAGGCATCTAGGCTGCTGACCTTGGGTAACCTAGTCTTTTTTCTTCCCTGGCTCTCAGTTTCCTCACTTACCAAGCGAAGAAGTAAGGTGACCTGAAGAGTCCCTGCTAGCTCTGACATCACTGAAAAATTTCTGCTTAGCCTTGTTTTGTCCTCAGGCATTTGGGATGGTGCCCTGACCCGGATCCCTCTGATAGGTCATCTAGTTGTTATACCAAGATTCGGTCTGCTTAGGTCAGCTTGGAGTTGGACCTTCTTATCTGAATGCCTATAGCATCTTCCTTTCCTTTCTTGCAGCAAACTGTTATATGTCTTACTCTGACTCAACCTCTTTTTAAAGATATTCACATTTTGAAAGGTAGTTACTTTGAAAGGTGTCACCTTATACAAATACTTGTGTGGTGGCGATGAAATTTCAGCCTGTGTCTTATTCTCTCTCTTCTAAAATAAGCCCCCCAAATTTTCTTCACTTCCATCTTAATAGGCCTATAATTTTATTTTGAGGACATAATAAGATACTCAGTATTTTCAAGATTCATTCACTCAATGAATGTTTGTTGAGTATATATTATGTGCCAGTCATTGTTCTAGGTGCTGGGATACATGGAAGAGCAAAGAGACTAAATCACTGACTTTATGGAGAGCAGAGGAACCAGACCAAAAGCAGTGTAAGTAGGCTGTGTGGAACACTAGTTTAAAGACTAAGGAGAAGTATAACATAGGCAAGGGGGACAGGAAAGGCAGGGGGCAGAGTTACACTTTTAGATTAGGTAGCTAGGGAAGATCTCACTAAGAGGTGACATTTGGAAAAAAAAGGTGAAGAAACTGTAAGGGGAAGGGGAAGGGCATATGAAGGCCCCGAGGTAGGAGCAGCCTGGAATGCTGATCCATGAGGAGGCCAATATGGCTAGAATGCAGTTCAGGCTTAGTAGCCATTACTAAGTGGGAATGGGGTGATGGATTCAGAGCATAGAATCCATATAGGTCATTATCAGGACGTCGGTTTTTAACTCAAGATCCGATGCCATTGGAGGGTTTGAGCAGTGAGATGATGTAATTCAGTTTACTGTTACTGTGTTGAGAATGACCACTCTGAATAACAATGAAAAAGGAAAGATTAGCCAGGAGGCTGGTGCAACAATCCAGCAAAGAGGGGATAGTGGCCTTTTCCAGGGCGGGGGCCTGTAATAGGGTGGCAGCAACTGGGATTGAGTCTGGCCATATTTTAAGGTCGAGTTGAGAGGGTTTGTTGATGACTCAGATGTGGGGTCTAAGAGAAAGGGGAGTCAAAGACACCCTAAGATTTTGGTTAGGTCACCTGGAAGAGTAGAGTTATTGCTTTCTGAGACGGGGAAGGCTGTGTGAGGAACAGATGTGGGGGCCACATCAGGAGCTTGACTGTGAACACGTGAAGGCTGAGATGCTAGAGGCATCCTGTTGGATATTGAACACAAGAGACGCCAAGGCAGGTGAATATTCACACCTATGGTTCTGAGGCAAGGACTAAGCTAGAGATGCAGGTAAAGTCATTAGCATTTCCACCATATTAAATGTCATGAGATTAGATGAGATCCCTGAGGGAGTGAGAGCTGAGAGTACAGAAAGGAGGCCCCGTTCTGAGTCCCGGGGCTGTCTGAGTATAGAGGCTGGAAAGAAGGAGACGCCCTCAGGGACTGTGGAAACTGAACAGAGAGTATGAACCACTTGAGTTTTCAGAACTATCAGGCGGCAGAGCTGGTTCTGGAGCCCGAGTCTTCACGGTCAGGGTCCAGGGCTCTTCCCAAGAGTCTAAAGTGCCTTCTCTCCCAATGGCACCGACTTACTCCTCGGATTGGAATCCTGCCCACGTCCTCTGCGTGGGGTGTGTTGTCTCATCAGGTCTGAGCTGGATGTGGGATTGTGTCTCTGATTTTTTCTTTCTTTCTTTTTTTTAAAGCATTTCATAATGTTGAAATGCACTGAAATAAAAAGACATAGTGGGAGGCCTAGACTGCCAACATGGATTTGGGCCTTGGGCATACAAACTCAGACCAAAGGGAGTTGTTGTTGGAAAGATTCCATTGTCTGGGATTCCGTCAACAGGTCTGGGCCACATGTGAGTGTTTAGTGGGCCTGGGTTAGATAAGCCAGATAATCCCAGAAGACGGGCAAGATGGAATAGTGGCATAGGATGAACAGCTGAGGGGAGGTGAGAATCCTCACCGGTAAAGTAGGTCAGCATTTCTGAGACCCCGGGCCTGCACTGCATCCATGCTGTGCCTTTCGTATCCCTGGGGCTTGTTCTGTTTGGTGCTGGCCCAATTGGCATGTTACTTTGCAGAGTCTTCCCCTGGGACTGGAGGATATTACAGGAAGAGCTCTGTTCCCACCCACACTAATCCGTTCATAATTCTGCACGCTCGCCTTGGGCACAGGCCCAGCTTGACACATCTTCCCCTTATAACACTGTTTTATCCTAATGCCCCTTCCTCACAGGGGCCTCCTGTGGAGCCTTTGCCTAAATATTGGCAGGGTCCTGGCTCTTTTTCCTTTGATCACAGGCTCATTGCTGAGAACTGAGCCTGTGTTTTTGCATACAGAAAACATTTTCCTTATCTTCTTGAAAAAAGGTCAGCACATACCAGACACAGGAGGGGGTCACAAAGGCCCTGTTTGTCTCTCTCTCTCAAGTTCAGAGAACGCCCTGGCTTTCTTTCTGGAGACCGCACTGATGCCGGAGGGTCACAGAAAGTCCAGGGACCTGAAACAATGACTGCCTTTGGGTTTTGGCCTCTGCACTTTCCCCTCTATGCTCTCTACTTATTCGTTCTCACATGTGATCAGAAGTTTGAACCTCTCTAAAGAGGCTTCTCAGGGCCCAGCCCTAGGTCCTCAGAGCCCCTGGAAGCAGGTTCCTCTCCTCTCTCTCCTCAGCCTGCCCTTGTTCAGGACCAGGGGGTCCCTTGCCTGTTGTTCGGAAGCCATATTGAGTCTCTTTATCTTTGGGCTCTTCTCCCTCAGTTTACTCTTTGCAGTAAAGCTTGATTTTGAAAGATATAGCCGATCATGTCTCTCCTTGGTCTAAAATCCTCAAATTCCCAAAACCAGGCTGAGCATGCCAGTCAGGACTTCCTGACAGTGTTCTTTCTTCTCCTGATTTCTCTGGCTCTCCAGGGACAATGGGCTGCTCAGTTTTCCCCAAACGTTCACTACCCTTTCATCTCCCTGCTTTTTCACATGCTATTGTGCGGGCTGGGATGCTTTCTTCTTCAGTTTGCAAAGTAAAAGAACACGGTTCTTTCCAGGAAAACACTAAAGGAGAACGTCTTAGTGATGCTGCTGCTGTTGGTCTAGGGCCAGAGCCGGAGGGTGTCTGCCTCACCTCTGCCCCCCCACCAGATGTGTGACCTGAGTCGAAGACACAAGCTTGGGAAATACTCCAAAGAGTTATTATCTCCTATAGAACTATTTATATTGATCTAATTTAGTTTCCAATTTTTTTTCCTGTATGTTAATTCATCGGATCACACATCCCTCAGACAAGGATAGGGCAAAGATTTTTCTGTCAGTTTGTAGATGGGAAAATTAAGTGAATAAGGAAGTCAACCAATGCTTGGATTACAACCTAAGTCTCTTGATTTCAAGACTCACTCTAGACCCAGATTGGCTACTGTTTCTGCTGCAAGAGGGGTACAGATTTTCCTTCCCTGATTCTTCCTTACCTTTATTTGAAGGACTTCTTGGTGGTGCTGATTCTTTGATTCTGTCACCTGGTAATAAGTTTAATTCATGGTAGAAGGAAAGTACGTACTCCAATTCAGAATAGGCTACTCATCAACCTGGTGCCATAGTCTCTGAACCAAACAATTGAACACAGGATCCAAAAAAAAAAAAAATTTTTTTTTTCTATTCTAGATGTGGATGAATCAAGAAATGTAACTTGGATATTGAAAGATTGTCTTCCTGGAATATTTTGATAACTCACAGGAGCAAAAGAACAAGGTATTACATCAGAACTGACCTGAGAAGCCTAAGATGTGCTTTGGTATCAATGATTTGATTTCCCATCATAATCTCTCTCTCTCTCTATGGTACAGGGACCCTAACTAGATACAGAGAACTGATAATAAATGACAGTGCAACTCACCAGAACCGTCAGTCCATGAAACACACACAAGCCAAATAGGACGCTTCGACTCAATACAGATGTTTATTGGAACAAATGTGCAGTTACAGCTACCCATGTCGTAGAGCAACGGTTTCTGTTTCTAATGAAATTGGGCACGATCATTCTTGCTAATAACAACACTGCATGGTACAGAATCATAGCTTAGATATACTGACTATTCTCTGGGAGGTGAATTGTGGTTGCATAGAAGAGAGACCTCTCTAAGAGAGAGTAATTTTGAAGTTGAAATTGGCCATATTTGGAGGTAGCTTTGTCACATCGTTAGATTTGCTCAAGAATGAGGTCATAGAGTTAGACAATATGGTCCTAATAGACCCTCCAACCCTCTGCTTCTATAACCCTGAGACATTTGGGTTTCTTGGACCTTAGCAGCAGTGCAGGGGCTGGTATATCTAGTAAATGCTCATAGATCAAGGATAAGGTACAGTCCAGCAGCACATCTAGACATCTCTTAGATAAGGATGAAGTCGCAATTGGAATAAACAAGTTCAGCCAGAAACTGGCATTTGTACACAAATCTTGAGGCTGCGTCAAGTCCCAGAACTGCCTGAATTTAAGGAGAAAAGTTCTCCTAGATATTGACTCTGATTCTAGAGTCAGAGCACTGGTCTGCTGGACACGTCATTTTTATGAGAGAAGAATGGACATGTGCTCTTGTTGTTGTGTCTAGGAGGCCTCCTTTTGTCTTACCTGTAGAAATGCCCACCTTCTTCAAGGTGCAACTCCTACACCGTCTCCTCTGAGATGCTTTCCTGATGTCCCCTCCTCCAATGCCTGCAGGCAGGAATGGCCTTCCTTTCACATCTGTGCTGTTCTGACACATAGCATGCAGTAGGGCTCATTCTAGGTATTCATGGTGGATACTTGTGTAGGTGTCGGTTCTTCACGCAGGAGCTCCTGGAAAGTATGAATCATGTTCCCTTCATCATGGTGGTACCCATAGCAGTCATGACAGCCTGGCACAAGGGGGCACTCAGGCAGTGAGTGAGCCGGCATGATGTTTGGAATGCTTTAGGGTTGTTTGAAAACTTTGCGTTTTGATTCTTCTTTGGTGTCTAAAATAGAGCTCCAGTTTGCTTGGCAAATGTCTGATGGGACTGAGTATGAAGGCCGCCTTCTGTGTACAGAACAAACAGCAGGGCACAGAGAGGTAGAATGACCTGCTCAGAGAATCAAAAACAGGCTGCAGGTTGCTGTCCCTGAGTGGTCAGCCTAGGGCTTAGTGTTCATAAGTTCTCATTTCTCAGTATCTTCTTTCGGCAAGAGACCTTGAATGACTCCGGCAGCTGCAGTGCAGGTCAAGAACTGAAATCTCCCATGAAGACCAATTTTGGAACAGAATCAAAGACAGAACAGAAGACAGGACTTGGAGCTTCTGATCCCTTGAAGGGCTCACATCTCAGAGTTCTGGAGGGGAGGAGGACCCTGGAATCTTCCTGAGAGGGAAGGTGGCTCCTGAAGGGAAGAGGCATTCTGCTTGGGAAGATTTTATGACCCTGCGGGGCTGGGGTGTCCTGGCTGAGGAACAGGGGTGAGGAACCAGGGGAACAGTGCTTGGGGTCAGCTGTGGAAACAGGGAGGGAGAGTGCAGGGGCCTGAGTCTGGCCTCCCAGGGCCTACTTCATGCCAGTTTCCCAGGAAGAAGAGGAGGTGGGCACCTAGAACAGAGGCCCTGCTTAGGAATAAGAACAGGTCCCTAGGCTTGCATTCTGCCTGGGCTGCCTCCTAGGGAGCCAGGGTGTGGTGCGTGGGGTGGGTGTTGCAGGAGCAGCAGGATTTGGTCTGGATCAAAGCTCTACTGGGTTCTGGTGGCTCACCTGGTAAGGAATCCACCTGCAATGCAAGAGACCTGGGTTCAATTCCTGGGTCAGGAAGATCCCCTGGAGAAGGGAATGGCTAACCACTCCAGTATTCTTGCCTGGAGCATCCTATA
Organism: Neotragus moschatus; assembly: GCA_006410615.1. Taxonomy (NCBI): domain Eukaryota; kingdom Metazoa; phylum Chordata; class Mammalia; order Artiodactyla; family Bovidae; genus Neotragus; species Neotragus moschatus. The sequence goes on along the minus strand of SJYA01000080.1, from coordinate 397,582 downwards.
GACAGAGGAGCCTGGCGGCTATAGCCCATGGGGTCACGACAAGTTGGATATGACTGAGCGACTAATACTTTGACTTCAAAGCTCTGTTGGGCCTTATTGACCTTTTGGTAATTTCGGCTTTAACTTATCTCATCAGGGAGAAATGGCTTTGTTGGATCCTTGACTGTCAGAGCTAGGAGGGTCTTTGCTGGGATGAGGGGAAGGGGCTTGCGTAGAGTCACAGGGAGCTGGGAGCAGAGCTGGTTCTCAGTCTCCCCTCTCCCTGTCTCTGCTTCTCTCAGGCACTCTCACAGTTCGGTATTCAGCTCAGTCATAAGTGCATCGCTATGGGACCTGCAGAGACTCAGACTGCCTCTTTTACCTTTTCATGGAGAGGGGTGGGAACTGGGGTTGGGGAATACGTTGCAGCAAAGAAGCATAGAGCATTTGGGGGCAGGTGAAGGCGATGGTCAAGGTTGAGGGGACAGGTACACACTTGATCAACCCTAAGGCCCAGCCAGGATTTATAAGGGAACGCAGTGTGCCTGGTAGACACACCAGCCTTCCACTGAGTCAGATTTATTGAGCACTTTGTTTATACCTGCACTGTGCTAAGTGCTATGAAATAAATTTGGTCTGCATCATACTTTTCCGAGGAGGTAAGGTAAGCCATTTCCATCATAGGGATGAAGAAACTGAGGCTCAAAGAGGTGAAGTCACCTGTCCAGTGTTGCAGAGCTAGCAGGTGACACAACCTGGGCTCTGATCACTCTGCTACTTTAAGGAGAGTGAGAAGACGGCTGAGATGCCCCCTTGATTGGCCAGTGATAGGTGGGCTGAATGAGGTGGTGTAGGGTGAGGGGCGTCTGGCATCAGATAATTATCCTCTGCTGCTGACTGACCACGGCCAGGTGAGGCAGAGGGTGAGGAACTGAACTCAGTTGCTCATGCCGGTGACCCTCCGGATCCAGTCCTTGTTGTACAAGACGTACGAATACACTCCGTAGCGGTCCTTCTTTCCGCAGTCCACGCCCCAGGACACTGTGCCCACCAGGTACCACTGGCCTCTCTTTGTATCCAGTGTCACCATGGGCCCTCCAGAGTCACCCGCACAGGCATCCCTGCCCCCTAGAGGAAGAAGTGACGCGGGTTAAGTGTCTCCTTCCCTAGACCCAAACCCAGAGGACCCTCCCTCTCCCTACAACTGACGTGTAGTTCAGAGAATTGGACACCAGGGGGCGCAGCAGACCGTTGGACTCAAACTTGGGCTCAGGGTTGTATGTCGGGCCTCCTCCTACCTCCGTGATTTTAGAAAGCCTAGGTTCAGGACTCTCGGTTACATATGGGGAAACCTGGGCTGGGAGAAAGGAAGTACGGAAATCCCTTATGTAGCACACTTTTCTCTGATGTAACTTCTCCAGTGGAATCTTTCCTCTCCTGATCTTCCTCCCTGTCCCCTGCCTCGTTCCTCCCCTTCCTCCGTTGTTCAACCTGCCAGCTCCAAGGTCTGCAGGGCGGCCTTTGCTGGACTTGGTGCCCCGCCCTGGCTGGTGGCGCCCTGCCATAGGCAGGCCTCTTGACTCACCTTCCTTCACCCCAGCACAGATCATGTCTCTGGTGACTTTTCTCTTCAGTGGAGCATAGGCCTCCCGACAGATGTGGTAGTCAACAATTGGGATTTCGATCTGGAACACAAGACCGTTGTCAGTCCCCAACCCTGGCTGAGCTCTTCTGACACCCCATCCCCCTCTCTGTCTCCTTCCTGGACGAACCTGGGTCTGCCTTAGACCTCGCCTCAGAAACTGCCGTCTGGTACAGGTACTAAATGCAGACCAGGAGGTCTGTGTCCTGATACAGTCTTAGTCATGAACTTGCTGTGTGACCTTGCACATGCCATTTGCCCCCTCTGGACCTCAGTTTTCTCATCTGTCCAATGGAGATAATATTGCTTAGCATATGCATTCTTTCAAACACATCGGCACATGCGAAACCTATGGGCAGTCTTCTCCCCCCCCACCCCCAACATTGCTGGTTGTGGGATGTGGGGCATGTAGCCTTCACTGTTTTTTCAGATTTCTGAGACTCTGTTTCCTCATCTGAAAAACGGTAACCATAATATTTGACATACTAATTGCATGGAGTTATTATGACAAGAGGAGCAGAAAGAGCAGATGCTCTGGAAGTGCAAACACCGCATACGCAGTAGGTGGGGTAGGCTTCCCAGGTGGCGCGGCGGTAAGGAATCCGTCTGCCAACGCAGGAAGCGCAAGAGACGCAGTTTCAGTCTCTGGGTGGCGAAGAGTCTCTGGAGTAGGAAATGGCAACCAGCTCCAGTGTTCTTGCCTAGACAATTCCGTGGACAGTGGAGTCCGTGGGGATCGCAAAAAGTCAGACGGGACTGAGCACACACACTCACATAGAGGTTCGAGAGGCTCACCTTGCAGCAAGCTTCTCTTACGCTCTCCCTCGCCATGGTTTGAGTTTCCATACACTCAGACTGTGTGTTGCACATTTCTATCTTATATAGCGTGGAACATGGTCACTACTCAGGAAATGTTATTTTGAATTGATACATTGATACATAAAGGTAAGGTAATAGGGTTTATTATTGCCCTGGATTCAGCTTGGGGGTAAATGTTGGAGTCGGTGTCTAGAATAAAAAGAGGAATCGCATGAGTCTCATTCAGCCAAACCAAGAACTGAATGAGTCACGTCTCCCGCAAAGCACAAGTCCTGTCGGCCCTTGCTGGGAGGGTACCAGAGGTATCCACGTCCCTTTGGGGCGGGGCCTTCCCAGAGAGGTGGGGGAGGGGAAGCCACGCAGGGTGGTGTAAGCACCTGTCCTCAGCAGACCATCAAGTGTCTGACTAACCTCTATCCACCACTCATACATCGCTTAATTGTCACTTCCTCTGCCCTTCTGCACTCCCAAGACAAAGTCAGAGTCCTGGTTATACATTCTGAAGCACCCTGCACCTCTTCCTCATTCCAGTGATCACATCGATGAATACTATCTGTCCCTATAAGCCAAGAAGACCAGAGGCCAGATCTGTCCTCTTACCCCCCTGTGTATTTAGTAGTTAATACAAATACAAAGTCATTATACAATGTCAGTTGTGTCTGACTCTGCGACCCCATGGACTGTAGCCCGCCAGGCTCTTCTGTCCATGGGATTCTCCAGGGTTGCCATTTCCCTCTTCAGGGGATCATCCCAACCCAGGGATCAAGCCCACGTCTGTTATGGCTCCTGCATTGGCAGGTGAGCTCTTTACCACTAGTGTCCCCTGGGAACAGGCACTGAATAAACACTCAGGAGTGAATGCTTGAAGGGGCAAATGGTTGTTGCAAACCCCAAATTTAAAGTGTGTTAAAATAATGTACATTGAACGGTTTAGCAACTAGCCGTGGCTCTCGTAAGACCTGGCAGTCTCCAAGCCAGACAGCTCTTGGAGGACATCTAGTGTTGCTGGTGACTTTGCAGCTTGAGAAACTACACTACAGTCTAGAGGCAAGATGGCTTAAGACCACCCAGTAGGTTACTAGGGGCTGGGACTTGGAAGTGTGGCTCCTCACTCCTGGTTCAGTGTTCTTTTCTGAAGTGATGAGAAATGTAAACTTCCAAGTGCCGTAGTCAAGTTCATAGCTGCAAGGACTGTGGCTCTCAGGGCCCATCCCTTGACCCATTCTTGGTTACGACTATGTGAGTCTTCCTGACGTATACAGATGGATCACCTTTTAGGGTGTCCAAGCCTGCTGTTTTTCTGGAAGAATTTCCATAAATTGAGCTTTTAATAAGCTACAGAAGTACTGAACAATGTTTATAGACTAGAGTCTTATTACATTTAGAACAAACAGATCAAACTAGTTGGGATTCAATCTCACTTAACTTTGAAGGTGAGTCTGGTCCCTTCATACCTGTCTCACTCATCCCCAGTCCAAACCTCCAAATCCCTGAGAGACACTGGGGCTCAGAAATGTCCAATGTGGGGCACAAGTGTCACCCTCTGAAGGGTATATATTGAACTTCACCTCCATCAGGGTCTCTGGGAACCTTTGCAAGAACTGCTTCCCCCAACCACTGACGATGACCATGGCCCCTGGAGGAGAGAAGACACAGTGAGAGTGGAGAGGCTGTCTGCGGGTCTTTGGAGGGTGGCACCTTGTAGCCCCCTCATCCCCTGCACGTGGAGGAAGCACTGAGTTTTCCCCCTGAGAAAATGCCAGCATGGTGGGGAGGAAGACGGGCTGGAGCTTACCTGAGACGGTAGTTTGGGCATTTGTTTCTATGAGATGTTAGCTGGTTTATGTGTTTAGTTGTCTGTTCTCTCCCACTCCTAACTAGCTTGGAACCTCAGCTCCGTGAGAGCAGTAATCTTATCTGCCTTACTCAGGGCTGTATTCTTATGCCTATAGCAGGGCTGACACAGAGTAGATGCTCAATCAATAACTGAATAAATACAAAGTGCAGCCTAGCCCACAACAGGATGTGTTCCCTCCCCTTTTGAGCCTTAGTTTTCTCATCCATAAAATGAAGAGGTCGGACTCGGTACCTCTAAAACCCCTCCCAGTTCTGATGTTCTGGAAGTCTGTAAGGTTGGCAAATCTTGAGGCAATGTGAAAATGGGCTGGGCACTGATAGAGCACTTACTTGTTTCATCATTTGAAAAGAGCCTGGATACTGAAAACAACTCTGGGCCTTAAGCTGGAAGATCTGAATTCCAGCCCCAGATCTACTTCTTATAAGCTGAACCTTGGGTAAATCACTTCCTTTCACCAAGCCTCAGTTTTCTCACCTGGAAAATGGGACTATAATACTACTTCGCAAGGCTTTTATAAGTAGCACATAAATTAATTAATGTAAATCAAGTGGTACATGGTAGGCACCTGGTATCTGATGCATCAGAGCCATACCTGGGCCTTTCCTGTTGGCTCACTTCCCCTCAATACTTCTTGTATTTCATCCAGTCATTAAAAAAAAATAACTTTGTTGAACTAAAGAAGATTAGCTGTGAATTTAGAACAGGATGAAACAAAACCCAACTTCCCCAAGTTGGACTTTCACTCTCTGCTGAATATGTTTGATTATTATTTCACTTAAACATTACAACCATCCATGGGGTATTATTTATAGTGTAAAAGGAAGGGGCTTGAAGTTAGCCAACTTCTTCAAGGTTGTCCACCTAGGAGACGGCAGCATGGAGAGTTGAGCCTGTGCTAGCGACTAAGTCATTGTCTCTCAGCTCCAGACGTACCCTTTTATACTCTGCTTTGTGATGCTGCGAATGAGACTCTGGAATGGCAGATCCATTTTGTCAGGAACATTCCTGAAAGCAGGGGGCACTTCCAGGAAGCCTTGCTATTCCGGATGGCATCACCCTAGTGATGGCTCCTCACCCCACCAGTGGCGGCTGCTTCCCCATCAGCACAGGGCCTCTTCTGCAGGGTCTGAGTTCCTACTTCACAGAGCCCCTGTCTAAGCTTCCAGGTTCTGTAACTCCAACCTCTCCCCTTTGTTCCTCCAGCCCCAGGAGGGGCAGTTCCTCCCCGCAAGTGCTCTCTCTCTGACCTTAGCATGCCGCTTTACTTCTCCAGCCTTCCAATACCCTATGTTAAATTCTTCTTGTTACAGTAACTAGTCTGGTTTCTGTTTTCCTATCTGGACTCTGACCGATACATGCTTGAAATACTGACCAAGCCTGCCTGTTTTTGTGTACCACCTTGAAACCTGTTTTGACTTAGCTGTTTTAGGGAAGGCAGCTGAGGAATCAGGCAGACACAGTCAGCTGACTCAGCTGGCACTGAAGCCTGACTGGCACTGGAGCGAAAGCCTCCATGGAGGCTCTGCCGAGGTGGAATCACAGGTGGGTGCCGTACCTTCCTCCGGTGGCCCCTGGGGTAGACAGATGGGCATCACAAAGTCGTTTAGCACCGGGCCCCTCGACAGCTCCAACAGAGCGATGTCATTCTCATACGTGTTGGGGTTATATAGGGGATGCAAGAAGACTTGTTTGACACTGAGACTCTGTTCATTCTTATCTGACTGGGTCCTCCGGAGCTTGCCTGGGCAAGAAGAAGGCATGTGAGGCATGAAGGCAGCGGAAGCATGGAGCATAAAGTCACACCTTGTTCCTTGTCAGCCCGTCCCATACAGCCCATGCTTCCAGCCTTAACCCTTACAGTGGTTAAGCCATCCCTCCCCATTTGCCTTTCCCCACATATTGTCCTGGGCTCGAAACTCTGTCTTTCTTCATAATCTGTTCTGATCCCATTGCCTTGTAATTAATACTCATTCCAGGGCCCATTGCCATATGTCCAAACCATAATCACCCTTCCGTACCCGGGTAATGTGTTGCCTTCTCCATGAAACCTCGGAGATTCTTGAGTTAGACAATTCAGTTAGGAATCTCTTCCCTATGAACTCCCCTTGTTCCTCTCCTACAGAACTTACTGCTTCCTGCATTTTATTAGAGGGCTTTGTGCTCGTATTTTATTCCTTTATTAGACCATCAGTCCTTGTGGGCAGGAACTTGTGTCTTTAGATCTGACATAGTGTCAGGACATAAATATGCAGTGAACTGAACTCCATCAGCCAGTTTACAAAGGAGAGGGGAAGCTTGGATTGTTTGTGTATGAATCACTTGAAACCATGGATTCATAGAAGCCTGAGACATCTTTGGAAGTTATCCAGATGGGAGTCTTTATTATAAAATCTAAGGCCTCACCTTCCATGATCTGCTCATGGTCCTAACATCCGAGAATCATTGCCTTCGACTGTGATCCAGAACTTGGGCAGGTCCCTGGACTCCAGTCCTGGCTTGTCCTTCATTCCTAGACTCCCTGCCTAGTGACTGAGTGAGTAGATACACCCCATCCCCAGAACCACAGCTGGATTCAGGAATCAGCTTGGCCCACACTCACCCATGATGATTTTGAAGGCAGAGGTGCTGAGCAAGTCCAAATCATGGAGAGTTACATCCTCTGAATCCGGCACTTCATGGAGACAGTGAGCCGCAGTCACAATCCATTTGGAGCCTGAGAACAGAATTGTGAACACACAGTGTTCTCATGGCCCCACCTTGCGGCCCACTACCTCAGGCCAAGGGCTTTCAGACCCCTCTCCACAGTACCCCTTTCCCTTGCATTTCACAGCCCCAGGTCAGAAACTCGTTGATCTTAATCTGAAGATGAGGAGTGGAATCTGTGATTTCATCTACTTCCCCAACCTAGGTCAACACTGAACATTTTAAAAATGATTCCAGGTCTCCCTTAAATGCATGAGATTGGCAAACTCCAGAGAGCCCACGGTGTCCATAGTCTTGCTCACGGGTTGCCCCTTGGGCCTTGTTGCTCAAGGTGTGGTCCCTGGACTAGCGGCACCAGCCTCACCTGGGAGCTTCTTGGAAATGTAGACTCTCAGGCCCCCAGACAGGTCTACTGAATCAGAATCTGTGCTCAGTAGTAAAATCTGAGAATCTTAAAAAGAACTTCAAGTAATTTCTAGCTGTATTAAAGCTTGAAAAGTATTGTTGTACATGATTCTTGAGTACACATTTATAATAGAATCAGGTGGGGAATTAAAAACAAACAAAGAAATTCTCCCCAAACAATGTCTGGGCTTGAGCCAGACCATCTACATCGTGGAGCGAGGCCCAGGTACAAACACGCTTTAAAAGTGCCCCCAGAGTTTGCTGTCACGAAGGCTGGGAACCACCGCTCTGACCCAAACCTCTCATTTTATAGACATGGATTCTGAGGCCTGAGAGGAGCGGGGATGTCTAGGGCAGCTCTGCAGGTGGGGTGCAGGGCTGACCGTGGGTCTCCTGATGATCAGCCTAGCACACCTCTTGTATCTTGGCTCTTTTTTTCCCCTGCTGGACACATTCCTGCTCTTTGCTTAATATAGGATCAGGGCTTGGTTCATCCCTAAGGTGAATCAGGTGACAAACCCATAAATAGCTGAGCCCAGAGACATACTGGGATGAGCCAAACAGAAAGAAGGGTACCAGGGCTTTGGAGTGCGGATATCAAAGCAGAGTTCAGAGTTGCAGGCAGAGGTCCCTTTCTGTGCAGGTCCCTGGCCCTCTCAGGAGCAGCCATGTGCTCTGGCTACTGGCTTCTGGATAGTGCCCTACACAGGCCATCCTCTTTCCCCTGGTGGTATTTTTGATCCCTGTTTACAACCACGGGGTCCTGGCTAATTTTCCAAGTGGATAAAGTGGAATGAGGTAGCCAGATTAGGAAGTCTGCCATGGAACAGGGCTGGGGAGAGCAACGATGAGAGCAAGACACGGCTTCATCTCCCAGCTCTGCAGATAGTGAGTCTCTGAGTCAGGACCCCTCTGCACAGGCTTCATGGTGGGCACTGAATGGGCAGGTTCCCTCTGTCTGTCCCTCAGCTTTTTCTCTGTTTCTTATGCCCTCTCCTGCCTTTCCTTCCCTCTACAAAACTAGACAACAGGAGGAAGAGAGAGATTCTAGATGAGAAGGGCTATGGGCAAGGGTGAGGATATCTTGCTGAGCTCTTGTAGCTTGGCTGAGGGTACAGAAGTGGGAGCCAACATGCAGTAGACACAGTGAGCACGGAACATCATTGAACTGAAACACCCAGGGCTTCAGAAAAGGACTCTAACCCTTAAACCACGGATACTTAATCTGTCTCTTTTGCATGTAATACATTCTAACAAGATTAGAAGTGTCTTTGCTCTCTCCTACTCTCCCCGCCTGCTCCTCCCCTCTCTGCTTCTTTTCTGATGCTTTCTTCTCCTCCGGGTCCCCCTCTTTGCTCCTTTCATGATCCTCTATCTCTCATTTCCTGCCCTACCAGTCTCTCTTTCTCTGTACTTGTTTTCTTTCGTTTTGTCCTTTATCTCCCTTCGCTCCCCTCTCTAGGCCCCTGACATGCCCTCTTTCTCTATTTTTGTCTCTGTCCTTCTAACTCCTCTCATTCTTGGTTCTCTCCCCTGCCTGCTCCCCACTGGGCTCCCCTTTAACCCCTGCTCACTCACTGTGACCCTCTGGGAGGCTCCATAGAATGAGAGCTCCTGTCTTGGTGTTTGTGGGAATATAAGGATCAGCCCCTCCGCTGGGTTACCATTTCACGCATCCCAGATGCCCAGGCTGCAGCCTCACCAGTGCCTGCACCTCCCCGCAGGGGTCCCTTGTCAGGGAGCTGTCCTCTCCTGCACCCTGGAGGAGAGGGTGGGTCAGGGCGAGGCGAGGCCAGCAGCCCTAGAGCTGCCCAAGCAGACCTGGACCCGTCCATGCCTCCCTCCTCTGGGATGGGGTCAGAGGGACTCTAGATTGCTATTAATTTTTATTATGATGTCAGAGCTGGGATGGACCTTGTTCATCTAGGCTGAACCGTGATAGGAAGAGCCATAAACCATTTCTTTCCTGCCTTTGCTGCCACTCCCAACCACGTTCAATCCATTACAAAAGTCTTCCAATGGCTTTGAACCTGAATCTGCCTGTTTCCATCCCTGTCCCCTAGTCTTATTCTGAGGCTAATGACTTCCCTCCTCACTAATGCAATCTAGCCACCTCACTGGACTCTTGGCTTCCAGATTAACCCTTCTTTCAATCCATGTTGTCTCGGGAGGGGACTTTTAAGAGCATGATTATAAACCTGGAGTAGCATTTAAGATACATCTTGATTCCCAAGCATCGCATTCAAAGCTTTGTAAGTCTCCCTTCTTTGACTCCTCTAGGGTGGGTTTCCTGGTTCCCCCTCGGCCCAGGGCACTGGCACACCCTGACTTTGAGCTGCATGGAAGTGCTTTGTGTTGTAGTCCATGTTTAAGGGTCTGACTCCCTAATCCTTCTCAGTGTCAGGGAGTGACCAGGGCTTAGGAAGTGTTGCCTGAAGGAGCCAGATGGAACAGGACAAGTGTCTCCCTGCTGCAGCTAAGGGCTCTTTCCCCCACATTGTGCTTCTGGGCCCTGCTGCTAGAGTGGAAGCTTCTCAGTGAAGAAACCTTGTCAGTCTCCAGGAAGAGGGTCAGGTCCCTTTCCGCTACCCCACTCGCTAATCCTGGATCCCCCACCCCTTCCACCTCTCCTTACCTAGAAGGGAGCCCCCACAGAAGGCCTGCCCATTCAGGTGTGACAGCATGGCAATCCAGGGGGTGGTGCCGTACTGGGCGGGGCGCCCACCGATGATCCTGGCCAACAGATTCCGGGAGAATTTGGGGATCCCACACACTGCAGCCAAGGGAAGGAGGACAGGTCACACTCTGGGCTCCATCTTGCCCTTTGCAAAAGCTGCTAGCTCATCTCCCTCTATTAGGAATATCTGTCATTTTTTATTTTCCAGCATCCTTGCCCCTTTCAGTAATAGCACCCAAAGTTTCCTGTGGGGTCCTGTCTTCCCCCATTTCTTGTCCCTTTAGCCTGAGCTGCAATGCTCTTCCCTCTGGTTCTAGGGGCAGGAATGTGGCCATGACCTGACTAGTGAAAGCCTCTATACTCTGGCCACAGTGATCTCAGAGATGGGCTCACTCTGCATGGGTTAAGGTTAGGGTTGGGTTAGGGTTACAACCCTGGACAGGCCAACCAAAGCCTGCCTTGGGAATTTTGCTAGAAGGCCCTTCTCAGTTGGGATTGCTAGACTACGGACTATAAACCCAGACCTGCCAACCATCACTTCATGGAAAGTTTGTAGAAAAAGTTTCAACAAACAAACACAAAGCCCACAAGAAAACATTCTCTTTTGTATCTACTCCCTCTCGAAACATCTCTTCAGAACTGATTCTGGGCTCTGGATCCCCTCCCTTCCAAACTCGTGGGGACCTGGTTTTGAGGATTCATGCCTTTCTCCTCTATCTTGCATTTCTCCTCTCTTTATGCCTCCAAAGCACGATCAAGACTTTTCATGCTAAAAATGGAATTTTCCACTTTCTCAGCTTCTCATCCATTCCATAGTCTCTCCCTGTCCTTTCTTCCATAGTCAAGCTTCTGGAAAGAAAATTGACACTCAGTATGCACATCCTTCCCTGTCCTTTGGATGTGGACTCAAAAGAACAAAGTACCATGGTTCGCACAAACTTGGACATAAAGTGGCCATGTGACAATCTAACAGATTTGTAACCATACATGGAGACAGAACGGCTCCGGATCCATAACTGGAACTTCAGTGGTGATATTTACAGGTATAGGAGGACACTCTTTCTGAAATTTTCTCTCGTGTATTCTTCATCTCTAAGAATTCTCCTCACCTTGTAACTGCCCACTGCTAAAGCTGGAGCATCTGTTGTTTTAGGTGAGGCTAGATACAGCTTTGATTCATGAAAGAGAAAAACAGAAACCGAAGTCTGAAAATACAAACTCATTTGAAGAGTCAGACAAGAACAAGAGGTTTGTATTCATTGGTTTCAAGGAAGCAAAACCTGGAGAACTGGGCAAAGACATCCCAGAGGGGCTGCCTCGGGAAAGAGATAAAAAACCTAGGAGAAGCTGGAGAGAGAATAAGAGGAGGGAGAGGTAGGGAGAGAGTGAGGAAGAGAAAAGTGGGAAAGAAGGAAGAGGCTGTGGAGGAGGAAGGGGAGGAAGGTTAGGGACACGGAGCATAAAGGAAGGGGGAGGAAGGGCTAGGGGCTTAAACACGAGCATGGGTCTGNAAAAACCTAGGAGAAGCTGGAGAGAGAATAAGAGGAGGGAGAGGTAGGGAGAGAGTGAGGAAGAGAAAAGTGGGAAAGAAGGAAGAGGCTGTGGAGGAGGAAGGGGAGGAAGGTTAGGGACACGGAGCATAAAGGAAGGGGGAGGAAGGGCTAGGGGCTTAAACACGAGCATGGGTCTGTTCCCTGGATCCTCGTCCAGACTTGATGGTAGCTGATGGTCCTGGTGCCTAGGAACGTCCAGCCTGCACATGTCCTCTGGACTGTCCCGGCTCATTTGCATTGTTGTTCACCTTTTTCTTCTTGATACTTTCTCTCTTTGGCTTCTGAAGCTCTCTTCTTTCTGATTTCCCTTTCCTATCTCTTTCTTGGGGTTTTTCTTCTTCTCTCCATGCAGTCCATGCTGGTGTTTCCCTTCTTTAGTCCTCAGTCCCCTTGTCTTGTCTTTTCCTTTCCAGTGGATGATGCCACTTCTTCCCATGCCATCACACCACTTAGACCCTGGTGAATTTCAGATCAGTGTCTCTAATCTGCCTTCTCCTCTGGACTCCTCCTTTCTATGTCTCCAGCTGGACTGCTCATAAACTCCTCAAACACAGCAAAACCAAGTCCTGGCCTCCATCCTTCATCAGCCATCTCCCCTTTGTCTGACATCCCTAGATGTCTGTAAATGTCTACACAGACAGTGGCCTTGTTGCCTCCCTTTTCTTCAGCCACCATCTTTAATCAGCCACTGGTAAAAAAAAATCCCCAGGAGAAGCAGAGTGATGTTGCAGTGTGCTCTTCATGCAACCCCATGACACTTCAGTGTCTCAATACATCAACAATATAAATCCAAAAACCTAGAGGATGTGATGGAACACAAAACTGATAATCCCTGAAACCAGCTGCACATAAAGTGTAAGGTATAATGTGGGATTCTTTTAGTTCTTGGTAGTGTAAAAAGCATGACAGTTTTAATATGATACAAACCCCAAACAAACTATGAGCGTATGACATGGGACCCCTCACTAACATATTAGCTTGTGTTATACCACATCTCCTCTCTGCACTATTGCACACAATGCCTCTGCACCAAGTTCTACCCACTACACTGCTTGAATACTTTCAGACTCCACCCCCACATCTGCAGTGTCATACCCTTGGTCTGGTGGTTTGCACCACCTCTCTCCAGAATGGTTGCAGTGATTTCCCTATCACTCTCTTAGGTTGGTACCTCGCTCCAGCCCCTCCACTTTCCATAGCCTGCTGCTCACACTCAGCCTATTGATTCAGAACCTCCCATGGGTGAGACCTAGGAACCTGCATTCCTAATAAACACAAATGATTCCCATAAGCCCCAAATTAGGCAGTCACTGGCTACAGGACTAACACAAGTATGGCATTCAAGGCTGTCCACTCTCCCCTACGCCCTCTCTTCCCATCCACTCGGGGCACACTTTCCTACTTGACCTTTGTCCCCTCTGCCCTGCCCTCCCATCTCCCAGTGTATTCTTTGTAACCTCTTTGAAAAGTTACCCAGACCCCTTTCCACTGTGTGAACCTCCCCCTCCTTAAATTCCTGTAATACTACGATCTCCACTCCTCTCATGACATTGAACGCCCCTTGCCTGCATGAGACTTGGGTGCACACGGTCTTGCATCCTATGCTTATCTGGGCACTTTGAACTCAAGGACTTAAATGGCAGGCACTTCTATGATGGAAGAGGTAGCCTTTGAGAGGACACATGTCCATAACCATCTCCATTTCTCGTCACCCTTTCTTGGATAATGTCCAGGTGACAAAAACTGTACCCTTTCCACAGTGAGAGAGATCGTGGCTTAATGAAGCATCATATTTTCTTCAAAAGGTCAAAACAAACAAACATCAACAGTAACCAAACCCCCAAAGGCTGTTGGTTATCCACAGAGGATTTATTTCCATTTTGGTCCCCTGATGGAGGAAACATTGCAGAGGCACCTTACAGAGGAGTGAAGCTCGTGGTGTAAATATACAGAGTATAGCATCCTCTACGTGCACTGCTCACAGACACAGGAGTGTGCTGTCAGGACCCCACTGGGAAAGCAGATGCTTCCCAACTGCTCTCTTGGAATCCTTCTCAAGGCTTCTGTCTCTGGTGGGGAGTCCCCAGGAGAGCAAACCCCAGGGAGGAGGACGGTCAGGCTGGGGATAGCCAAGGAGAGGTTGCTGGCATTGGAAGCAGTGAACACTGGAGCTGGAAGGATGCTGAGGGGGATCCAATGGCTTCCTTTTACAAATGGGGAAACTGAGGCCCAGGGAGGGAAAGCAATTTGTCAAAAGTTACAAGCCAGTTTGGGGGCAGTGCTGCAGCTTGAACTCGGGACTCGGGCTCTCCGTCTCCTCTTACTGCCTTTCTTGGGCAAGTCCCTGCTTCTCTTGACTTGGCTCTTGGAAGTTGGAGGAGTGGGTCCCTCAGAACATTCATGCCAGGTGGGTTCTCTGTAGAGCTGAGATTGCAGGCGTGCTGTGGGGGGAAGGGGGTCTGGTGGGAGGAGGTCACTCATATAATCCCCCCTTCTTCCGTTTCCCTGCCCAGAGGCACAGCAGCGTGGTGTGAGCCTTCTCCTGCTCTCCAAGCAATCGGGCTGAGTCTCCACATCTAGGGCTGGGGCTCGGGTAGCCCTTTCAGGTGACACATTTCAAGACTGGAAGCTTGCTTCGTGCTTGTCTGGAGTCAGCTGTGGATGTACCCAGATGAGTGCTCTGCGTTGATGATAGGAATGTAATGGGGTTGGAAAGCTTCCCACTGCTCTTCTCCTTCACCACAGGGTTTCCCAGTTTTCTCTTTGTCCTTTGAGATTCCTTTAACAGGGAACAGAAGGGATAAGGCTGGGACTGCAAGAAGCTTTGGGGAGAGAAAACCCAGGGATGAAAGTACTACAAGGCCTTATATTTAGAGAGAGAGGCCTCTGGGGTGTCATCCCTGTCTCCTCAAATCTGAGGGCTTTTCTGCTAGAAAAGGGTCTAGACCCAGAGGGCAGAGTGGGGAAAATATATGGACTCAGCTCTAGGCAAGGAAACACTTTCTCACAGTCAGGTCCAAGCTCAGTTATACCAACGGTGGGGCCACTGGATCTGATGAACAACTAGGAGTGAATGAGGCCCTTGGGGTGGGCATTCCAGGAGAGGAGTCCGGGCACTGGCCCAAGTCTAGCTCCCTCCCCGTCCTGCGGGAGAGTGAGGCCCAGAGAGGGAAAGGGACTCGCCCCGGGGCCAGGGACCCAGGTTTCCTGTGTAGGGCCTTTTCCTGTACCCCCTTGCTGCCTCTCAGGGAGCCAGAAGCCATCTTGGGAGTGTGGGAACAGCGTGTCCATCCCTTGGTCTCGTGAGTAACAGTGGAGTGTGCTGTCATTAGGAGGGTGTGGTGCAGTCTTGCTGGGGCTGGGCAGGGCAGTTGGTGGGCAGGAGTCCGGCACTCACCGCTCCACCCGCAGCTCGCCCAGGCCCTGTGGCGAGCCCATCTGCTCCCACACCCAGTCCACGTAGTTGGAGACTTTGGTGTAGACCCCATACACCTGCTTGCTGCCACACTCTTCAGGGCCTCCCCAGGACACCAGGCCTTGGGCCACCCAGCGCTGGCTGGCGTCGTCGAGGATGACAAAGGCGCCGCCGCTGTCTCCTAGGCACGTGTCTTTGCCACCCTCGTAGTAGCCGGCGCAGAACATGTTCTCGGTGACGCTGTAGTTGCCCGACCGGGACTCGTAGCTGGTCTTGCACTCGGCGTGGGGCACCACGGGTAGCTTGACATACTGCAGGACGTCCGACAATGTCCGCGTGCCACTGCCGATAATCTCGTCCACCGTCACGTTGGGGTTGGAGATGCCCCAGCCGGCTACCAGCCCCAGCACGTGGGGTGCTGGGCCTGCGGGCTCGGGTGGCGGCAGGCAGACGGGGAGGATGTGGGGCCCCAGGGGCACGGGCTCCCGCAGCTGCACCAGGGCGATGTCATGGTTGTAACTCTGGATGTTGAAGTCCGGGTGCAGCACCACTCGGGCGGCGGAGCTGTTGACAGCCCCGGATTTGTCCCGCACGTCGTGCAGGCCCAGGTGGACGGTGACGTGCTCCTTGGAGACCGGGGTCACTGTGTTGTCTCTGCGCTGGGAGCGCAGCACGTGGGCAGCCGTGAGGATCCAGGACTCGGAGAGCAGGGCCCCGCTCCCAAACCACTTGTCATTGGGCACCCTCGAGGTGTCCTCCACCACAATCAGGGCCTGCCACGGGAAGAGGCCGGGCTCGGCGTTGCGGCCCCCGATGATCCGCTTGACCAGGTTTGGCAGCGAGCGGGAGGGCTGACCGCACACTGTAAGGAGAAGAAGGGGGCGGAAGGAGAAAAGGAGACCCGTCAGGTCAGTCAGGTGCAAAGAGCCTCTTAAAGAAATGCACATCTCACCCACTGTAGATTATGCCACCGTGGACCCTGGCCTACATCTGGGGGCCATGCTGGCCTGGGAAAGCTCTGAATGGGGTCATTTTTGGCCCAAGTCTTTCTAGCCTGGCTCCTCTGTAGTCTGACACTTCTGTAGCCAGGACTCTCTATGGACCAGACCAGGTTACTTGTGGGCCTTCACCATCCTGAACCCTTCCAGCCAAGACCACCTGTGGTCTGGATCATCTTTAACCAGGGCTATCTCCAGCGGCGGTCCCTTTGCCCCTTTCTTCTCTAGAAAAGGCATCTCAGAACCCAGATACAGTCCATGCTGTGGGCACTTGGAAAACTTCTGAAAACCACAGGTCAATGGCTTTGAGAGACAGAAGATTCAAAGACTGTCTATCACGTCACAGCAAACACTGGAGTGGAAAACAAGACACTTGGGGTCTTGATTTGGCTTTTCTCCCCTCTGTCCTGTGTGACTCTGGTAAGTAAATTTCCTTCTCTGGATTTCACTTTTTGATCTGCTAGATGAGACTGTTGGCTAAAATGATCTTCAAGGATCCTTCAAATTACAAATTCCTTTGATTTTTATTTCATTTTCCCTGGCCACTCTCACTTTATAAGTGAATAAAACTCTCTAGAGGGTAGTGACTGACCCAAGGGCACATTGCTGTTAAGCTGGGTAGCAGGGGCTTAACTAGATTCTAAGACGAATGCCTCATTACATATGAGGAGCATGGTCGCATGCCCTGTAACCTTTTCTTCTCTGGCCTATGGGACACACGCTATGAAGGGCTGGCCAGGGCATCCAAGCTTAGAGAAAGTGGCATAATCTACACGCAATGATGCATGGGCTTTGCTCTGAGCCATCCATCATTGCACCCAGGAACCCGGTAGTACCTTCAGGGAAGAAGAAATGTCTGATCAAACTTCGTTCCACCGAGCTGTACCCCGGGCATGCACATGCACCACCAGTCTCCTGCAGCCAAAAGCCTTTGGCCCATGAGCAGAGGGTCTTCAGTACCAGCCCCCTGCTGGCTAAGAACAAGCTCACAAGGGCCCCTCCCAGCAGAGTGCTTAGGTCTGGTAGGTAAGCCTGGTGTGAGCATTGACCTCCTCTTGGTTGCAAACTGCCAGGGCTACACCCCTTGGCCCTGGATACTTTCAGTAATCCTTTAAAGACCAAGGAGCATTTGAGTTGTCTTGGCAACTTTGAGAGGTCAGGCTTCCAGCAACCTAATGCTTTTCAGATGCTCTTCTTCCGGATGTTTTATGTGATCCTTAGGCACCCTGCTGTTCACCCCAGGCCAGATGTGAGCTGGGTTTTGCTAATTGGCTGTGGCCAAGCCTTTCAGAGTTGAAGGCCAGAATCCTAATTATAAGCAGTAGCCTACAGAGTGACTTCTCAAGGCTGGTCTGCGACTAGCCCTGTGCAGCAACTTATTGAGTGCTGAAAGACCCACATCTGATGAGGGACATGCCTGTGGTTCAATCCATGGTCAGAACAAAGCCAGCACTGAATGGTGCCTTTTTCCAACCAAGGTGCCAGTGGCATGCCCCAGGTCACAGAATGTCTCCAAGCTGGGGAAGCTTGGAGAACGGCTAATTTACTGATGGTGAAATTGAGGTTCAGGGAATGTAAGAGACATATTCAAAGTCATTAGTGACAGAGCCAGGAGTGGAGCCCGTTTCTTTGGATTCTAGCTTCATTTTTTCCACTAAAGTCTTTTTTTCTTCTTTATATGCTCTTGTCCTTTCAAGACGTTGAATGATGCCACAAGCCTTCGAGAGCACTCATTGAAATGGGGCCATTCTTTTTATCTGCTACCATTCTCCATCCAGTCTTTCCTGGGACAGAAGACTTGACTTGAAATACTAGAGCTTCAGCTGTGCTGAAATCAGATTTGGGCTCTAGAAGACCGGAGGTACTGAAGGAGGGCCCTAAAAACAAAATTGTGATATTCTGGAATCCTGGGTTCCTGAGGATGGCAGAGTCAAGAATGGCTCAGCATTGCTTGTGTTGACATTGAAAGTCTTGAGTCCACCTTCCAATGCAAATATCCATAAAATAGCCCCCAAATCTATATGCACAGGGACACTTCCTGTTACCACAAAACTCTTTGTTCATTTTAAAGTAGGGTCAGTAAGTAAGCTCGGGGAGACAGCAAGTCACTAAGACTTGAGCATACTGCTTTTTGGAAGAACTTGTTCCTATGTCCTATGGTTATTTAGTGCTTGTCTTCCACCTCCTCTACCCACTGGTGGCTCAGGCAGTAAAGCGTCTGCCTACAATGCGGGAGACCTGGGTTTGATCCCTGGGTTGGGATGATCCCCTGGAGAAGGAAATGGCAGCCCACTCCAGTATTCTTGCCTGGAAAATCCCATGCACAGAGGAGCCTGGTTGGCTACTGTCCATGGGGTCGCAAAGAGTCGGACACGACTGAGCGACTTCACTACCGCACAGTGAGTGCTTGAGGAGCAGGTGCCCACTTTCTCACTTTTCCTGGTGCACAGCTGATACAAATACCAACTGTGTGAGATGAGAAGCCTGGTAGGAAGAGAGCAGAATGGCAGAGAGAGGAGGCAGAAAGTATCCTGTTGTGGTAGAGCAGGTTGAACATAGACGCTGGTTTGTTCGAGAAGATGTGAGGCTAGGCTTTTCTGACCTTTGACCGTCTAAAGATATCTCTTCAAAAGCAATCAAAGCATCATGCCCCCTACCCCTTACTCCATTAACAGCCAGAGCACCCATGGACCCAGTGACTTGCATGGGACCTGGAGGCAGAGAACTTGAGAGCGAGGTACCTGGCAGGCAGGTGGGCTGGCTTCTCCCCAGGACTTCATTCATCCAGACTCCTTGGGCAGAACAGGTATATACACCTTGGTGAGGGGAAAAAGGTTGAAGAAAAAGGAGAATGTGGTTGACTCTTAGCACGTGGAAAATAGATCTGAGCTCTTAACTCCTCCATTGTCAATCACTGCAAGTCTTCCAAAGAGTCTTTGGAAGTCTTTCTGATGCTGTTCTCTCTGAGCCCATCTGGTCTGCAACTTGAAGCATCTTTCTAAAACGGGAATCTGATCTAGCCCTGTCTTGGCGCGAAATCACAGTAGCTCCCCATTGGCCTCTAAAATAAATGGCATGCTCTTCAGTATGGTGTCTAAGCCTCTGAGCAATCCGCCTCCTGCCTGTGAGGGCCCCGCCCGGACCCTGGAGGGCACTTCCCAGCATTAGCCATACAGCTCTGGGTGGCGCGCTTGCCCTGCCCCTTCCCCACTCAATAAACCCTTCCACCCACCACAGCTGTGCCTCCATCTCACGAGGCTACACGAGCACTGTGAACTCTGCCTCCGATCCCTTTAGAAAGAGAGGACTTGGAGGCTCTGGGAGAGTCAGAGCCTTTTCTTGGTTCTCCTCCGTGGTGGAGGCAGAACTGATTGGCCTTCACATCTTTTTGGGGGTTCCTTCTTTGCGGGGGGCTGTGAGTGTGTCTGTGGGGGTGTGTCATCTAGGTCCCAGCAGTATGTCATGCTGCTGGGGGATTATGAAGCTTAACTCTCCGGGTGCAGGCCTGAGGCAGGGAGAGGTGAGGCCCGTCTCCAAAGGTTTCTCCTCCCAGTTCCTCTCAAACGATGGCCGGCAGACTGGCTGTGTTAGCCCTCAGCCTAAACCCTGAGCCCAGAGTGTGAGGAGGAAGTGGGCTGGGTAAGCATGCAAGGCTCACCTGTGGTATTGTGTAGCATCTTGTAGTAGGGCCTCTGGCAGGAATATCTGATCTCAGACTTGTATGTGGTGAGGTTGTTCCTGGTGGAGAAGGTGACCACTCCGTTTTCCAGCTCTGCCGGGGCTCCACAGTCCGCAACTGAGAGGGAAGAGAGCAGACCCCTCAGTTGGCCTTGCCCCTTCTTCTTGAGGCCACTTGGTGGGTCTGTCTCACGTGATGTGCAGGTTGCCTTCAGAGAGCAATGTTACAGCCTTGCATTTGGGGCTCTCTCCCATCTGTGACAGTCCTGCTGGGCGGTCAGCTCACCTGGCCTGGTGTCAATTCCAGGGCAGGGGCTGGTCTGCTGAGACTCAAGCAGATCCTAGACTTTTCCCCACCAGGGCCCTCTCCTTGACTTCCAGTTCTGTTGTGCAATCCTCTTATCCTCTTTTGTCCAAATATGAAACCCGTGGCTCAGTGAGAAAAGTCTGGCTCATATAAACTAAAGAAACTTCACTTCTTCCAGCCCCAACCACATGCTGAGTAAGAGCAGTTACTGTGTTCACTTTGAAGCTTGGCATTTAAGAAAAAACAAAAACAAACAAAAACTCAACTTCTACATGCCTGCACAGCGCACCCCCCCCCCCGCCGGCTCCCCACAGGCACCGAAGGCAGGATGGGGGTGGCTAGGATGAACCAAACTTTCATCTCCACCTGCACATTTTCTCTGGTTGTGGGTGGCTGCTCCTGGGGGCTGGCTGAAGGACAAGACCAAAGATACCTGCTCCTCAGAGGTGGTCTTAGGAGAGCTTGCCAGACCAGGCAAGTCTTGGGAGTTGCCAGCATGAGTCTGCCAGGGGCGGCGGAGCCAATTTGTCAATATCTCTTCAAGGGCCTTGTTAGGGGGGTGTTGCTCATTTCTAAGGAAATCATAATCTTAGGTCAAACAGCCTCTGTCAGAACTGAAGAATCCCAGGGGCTCAGAACTTCCCAGGGGGAATGGAATCTGAAGTTAGGCAATCTAGAACATCTTTAGTTACAGATGAGTCAGAGAGAGGACTTGACTGGTCTAAGGTTACACAGTGAATTAGAGAACTAGACCTGATCTTAAACTCAGTGCTTTTTTTAAGTAAACCAGACTGACAGTTATTAGAATCTATTTTCTAGTAAAAATGGCCTGTTATCAATATTCTGGGTAAGGCTGGACATTAGCTGGCTGATGTCAGAGGATCACATTCGAAAGCCAGTTTCCTTCCTCCTGAATTTTACCTGCTCACCTTGGAAAACAGAAACAGGGGCCAATTACCTGTGAGATGCTACTCAGAAATTGTGATTTTTAATTTTAGAATTCCAAACTTATCTTTTTTATTGAATAGAGTGTTATCTAGTTTAAAACATAGTTGACCTTAAGAGCCTCCAGCATGGAGGAGAGGGATGAAGGATGGGAGTAAATGCAGGTAGGTACCTCCTATCCACAAGAAAGGCAAACACACCCAGAGAACTGGTTAGTGGTGTTTCCTAGCCTCCAATCCCCCTGGATGAATCATTCCAATTTGTTTTGATCACCCAAAAGTAGAGACACCCTTCTGCTCTTTGGGGGGTGGCGTGGGCGTGGGCGGGGGAAGTGTGTAAGGGTCAGCACTACGACAGCAAGAGGCAATAATATTTACTATCTAAAACTGTAAACAATTTTACATGTATTTTCCTGATGAGTCTCAAAGCAGCTTTTTCTTCCGTTTTAAAGGAAATATCATTGATTAGTGTCTGGATCTTTGTATGAGCCTTGTCTCCCTTAACTTAGGTCTAGCAGTTTATTTTACCCAAATTATCCTCAAAACCTAGTATCTCGTGTTCGGTTCAGTTCATTTCAGTCACTCAGTCAGCCAGGCTTCCCTGTCCATCACCAACTCCTGGAGCTCACTCAGACTCACATCCATCGAGTCAGTGATGCCATCCAGGCATCTCATCCTCTGTTGTCCCCTTCTCCTCCTGCCCCCAATCCCTCCCAGCATCAGAGTCTTTTCCAATGAGTCAACTCTTTGCATGAGGTGGCCAAAGTACTGGAGTTTCAGCTTTAGCATCATTCCTTTCAAAGAAATCCCAGGGCCGATCTCCTTTAGAATGGACTGGTTGGATCTTCTTGCAGTCCAAGGGACTCTCAAGAGTTTTCTCCAACACCACAGTTCAAAAGCATCAGTTCTAGATATTTATAAGCTTTCTTCAAAGTCCAACTCTCACATTCATACATGACCACAGGAAAAACCATAGCCTTGGCTAGATGGACCTTAGTCGGCAAAGTAATGTCTCTGCTTCTGAATACGCTATCTAGGTTGGTCATAACTTTTCTTCCAAGGTGCAGCAATTCCAGGGCTGGTCTTAGACATGGCTAGGTATTCAAGCCCCTGAGAGCCTGTATGTGTCCAGCACTAGCAGAGACTGTACTGAGGGACTGCTTTCACTTCCCTCCAGAGAAGTCACTTGGCCCACTGATGAAGCTGCTCTTCCAGCCACACAGAGGGTATGACGAACAGTGGAAAACAGAGGATCACTGCAGCATGGATATAGTGAGTGGGGAAGAGGTGCACCTTCTTTCCAGGTCTACTGTGGTAGGCAAATTACTGTATCTCCATGGCGCATGGAGACAACTTCCCTTAGCAAGGCCATTTGAGCTCTGCCTGACACAATCCAAGATGCTAGATCAGGCCTGTCTCCTCAGTCTATCTTCTTTGCTTGAGGAAGGGTCTTGACGTCTTCTCTAAAGTGCACCTGGTCACTTCCACACTCTGGAATCAAAACACACTTCCTCCCTCCANGCAAGGCCATTTGAGCTCTGCCTGACACAATCCAAGATGCTAGATCAGGCCTGTCTCCTCAGTCTATCTTCTTTGCTTGAGGAAGGGTCTTGACGTCTTCTCTAAAGTGCACCTGGTCACTTCCACACTCTGGAATCAAAACACACTTCCTCCCTCCAGTCCCTGGGGCTCCCTTCTCCTACGCCTCTGTGTCGGGCTCTGCTACCCACACCCTCTCTTCACTCTCACTCTTCCCTTCAGACATGTCTTTCTTGATCCACCATCCTGAAGAAGCTTTGACACAGTCTAGAGGCGTCCAAGGAAACCACACACAATTGGCTCACCTGGCCTTCAAGATCCGGAAATGCCCAGCCCAGCCCACCCAGACCCAGCCCCATCTTCACCCCTCCCGTGGTGCCCTTATGCTCCAATGTCTAGGACCCCTCACGGTGCTGCTGCTTTCCCACTCGGGGAAACCCTGTGGTTCATGCTCTGCCCACCCTTCAGCCTTGATCAAACATTGCTGCTTCTTGAAAGTATTTTCTTATCCTTTTAATTGGATACAGCTGCTTCTGCATTTTTCTTTGCATGGCCCTTTATTCTTCACCCTCTGATGCGGTTATCTTTTGTTTACTTGTATTGTAAATATTTGGGTTCATATCATATCTTCTGCCTAAATGATGATCCCCTTTATCACACTGAGTGCAAGGCCTGTTATCCTTTGTATTGTTAAAAATATTGATTCAACTGATGATTATTTNGAAGGGTCACCCGTACTGGTGATGCCTTCTTCAGAGCCGTGGCTCTCAAACCTCACTCAGTGAGCATCAGTGTCCCAGGCCCCCTCCCAGAGTTTCTGAATCAGTGGCTCTGGCCTGGGGACCAAGCCCTTGCATTTCTAACTAGTGATGTGCTGGTGTGGTGGGGACCCCACTTGTACTGTCATTCCATGAGAGCAGCAGTCCACTAGCTTGGCTTACACTGGACTCACCTGGGCAACTTAACAGACAAAATGATCACAGGCCCTACCCCAGAGATTCTGTTTTAATTGATCTCAGGTGGGGCCTGGGAGGTGGTTTTGTTAAGTTAACCAGAGGATTCCTAGGAGAACCACTGTTTCAGAGAATGAGCAATGCTCACCTACCACCTTTAAAAGCTCAGCTTCTGTTCCAGGGCTACCTGGTGAGCCTGATGAACTTTGTTAAGGCTGTTTGTACTGACTGTTGGGCTGAATGGATATTTTGCTTGGACTTTTGTACCACTTTCAGAAGGGAGAGTCTGGGATACATGCTTTGAATTTTCAGAAGGCTGGAATTTTTGGCGCATTGTGGGAAAGCTCGGAAATACCGTGGTGGGACCAGGACAAGCTCTGGAAGCCCGTCTGCCCTGGGAGGCTCTGGGGAATTTCTCTAGCTGGAGACCCACCCCTCCCCTGGCAGGACCCTGTACCTTCAGCACTTTGTAGCCTGTGTCACAGCTGATGAGCACCTGGTCTTTGAAGGAATATGTGGTTTGCAAGGGTTCGATTTTCCCATGGACAGGAGGCTGCAGCTTGGGGCACTCATTCCCTGGTGGGGAGCAATGAAAGGAGTAGGTGAGAAAACAAAGGAAAGTGTGGTCGTGAGAAGCCTTTCCCTAGAATTCAAGGCCTGATGGAGGGGGAAAAAAACACATGAAAACCGCACTCCCAGGGTATGGGGGTCTAGACCTACCAGGCCCTGAAGAAGGCTTACTTTGGACACTTGAGCAGGTCACTTTCCAGCTTGGACCTTTATTTCCTCATCTGTAAAATGAAGTGGTTTGCCAGATAATCTCATCAAAACTCAGGGTANAACAAAGGAAAGTGTGGTCGTGAGAAGCCTTTCCCTAGAATTCAAGGCCTGATGGAGGGGGAAAAAAACACATGAAAACCGCACTCCCAGGGTATGGGGGTCTAGACCTACCAGGCCCTGAAGAAGGCTTACTTTGGACACTTGAGCAGGTCACTTTCCAGCTTGGACCTTTATTTCCTCATCTGTAAAATGAAGTGGTTTGCCAGATAATCTCATCAAAACTCAGGGTAGGAAAAGGTATTAAATGTCTGAGTATAACTCTGGTCTGATGTTTCCTTTCCATCTCCCACAGTAGACCCATGGGACATTTCTACAGAGACAAGGAGCTCAGTACCTACCAGTGTGTACCTTTCATACTAGACTCCTCCGATGAGAGGAACAGAATTTGCATATTCAGCTGAAATTTACACCCTTGAAATTTTTACTCAGTGGGAGTAGTTGGCTCTTTTGGGCCACTCATGATGACTCCACTTTTTCTTCCCAAGATCTTTCTTAAAAGTGCTAGAGAGACTGTGATTTGCACTTCAAAAGGCTAAATTGGACAGAATTCCTGTGCCTGATGTATTTCCTGGATAAACTCTCCCCAATTAATATCCTCTTCCTGCCTCTCCCCACAAGCAGGCACTGAAGCTGGTGATGAGCCAAGGCCAGGATATAGCGTCTTTGCGCTGTGTTAGTCACCCCCAGCTGTGGTCCTGCCACTGCCCCTCTTCCTCCAGTTACTGCACGCCCCTTGGGTCAAGTAACTCCAGCAGAGTTTGGACCAGGACCGGGTGCCTCAAGGTCCTGGGCGATGAGGCCTGTGGGCTTTGTCACCCTGGGTGCACGAGGAGGCAGACCACCATGATGAAACATTTTGTGCTAGAGGCTTACACCCAGATTTCTGCCCCAGACTTTGGAAGGCCTGGGGCTGGAAGGATCCTCTTCAGGCCCAGTCAATCACAGTGCGAAGTTCTGGAAACTGCTTTTTTTTTTTTTTTGAAAATTATAGTTTTTTTAAAATTACTTTTTATTGGAGTCTAATTGCTTTACAATGTCATATTGATTTCTGTTGCACAACAAAGTGAACCAGCTATATGTATACATTTATCCCCTCCCTCCACCCCTCCCACCATCCTGTCTATCTAGGTCACCACAGAGCACCGAGCTGAGCTTCCTGCGCTTTATAGCAGGTTCCCACGAACTATCCGTTTTAGATAAGGTAGTACCTATATGTCAATCCCAATCTCCCAATTTGTTCCATCCTCCCCTTTCCCCCACCCGGTGTCTGCATGTCTACTCTCTTATGTCAGTGTCTCTATTCCTGCCCTGGAAATAGTTCATCTGTACCGTTTTTCCTAGGGCATATACTCTGAGAAAACCATAATTCAAAATGACATGTGTACCCCAGTGTTCACTGCAGCATTATTTACAATAGCCAGGACATGTAAATGTCCATCGACAGATGAATGGAGAAAGGTGAGATGCATATATACAATGGAATATTACTCAGCCATAACAGGAACGAAATTTGGTCACTTGTAGAGATGTGGATGGACCTAAAATCTGTCATACAGACTGAAGTAAGTCAGAAAGAGAGAAACAAGTATCATATACTGATGCACATATGTTTTTTGTTTTTAAAAATCTTCCCACATGATTCTGAATGCAGCCAGTTTTGAAAATGTCTTATCCAAATCCACTGTCATTGCTGCCCTTTACCCCATTTATAGATGAGAAGCTAGTCAGCAGAGGGAATCTGCCTTGGTCCCAAGCTGCTCAGTGGCAGGGTTGGGGGTCCTGCCACTTCCCCGGAGGAGCCCCAGGCCAGCACCCCCTCACACTCCCTGGCCGCTACGCCATGAGGCCTGAGCATGGAAGCCAGGTGTGACCCAGAAGGGGAGAAGCTGTGTTACCTGTCGCCCTGTATGACAGCCTCCAGCCCCGGTTATCTCCCGAGTTGTCACTGCGAAACAGGATCTGAACGCTGTGGCTCTGGGTATTGATGGGTTCTGGGGCTTTCTCTCCACAGAAGGGCCCCAGAACTTTTGGACCAGCTTTAATCTGTGAGGGGTAAGATAGAAAAAAAGCAGGGTCACACCTGAGTGGCAGTGACTGCTTCTGGGATCATCTCTACTCTGCACCCAGGGTTTTCTGGAAGCTTCCATGTGAGTCCATGGTGTTCATTCACATTCTTAGTGGGCATTACCATTCACCAAAGGGTTCCATCTCCACTCTCCCATTCACAGATTACAATGACCTTGGAAGTGGACAAGGCAGGCTGATTTTCCTCTCCTCAGAGATGAACATATTATGGTTCAGAGAGGGGCAGAGCCCTGTCCAGGTACACAGGACAGAAAAGGCCCCTGCTTGCAAAGACCCTGCAGTCTAGTCAGGGCAGACTAATAGATAGTAAAAAAAAATAAATACCAGCTGTAGTAAGTATCACAAAAATAGTCAGGGTGATATATCATATAAATGTATGCTATATGTTTATAATTTAAGTAGCAACATCTATGTAGTCTATATAATTTTCATCATTAATATAATAGATGTTGTTTAGTTGCTAAGTCATGTCCAACTCTTTTGTGACCCCATGGACTGCAGCCCACCAGGCTCCTCTGTCCATGGAATTTTCCAGGCAAGAAGACTGGAATGGGTTGCCATTTCCTTCTCCAGGGGAATCTTCCTCCCCAGGGATCGAACCCCTGTCTCCTGCATGTGTCTCCTACACTGCAGGTGGATTCTTTACCACTGTACCACCAGGGAAGCTTCAGTATAATAGATAATAATTTAGATAGTTAAGGAAGGCCTCTTTGTGGAGGTAATGTTGGATTTGAAACATGTAGGATGAGTAGGAGCTTGTCATTTGGAGAGGAGGGGAGAATACTTTCCAGGCAGGGAAAACAATGTTTATAAAGGTTGAGGCCAAAAGTGGGAAAGAGCCTGGTAAGTATCAAGAGCAGGAAGGAAGCCAGTGAGGCTGGAGAGGGAATGCAATGGCTTGAGGATGAGAAGGCAGCCACGGGCCATACTGTGTTAAGGAATTCATGTTTATTCCAAGTACAATCTTGATATAACCTGGCTTTTATAAAATTTACCTTGGATGCTAGAAGAGAACATACCATGCAGAGCAAGAGTAGAAGCCAGAAAGCCCTCCAGGCAGCTTTGCAGCTGATCCGAGAGAGCAGGGACTGGACTCGGGTAGAGGCAGCGGAGATGCAGAGAAGGGAGAGGCACTCTGGGCTGGTCCAGGTTCCCGCCCCCAGGCCTGGGTCCTGCCTCTGCTCTGACTCTTTCTCCTTCCTCCTCTGCGGACCAGCACTTCTTAACCCTCATTGGATGACTTCTGTCATCCGGGTATAACTTCATCTTGTCACCCTTACTGTGTTGAGGGGCGACAGTGAAACCCCTAGAGTTACCCGCCTAGTGATAAGCTCACAGCATAGCACCTGGGGTATAATGTATGGTAGACAGAGTTCTGGGCTTCCCTTGTGGCTCAGATGGTAAAGAATCTGTCTGCAATGTGGGAGACCCAGGTTCCATCCCTGGATTGGAAAGATCCCCTGGAGGAGGAAACCCACTCCAGTACGCTTGCCTGGAAAATCCCATGGATAGAGGAGCCTGATGGACTACAGTCCAGGGGTCATAAAGAGTCAGGCATTTTTTGACTAAATGATTAACACACACACACACAGAGTTCTAAGCTGGTCCCCATGATCTTCACCCTGGTGTCACTTCACGATGACATTATTGTTACCTGGCAGAAGGGACTTTGCAGGTGGGGCAAAGGGCTGATTTGGGATCAGGGAAGTTCCCCACACTGGGTCCAATCAAGGTGGTAGATGTTATTTTAAATAATTACTTTTTAGGAAGCCACCTGCTTGGCCCCCTATCCTGGAAGAAGGTAGAGAATGTCAATTTTCCCAATTCAGCCAAGATTTGTCAGTATTCCCCCAGGCATATAGCCCCTGCTGTCTTACCTTGATGTAGTCATAGGGGCAGGACACCTCAGGATGGTCCTCAATGTCGAAAATGTCCTCAAACTGCAGGCTGATCATGAAACCCTCCTCTAGCTCAATGGTGTAGAGGCATTCGGAGCTCTTGGGGTAAGGGCTGGGGAAGTCGGGGCTGGTAATCACGCCGGTCCGCTGGGTGAAGAGGTTGTCACTGCATTCCACTGTGGGAAGCACATGGGAGCAAAGTGGTACACCACACTCAGGGCCACAGCATCCCCTTTCTTATCTGCTATGGTACAGTCTTCCCAGTGGTTCTGAGAGGCAAGTGGGGGAAGGAGTCACTATCCCCATTTTGCAGATGGGAAACTGAAGTTCAGTGAGGGGAAGAGATTTACTCAAGGTCACATAACCAAGTAATTTGCAGGGTTCAGACTCAAAGGCAGTGAGTGTGATATGCCTTTTGGTCCAATTCTCCGATCTTGGTGTGGGGCATGAGGGGTCTCAGAAGGAAGGTTTTGAGATGTGTGGTCAGGGAGAGGATCTTCCCCTCTTTGTGCTGCTCTCCCCTCAGCCCAGGACTCCATGAGATCTCTGCTCAAAGCCATCCTTGATTCCTCACTAACACAGGACCCTAACACATGCCCTCGCTTTCTGGCCCCTGGCCTTGCTTTGTTTCTCTTCATGCTGTTGACCACTGCTTGCATTGTGAACCGTATTTCTCGGTGGACTTTCCTGCCCCCACAAGTTCCCTGAGCTTGGGGAGTCTGCTCTGTTCCCCATAGCAGTTGCAACCCAGCAACCAGTGTCTTGGGTCCTGGCCATGGCTTAACCCTGCAAAGGCCCTGTTATATGCTGTTGAACCACTGTCCTTGGATCTGACATGTCAGTTCTTTCTGGTCATTTGTAAATGAGAAAACTGTGGCCCAGAAAGGGGGCATAGCTAACCCTAAAGTCCCTCAGTTACAAGCTACAGAACAAGGTTTAGAGTGGTCTCTGAATCCCTGTGCTTTAACAGTCTACCCCAAGCATTTTCATGGGGATGACATTGCTCCCAGAGGGGCCAAAATTGGTTCTTAGAGAGGGGAAGTTGTNCTAACCCTAAAATCCATCAGTTACAAGCTACAGAACAAGGTTTAGGGTGGTCTCTGAATCCCTGTGCTTTAACAGTCTACCCCAAGCATTTTCATGGGGATGACATTGCTCCCAGAGGGGCCAAAATTGGTTCTTAGAGAGGGGAAGTTGTTACTCTTTTTATGCATAACACACAGGCAGACATATAGTGCATAAACATACATAAGGGTATTTGCGGCATTAAATTTCATGGGTGAGTCAATTAGGAAGAGAATGTTTAAAAAGGCTCTTGGGGGGCAGAAGCAAAAATGAAAAACAGGATTCATAAACATTGCTCAGTCTTAGCCCCTCTGTGGTCAGCACATGGTAGATACTCAATAAATACTGAATGAAAACCATGGAAAATACAACCCTCTTCAAGAAAACTCATGTATGTGCCTGTTTTATATGGATGGGTTTTATTCAGAAGTAGAAGTTTTTGAAGGAGGAAGGAAAATAAATCCTGTTTCTAGCAAGCCCTCCCCCAACGCGCCCTCACTCAGCTTCCAAGTGGTCTTTCTAGGACCCAGGTCCTTACCCTGCAGTCATACTGATCTACTGGCAATTCCCCAAACATTCCGCACCCTGTCATGCTTCTGAATGTTTGCAGAAGCTGTTCTCTCTGCCTGTCGTGCCCTCCTTTTCCTTGTTCTTTTTCCTTCATCAAGGGCATCATCTCTGGGAAGTGCTTGCTCACTTGGTGCCAACTCAGGTCTGCCGGTGCCACACCCACACTTCATTTACAACACTTACGACATTTTGTCATTTGCCTATGTGGCTATTACCCGCTAGCCAGGAGGTCCTCATGGAAATGTCTTAGTCCTCCTATTTCTCCCTCCCAGCCTCAGCCTGGATACTATGGCAGAGAAGGCACTTGGACGAGAGGGGAAGGTGAAGGGAGCAAGAAGGAAAGGGATGTTTTCTCGCTGTCTTATCTTTGACTCTCTCTCTCCCCCTCTCTCGCTTGCACTGCGGTTCTCTCTATCACAATATAAAAGTGAGGGGCCAGGGAAGAGCAGAAAAAAAGGAGCTGGTGGGTAAAACCTAGTTCAGGGTTCAGAACTGGGCAACCTGGGTTTTCCCCTGACTTGGCTTGTCGCTTGCAGGAGGAGAGGAAATAGGGACTAAAGAGCAGAAAGCCCTGCTCCCCAGGAAGAAAGATGGCCTAGAGGCTAGGGCTTCTCAAATGGAGTTCTCTGAGAATCTGAACCCGACTTCCAGGCTGGTGGGCATTTCAGCATCTTTATCCTTGTGGTCTGATTGCACTTTTAATTGTTCCTACTGCCTGTCCATCCATCCTCTGAGCCTCCCCTCATCTTACTGGAAGATATGACTCCTGACAGTGATGCGCAGAGTCAGCGCTGGGCCCCACCTCGGCACGTCCTGTTGTCTGTGTGGAGGATGTAGCCGAAGCGGCAGGAGCAGTAGTAGCCGCCGATGTAGTTATGGCAGTAGTGGTCGCAGGACAGCTCCTCGTCCTCCCGCTCCGTGCACTCGTCCACATCTGCAGGGCAGGTAGAGCCTCTCACAACCAGTTCAAGTGTGATGGTGCAGAGAACAGCCAGCGTTTACAGAGCACTCAGCAGAGCCACTCACTGTGTTGGGACACACCTGCATTCTCCCGTTTAAGCCTCACCTAAGCCTCCAATTACAAACGAGGAAACTTGCCCAAGGCCACAGAAAACCTGGTCAGACCCGGGCAACCTGACTCCTGGTGGGGCCACTGCTCTCTAGCAGTTGTGATGACAGCCAGCAGGACGGTTACGACCCCCTTTTTACAAATGAAGCAACCGAGACTTAGAGCCATGAAGGAACTTACTCCAAGCCACACAGATAGTAAGTGGAGTCCTCATTCAAATCAAGGTGGGCTGGCTCTAAAATCTGGGGTTTTAACCTCTCCTCCATTTTGCTTCTCTCTTTCTAAGTCTCTAAGGTGGGTCAAGCCCTATCTTAGGCATTGGAAATATAAAGATAAAAAGATGTATGTTCTCAACCCAATTTGAATACATATTTCTTCCCAAAAGATACAGGAATGGCCAAGAAGCTTACACATGAAAAGATACTCAGTATCACTAGATGCCAGGAAAATGCAAACTAAAACCATAATGAAGTACCACTGCATGTCCTCTGGAATGGTTAAATTTTTTTTTTTTAATTGATGACATCAAATGTTGGTGAGGATATAGAGTAGCTAGAACTCTCATACATTCGTGGAGGCATACAAAAGATGCAAACACTGTGGAAAAAGACTACAAGACAATTCCTTATAGAACTAAACATACACCTACACCACGATTGAGCAATTTTGCTCCTAGAGATTAATATATGTCCCACAGAAGTGAAACACGTGTGAAATATATGAAAACATATGTCTACAAAGTGGCTTGTACACAAAGGTTTGTGGGAATTTTATTAATGAGAGCCAAAAAGTGGATAGAACCCAGGTGTCTGTCAACAGGAGAATGAATAAGTAGACTGTAGTATATTGCCAGGAAAAGAAATAGGTACTAATGAATTGTAACAACATTGATGAAAATCAAAAACTTTGTGCCGAGTATAATATTTCTCATCTCCAAAATATAATCTGTATGTGTTCGTTTATATGAAGCTTCGCAAGAGGCAAAACTAATCTATGGTAGTGGAAAAAATCAGGACTGTTGTGGTGACCTCTAAAGAGATTGGAGTGTGGTGTAATTGGAAAGGAGTATAAAGGAAACTTTGGGGGTTAATGGTAAAGCTCAACATCTTGTTAGGGATTAGTTATGTACAAATATAAATTTTTCAAAGCTTAAAAAATGTACTTAAGATTTATGCATTTCCTTGAATATATAGATTTTACATGAAAAGAAAAAATTGTGAATAGCTGTTGAACCCTAGATAAACAATATGCATGCTAAAATATTTAGGAAGAAGAGTACTGATGTCTGCAATTTATTTTGAAATGTGTCAGAAAAGATGACTTGATGCATAGAGGACAGATAGATGGATAGATGTGCGATAGACCAAATGCAGTAAGACATTAATGGTAGAATTTATATAGTAGGTGTTCATTTTAAAGAAGAGAACACAAGACATTTTTAATTTTGAGAGAGAAAGGGAGACGTGGGGATGAGTCAGCCACTTCTCCAACTTACCCACAGCCATGTAGTGGGCATCAAATCCTGTGAATCGCTCTTCATCGGAGAAATCTGACCGGAAAGTGATGGACATAAAGGAGCCGGGGGAGAGAACCACTTCCTGGCCAGGGGTCTGTTCTGTGTCCGTAGTCTCCCTGCCACAGAAGGTTGCCAACACCTGGTCTTCAGTTTCTACCTTTAGGGTCAAAAAGAAAGGGAACAAGATGTGCAGCTTCCCAAATTAGCTTCTCTGCTGGTCTCAAGGAGAAAAGACAGAGGAGCTGCCCACAAGTGGACCAGGCAGCCTGGGAGGCCCAAAGAAAGAGGCTTAGGAATTCTGGACTTTGAGGAAAGACATATTACAGGTTAAGCCAGTGTGTCTGTCCTCTTCCGGTTTCATTCATTTTGTTTAGGTCCATCAGAAGTAGCGTCACATTAGTCCTGCTGGCAACAAAATGCCTTATTTGTTAAAAAAAAATTCAATGTTAAAATAAAATTTCATTTTTAATAAAACAGAAGAGTTAGATTTCACAGATGGATTCTAGATACAACAGGAACTTACATTTCCGAAAAGAATCTTTATATACAATATAAGTCATTCATTGAGAATTCAGTGTGTGCCAGCCACGGAAAAAAGAGTGGGCTGGGGATGATGGGAGATGAGTAAGCCACTGAGCTGTGCGTGCAGAAGGGCTTCCCAGGTCTCTCAGGAGTCAAGAGCCCACCTACCAGTGGAGGAGACACAGGACACTTGGGTTCAATCCTTGGGTCAGGAGGATCCCCTGGAGTAGGGAATGGCAACACACTCCAGTATTCTTTCCTGGAAAATTCCATGGACAGAGGAGCCTGGCAGGCCACAGTTCATGGGGTCACAAAAAGTTGGACACAACTAAGCGACTGAGCACGCACGTGCCCATGGGAAGCAGTGTTCAGATGGTGGAAAACAGAGCTATCATACCTTGTGACAAGTGTCTTGTGAAGAATGTACTCAGAAGGAGGCAAAAGATCCCAATTGGACTAGAAGCTATGGGAAGCTTCGTTAATTATTTTTTTATTGGTATATTTGAGTTTTATTTTTAAAATGATACATTATCTATATCAGAATTGGGATTAAAAAAATTTTAAATTGTAAATAAACATTGTAAATAAACCATGTGTTCAGTTACAATGTGTTAGTTTCAGGTGTTAAGTGATTCAGTTACACACACACACACATTCTTTTTCAGATTCTTTTCTTTACAGTTATATCTTCAGTGCATGGAATAGGACCTAGAATATAGCAGTTATCCAATAAATATTTGTCAGCCAGAACTAAAAGAGCAAGACCTATTCTGAGAACAATGAGAAGCCAGAAATTCTGTGGGGATTGTAGGAAAAGATATATTTGGAGGGACAGGTTGAAACTAGATTATTATTGACCTTGAATCACGTAACAAGTGACTTGAAATCCCATGGTCAGAGGAGCCTAGTGGGCTATAGTCCATGGGATTGCAAGAGTCAGGCATGGCTTAGCAACTAAAAAACAAAAAGGGAAGTCACGTAATCAGAACTATATTTAATAGGTAGTCTTACTAATACAGAAACTATTGGAATTACCCCAAAATAGTTGCATTTTTTTAAGACTCAGCTGCAAAAATTGCCTATTTGCTAAAGAATTCCCTATTTTGCAAGAGCCAGGGGCTCTGGATAGATTCAGAGACCCAAGGAGAGATTCTAACCTGGTTGTCTAAAACAGATTTTGTGTGTTTGGTTTGGAAAGCAGTGTTGTAGCTGGCTGGTGTATTTATATGACTACCATACTTTGCTTACCTACCATTCTATCATTTATACCTATCTCGATCCTTTTAAGGAAGCATTTCTATCTGCATCCTCCAGATTGATGTTTTAGCCAAGATGCATGAGAAAAATTTGACCAAGAATGATGTCTGCTGCCTTTCACCATCGTTAAAGCAAAGTTCTCAAAGGCTGCCTATCTCTAGTAGCTTCTAATGAACTGTTTTGTTCATTAGCTTGGTGTATCAGAAGTATCTTGACATTTGACACTTCTGTTTTGAAACTAATGATTTATTTATTTAAAATAAGTGGGAGCTTTAAAGGAAAACAATTTGCCCTGGCAACAAAACACGAGGACAATTAATCACTAACTTTGGGAATTGAAGTGTAAACAGAAGATGAGATCATGGCTTTGCTATGTTTTCCTCTTCTCTGCAGATACTAGCCAAACTCACACCAGCCTTATTGCTGTAGAGTGTTCCAATCTGCACACAGCTGAAATGTCACTTTCTTGAACATCTCAGCTGCTTTGTTGTTTTGATGATCTGAGTTTTCCAGGTAGCTGAAGTTTTACCTATGATTTTTTTAAAAAACTGGGGTGTTTGTGAGTGTAATGCTTTTCAAAGCACTTTATTCAAATCCCTGCTTTCTCAGGTAAAATATACTAATCCTTCTTGGTGANTTAGTTATGTACAAATATAAATTTTTCAAAGCTTAAAAAATGTACTTAAGATTTATGCATTTCCTTGAATATATAGATTTTACATGAAAAGAAAAAATTGTGAATAGCTGTTGAACCCTAGATAAACAATATGCATGCTAAAATATTTAGGAAGAAGAGTACTGATGTCTGCAATTTATTTTGAAATGTGTCAGAAAAGATGACTTGATGCATAGAGGACAGATAGATGGATAGATGTGCGATAGACCAAATGCAGTAAGACATTAATGGTAGAATTTATATAGTAGGTGTTCATTTTAAAGAAGAGAACACAAGGCATTTTTAATTTTGAGAGAGAAAGGGAGGCGTGGGGATGAGTCAGCCACTTCTCCAACTTACCCACAGCCATGTAGTGGGCATCAAATCCTGTGAATCGCTCTTCATCGGAGAAATCTGACCGGAAAGTGATGGACATAAAGGAGCCGGGGGAGAGAACCACTTCCTGGCCAGGGGTCTGTTCTGTGTCCGTAGTCTCCCTGCCACAGAAGGTTGCCAACACCTGGTCTTCAGTTTCTACCTTTAGGGTCAAAAAGAAAGGGAACAAGATGTGCAGCTTCCCAAATTAGCTTCTCTGCTGGTCTCAAGGAGAAAAGACAGAGGAGCTGCCCACAAGTGGACCAGGCAGCCTGGGAGGCCCAAAGAAAGAGGCTTAGGAATTCTGGACTTTGAGGAAAGACATATTACAGGTTAAGCCAGTGTGTCTGTCCTCTTCCGGTTTCATTCATTTTGTTTAGGTCCATCAGAAGTAGCGTCACATTAGTCCTGCTGGCAACAAAATGCCTTATTTGTTAAAAAAAAATTCAATGTTAAAATAAAATTTCATTTTTAATAAAACAGAAGAGTTAGATTTCACAGATGGATTCTAGATACAACAGGAACTTACATTTCCGAAAAGAATCTTTATATACAATATAAGTCATTCATTGAGAATTCAGTGTGTGCCAGCCACGGAAAAAAGAGTGGGCTGGGGATGATGGGAGATGAGTAAGCCACTGAGCTGTGCGTGCAGAAGGGCTTCCCAGGTCTCTCAGGAGTCAAGAGCCCACCTACCAGTGGAGGAGACACAGGACACTTGGGTTCAATCCTTGGGTCAGGAGGATCCCCTGGAGTAGGGAATGGCAACCCACTCCAGTATTCTTTCCTGGAAAATTCCATGGACAGAGGAGCCTGGCAGGCCACAGTTCATGGGGTCACAAAAAGTTGGACACAACTAAGCGACTGAGCACGCACGTGCCCATGGGAAGCAGTGTTCAGATGGTGGAAAACAGAGCTATCATACCTTGTGACAAGTGTCTTGTGAAGAATGTACTCAGAAGGAGGCAAAAGATCCCAATTGGACTAGAAGCTATGGGAAGCTTCGTTAATTATTTTTTTATTGGTATATTTGAGTTTTATTTTTAAAATGATACATTATCTATATCAGAATTGGGATTAAAAAAATTTTAAATTGTAAATAAACATTGTAAATAAACCATGTGTTCAGTTACAATGTGTTAGTTTCAGGTGTTAAGTGATTCAGTTACACACACACACACATTCTTTTTCAGATTCTTTTCTTTACAGTTATATCTTCAGTGCATGGAATAGGACCTAGAATATAGCAGTTATCCAATAAATATTTGTCAGCCAGAACTAAAAGAGCAAGACCTATTCTGAGAACAATGAGAAGCCAGAAATTCTGTGGGGATTGTAGGAAAAGATATATTTGGAGGGACAGGTTGAAACTAGATTATTATTGACCTTGAATCACGTAACAAGTGACTTGAAATCCCATGGTCAGAGGAGCCTAGTGGGCTATAGTCCATGGGATTGCAAGAGTCAGGCATGGCTTAGCAACTAAAAAACAAAAAGGGAAGTCACGTAATCAGAACTATATTTAATAGGTAGTCTTACTAATACAGAAACTATTGGAATTACCCCAAAATAGTTGCATTTTTTTAAGACTCAGCTGCAAAAATTGCCTATTTGCTAAAGAATTCCCTATTTTGCAAGAGCCAGGGGCTCTGGATAGATTCAGAGACCCAAGGAGAGATTCTAACCTGGTTGTCTAAAACAGATTTTGTGTGTTTGGTTTGGAAAGCAGTGTTGTAGCTGGCTGGTGTATTTATATGACTACCATACTTTGCTTACCTACCATTCTATCATTTATACCTATCTCGATCCTTTTAAGGAAGCATTTCTATCTGCATCCTCCAGATTGATGTTTTAGCCAAGATGCATGAGAAAAATTTGACCAAGAATGATGTCTGCTGCCTTTCACCATCGTTAAAGCAAAGTTCTCAAAGGCTGCCTATCTCTAGTAGCTTCTAATGAACTGTTTTGTTCATTAGCTTGGTGTATCAGAAGTATCTTGACATTTGACACTTCTGTTTTGAAACTAATGATTTATTTATTTAAAATAAGTGGGAGCTTTAAAGGAAAACAATTTGCCCTGGCAACAAAACACGAGGACAATTAATCACTAACTTTGGGAATTGAAGTGTAAACAGAAGATGAGATCATGGCTTTGCTATGTTTTCCTCTTCTCTGCAGATACTAGCCAAACTCACACCAGCCTTATTGCTGTAGAGTGTTCCAATCTGCACACAGCTGAAATGTCACTTTCTTGAACATCTCAGCTGCTTTGTTGTTTTGATGATCTGAGTTTTCCAGGTAGCTGAAGTTTTACCTATGATTTTTTTAAAAAACTGGGGTGTTTGTGAGTGTAATGCTTTTCAAAGCACTTTATTCAAATCCCTGCTTTCTCAGGTAAAATATACTAATCCTTCTTGGTGATCCAAGGACAGTGTTATGAACATCAAGTTTCTTGGGGATATTGGGTTTTGTAATGTTGCTTGCCCTGCATTGAAAGCCCCCAGACTATAAAGCCTTTGCAATTCCTATGTCTTCTTTATGTATAGGGTTTTATTTATTGTTTTAAAATCAGATATAAATTCATTAAGCTGCTATCATTAGAATTTAATGAGAGTAAGACTAAATACATAAAGAGTGAGGGTCTGGGAAGAGGCTTCTTCTATGAGTAACCACATGAGCTGGAATGCACTATCTCGGTGACCTCTGCTTTGGAGCGAAATGTATGGACCCGGCTGTTAGAGGTCTGGACCCCTATTTCTGCCTCCACCAAAAAGTGGTATATGGCACACTCCTGTAGTGCTCAGTTATCCACCTGGTAAACTAGGGGTTTGAACAAGCTGAGTTCTACGTCCTCTTCCAGTCCTGACATCCTAGTATTCTAACAAGGCATTATATGCATACATTAAATAAACCAACTAGAGCAGGGGTACCCAACCTCTGGGATCTTAATGCCTGATGCTCTGAGGTGGAGACGATGTAATAATAATAGAAACAAATTGTATAATAAATGTAATGCACTTGAATTATCCTGAAACCATCTCCCACCCCTGGTCTGTGGAAAAATTATCTTCCACAAAACCAGTCCCTGGTGTCAAAAAAGTTTGGATTCGTTGAACTAGAGAATGGTGAGGAGGCGTTTCAACACAGACTTTGCTTCCTACTTAAGAACTTGAACTTGTTTGTGGTCTATATCATGTGCTTTAGAAGCAATTACTAATGAAGAATCAAGCCTTGAGCATCAGCGCTTCTAGACACGGCAGCCTCTTTCCTCATTTGTTATCCCTGAGGTCTCCAGGGCTCTACAGTACCTGTAGCATGAGACTTTCAAGTGAAACCAACCAGAGATCTTTTGGATCAGGGAGAGACCTAATGAAGGTCTATGATAAACAGCCTCCCTTCTTGTAACTTCCAGGCTTAAGGATACCTAGGTTTATAATGGCAGATAAACAATCCTTACCTGTAGAGCCTCACTGTTAAAGAGGATAGATAAGCATGCCCCAGCTGAGACCATGGGAAAATCTGAGTCTGATAGACCTTTAGAAGCAGGGAAGAGGAGGCCCCAGGGCCCTGGGAATTCAGCCTACAGCTCCAAATAGAGCCTGGAGGGAGGGACCTTTAAGAGCTGTTTCAATCCCCTCCTTCTAGAGGAAACTGAGGTCCAGAGAAAAGGCAGTGACTTGCTCAAGAGTAGAGAGATAACCACGAGCATTTCCTGATACCAGATTTGCTTTGGGAACAGTTCTGACCCTGGAGAAAGGAGCCCACCAATCCAGACAGTGCAAGGCAAACGACACCGGCACTTTGCCAAACAACTTTTTGGCTCAAGGGCCTCTTGAAACTTATCTGGCGTGCATGGACTGTCTCCCAGAGAGGATGTGGCTCAATGACAGCTCTGGTCGTAACCTAAACAGAGGGGTCACTGGCCCTACTTAATATTTGCAGCCCTTGCTATGCCTATAAAATTCTACAAAACCCATTGACTTCTGAGTACAGATGGAGGATTGAGCCCTGACTTCTGTTTGGACTGTCCCTGCACTAGGGTCATTATATTAACATGATGGGGGGAAATGCCTTATCAAATGAAAACAAAAAATTCATAATAGTAGAAAACCATTTGGCTGGGGATCACAGACTCTTATTTTTCTACTTATTATGGGCAGCCATGTCCTGTTGTGATTTTCGGCACTAACATATGGATGCATGTCCTCAGTTTGCTTTCTTTCATCTCAACAAATATTTATGTACCAAGTTCTGTCCTCATTATAACATGATGGATGCCAAGAACTACTAATGTGTCGCATGTGCTTAATAAGCAAGCCTCCTGCCTCTGGGAATGTAAAACTTAGTAGGAGAGTAAGTATTCACATGTGTCTGTGTTAGGGAATTACCAGATTATAGTTATTGCAATGAAAGCTAGGAAGTCCCTGGGGTTATAAGATGGGAAAATATTGCATCCAGCTTAGGGGAATCAGAAAACAGGAAGAAGAGAATGGTCTCTGAGCTGGGACCAAAAGGTGAGTAGGACGTAGGCAGGTAGAAATCGTAGGTGGAGGGCTGGGAAGGGGGCAGAGGGAAGACATCCAGGTAGAGGGAGTAGCAAAGTTCTGAGGGCATTCGGAGTCTCAGCTGCCCCTCCCTACCCGCCACTACCTGATATAGGAAAGGGTTCTGTCGAGGACAGGGAGCAGGGAAGAGAGATCGAAGGAGGAGGAACCAGAGTCTGCTTTCTGTGAGCTCTCTCCCTTAGTAGAAACAGCACAAACCTCCCAGGCAAAGCTAAGCAAGGCAGCAGAAAACTTGGTGAGCTTTCTGTAAGAGCACCGCTATGGCTTCGTTCCACATGTCCCTAAAGTGATCCCATCAGAGACTATCAATGCATTGACATCCACCCAGTGACAAACTTGAAGCCGAGATGCTTTCAGTGAATCAGTCAAAGCCATTATCTAGTGAGCGGTGGCTTCAGGTTCACACCGCAGCTTTCTGATTCCCCAATCCGTGATGTCTCCTGCTCCTTTAAGACACGAAGGGAACAAAAATGGCTGTCCACTACTATGTGATATCCCTTATATGTGGAATCTAAAATATATGACTTGACGAACATAACAAAAAAGAAACAGACTCACAGATACAGAGAACTAACCAGTGAGTACCAGTAAGGGAGAGGGGAGGGTGGGAACAAGATAGGAGTAGGGGATTAAGAGGAAGGAGCTATTATGTATAAATAAGTAAGCTACAAGCATACATTTACAACACAGGGAATATAGCTAATGTTTAATGACAACTATAAGTGGAATTTAACTTTTAAAAGTTGTGAATCACCATGTTGTACCCCTGTAACTTACACAATAATGCATAAAGAAGGTTGAATGCCAAAGAATTGATGCTTTTGAACCGTGGTGTTGGAGAAGACTCTTGAGAGTACCTTGAACTGCAAGAGATCAAACTAGTTAATCCTAAAGGAAATCAACCCTAAATATTCATCGGAAGGACTGATGCTGAAGCTGAAGCTCCAATACTTTGGCCACCTGAGGTTAAGAGCCAACTCACTGGAAAAGACCCTGATACTGGGAAAGATTGAAAGATGGAGAACAGGGTGACAGAGGATGAGGTGGTTGGAAGGCATCACCGATTCAATGGACATGAGTTTGAGCAAGCTCCAGGAGATGGTGAAGGACAGAGAGGACTGAAGTGCTGCAGTTTTGAGGTCGCAGAGTTGGACATGAGTGAGTGACTGAAATACAACCGTATATCAACTCTACAACTATACCTCATTTTCTTTTTTTTTTTTTCAAAAAGGCTGTGATATAAGTCCAAATACCTCAGAGATTTGCTTGTCAATGTTCCCAAGCTACATTCTTGAGCCCCTTTGACATCTTCTCTGGGCCCTTGAAGAGCTATTCAGGCTTAATTTAGGCAGATATTCAGAGAGTGTGCTGATTGCCTTCAGAGGTCACATGGCTCCACTGACACCTTAATTTCAGACTTCTGGCCTCCAGAACTGTGACAGAAGAAATCGCTATATGTTTATTTATTTATAATTAAATGAATAAACCACTAGGTTAATGGTAATGTATTATGACAGCCCTACGAATTGAAAATGCTCTGTAAATAGGTTTTTCCTCATTTGTAAAATAGTGAAAATAATAGTATTTACAAATCAGAGGGCTTGGTGAACATGGATGTAAACTTTGTAGGTAGTTATCTGAAATATAGTCAGCACTCAGTAAATCAGAGAGAAAACCAGGAGCAGTAAGATCGAGCCAGCTGAGGTGACATCTTTCTGGACTCTCCCAGATAAGTGGAGTGTGGGCAGTTTCCCACATTTGGAGAAGAATTAAGAGGCTGAAACCTTTCCTGGATGCCTTGCTTTCTGGTTCCATTCCTGCATTCCTAACCTCACGGGAGCCAGCAACACAGACCTCTCCTTTTATGAGGCCCCAGATCACAGGTTAACCGGGTGGGAAGGGAACCGAGGGAGCCCTCGCCACACGGCCTCCTCATCTGACAGGTGGCACCTTAGGGCTCTTTAACTCTGCACTTTACAAGCTTCCTAATGGTCCTGGGAGGTGGGCGACATGGTGAAGATATTTTCCTAATTTTATACGAGCGGACCAAGAGTAATTTACAGCTTCCATCCGCAAGAGAATAATATTAAGTCCAGAAATCTTCCCCTTACTTTCCTGGGTTTCAAAGGATTTCTCTAGGTGTGTGAATTTAGGCCAGTGTTTCAGTGACAGCTCTGGACCCAGAACTCCTGATTCCAGGGACTGGGCCAGGGGCAACAGCCCAATGTTACTACTTTAGTCAGCTGCCCAAACTGCAGTTAAAGATCATGAAAGTGAAAGCGAAAGTCACTCAGTCATGTCCGACTCTTTGTGAGCCCATGAACTATACAGTTCATGGAATTCTCCAGGCTGGAATACTGGGGTGGATAACCTTTCCTTTCTCCAGGGGATCTTCCCAACCCAGGGATCAAACCCAGGTCTCCCGTACTACAGGCAGATTCTTTACCAGCTGAGCCACCAGGGAAGCCCAAAGACCATGAGAAGGAGCAAATTAAAAGTGCCAGATGCTAGACAAGAACCTGGGACTTAAAAAAAAAAAGGAGATGTGTGTATGTGTTGCATTTCAAAGTTCTTGAAAGCCACGTAAGTAAAAATAGCACAGCTGGTGTGGTTAAGACTCAAGTTGGCCATATTTGAGAGGGGCTATAGGTTGTTGCTTCAGTCTTGACCGAGCCATTTGGCTATAAAATAATAATGGTAATAATAATTAAAGTAATACTAGTAGTGCGTGCTTAGTCCCTTAGTTGTGTCC
The DNA here is from genome assembly GCA_006410615.1 of Neotragus moschatus. Classification (NCBI taxonomy): domain Eukaryota; kingdom Metazoa; phylum Chordata; class Mammalia; order Artiodactyla; family Bovidae; genus Neotragus; species Neotragus moschatus. Next base: position 354,943 of record SJYA01000080.1, on the reverse strand, counting down.
AACTCTTCGCAACTCTGTNGCACAGCTGGTGTGGTTAAGACTCAAGTTGGCCATATTTGAGAGGGGCTATAGGTTGTTGCTTCAGTCTTGACCGAGTCATTTGGCTATAAAATAATAATGGTAATAATAATTAAAGTAATACTAGTAGTGCGTGCTTAGTCCCTTAGTTGTGTCCAACTCTTTGAAACTCTGTGGACTGTAGCCCAACAGGTTCCTCTGTCTATGGGATTATCCCAGCAAGAATACTGGAGTGGGTTACCATTTCCTCCTTCAGGGGATTTTCCTGTCCCAGGGATCAAACCCACATCTCCTATGACTCCTGCTTTTCTAGGCAGATTCTTTACCTGCTGAGCTACTGGGGAAGCCCACTAACAGTAATAGTAGTAGCAGGAATAGAAATAATCCACCCCTACTTTCCATGTGGAATTCCCAGTTGACAGGGTATTTTCAACCATCTTTAGGTAGTCTTGTAGTGAATGCACTTCAGGTAGATAGTAGTTTCCGAACCAGACCGGTGACATGAATCTCCAAGTTCACATAGCCTGGGAGTAGCAGACCTAAGACAAAACCTAAATGTCCTAACATGAATCAGCCCTGGTTCACTAACTGGAATTACAAGAGCATAGCAGATCAGAGATAGAAGGGATATTAAAGGCTATCTTTTTCCTCTCTTAGATGAGGAAACTGAGCTCAAAGAAGTGAAGTAACTGGTTGAAAGTCACATGGCCACATAATGGTGAGCCACTGTCAAGGCCCAGCTCCACTGAGAGTCCCAGTAAAGTGTTTTCATATATTTGTTAGTTCAAGTAAGAACCTCTTAATGGAGCTGGGGGAAGACATGTATTGTGCACATACAAATACTGGACATCAGTACTGGACGCCACTGACAGTGTGAGGGCCTAGACCCGCTGGCAGGTCCTTAGAATTCAGGAACCCCACTGCTACCAGGAAGGATTGCCCATTTGCCAGGAGGGCCCTGGGCAGAAAAGGAGATGGTCTCCAGGCAGCAGAGCATGGGGAGAAGAAAGAGCTGGCTGGGGAGGGGTAACCGCCAGCATGGGAAGCAGGCATCCCGCAGGTGGGAAACTGGTGGTGCCCGGCATCTCAGTGTGGCAGGGCTGGGGATGTGGGATGATGCGTCTGGGAGTCATGGCTGGGAAGGGAGGCCAGGAAGGACTTTACTCTCATTGGCCGGTGAATGGCTTAGACTCTCCACACACCCCTTCTGTGACTTCAGAGACAGGCCTATTCACATGCAAATCTCCTTTGGGACTGGGAGGCTGAGCCCCAAGTGGTTCAGGGACAGGAAAATAGCCTGGGGACAGGCAAAAACAAAGCCTTGTTGTGTTCTTCTGTGGCAGAGGCAGCCTGGCTCCAAGTCAGTCGCAGTCAGCACTGGGGTGAAAGCAGTGATTAAGTAAGTGCCTAGCAGAGAGAAGGGACCCGCCGCAGGCCAGCGTCGCCAGGCACTTTCCAGGAATGTGTGAGCTGGTGTGTCCCTCTAATATTGCCTGGGACTCTGCCCTGCACCTGTCTGAAAGTGCATCCTCAAATCTTTGCAGGGAAAAATTTAAGGTCCCTGGAATAGGGACCTAAAGACCTGAGTTCTGGCCACCNAAGGAAATGGCAACCCACTCCAGTATTCTTGCCTGGAGAATCCCAGGGACGGGGGAGCCTGGCAGGCTGCTGTCTATGGGATCATATAGTGTCGGACACAACTGAAGCGACTTAGCAGCAGCAGTAGCAGACAACACAGGGGACCTCAAGGTCCCATAGTTTTACACAATTTTACTAAATTTCTCTTGCAAATTAGGAAGCATATAAAAATCCTGATACTCCATTCAAGATAAAACCTGTTCTGAGAAGGGGCAAACAGAGAGACTCAGTCTTAACTTGGGAGTAAGAAGACCAGGGATTGAGACCTGGCTTTGCTATAAAGTCCTAGATGAATGCACTCAAGCTCTTGATGCTCAGTGTCCTTTCCTGTAAATTAGGTGTAATCATTCTGACTTCTCCCTAGTCCATAAGCATCAAAGAAAGTAATAGATTAGAAAGTGCTGTGAAATGAAAATATCTCCTGCCATATCGATAAACAGGAAATATCATAGCCATTGTTGATTTCTGGCCTCCAAATGTGAATGAGGGCTCCCAAAACTGGCATCCAACAGATGCTGTCAACCCTCTACCATGATTGCTAAGGAGCTGGGGGAATGCAAGAAGCTGCCATCTGCCACTCCTTAAGGTGAACAAGGAAACAGGGTTTGCCCTCCCCACCCCCTTGCCCCGCACCCCTGACTCCCTCAAGAGCAGAGGTGCATATGAAAGGAATGAATTCACTGAGCCCAGAAGCTTGTATCTTCCCAGACACAGAACACTAAATTCCTTAACTTGAAGTCTGATCTTTGATGTTCAGATTGCCTGCTCTGTTTGTTGCAAACCAGTATATAGTTGGACTCCCCCTCTGGCCTCCTTGGAACAGTTTTCTCAGAGCTACTGAGATGCTGCCTCCGGGGCTTGGAGTCCTAAACATTCCCACCAAAGAAAATAGCTCTCTACTTTCAGGTTGCAACTATATTTTTTAGTTGACATTGCCATACACTTGTGTTGCTACAAGGTGAACACACAGCAGAAATAAGCAGCCTCGTGCATTTGCTCAGTCCGTTCAAAGTACTTTCCCAAAAGTTGAGAAACTCGGTGACTTGAGCAAGGTCATAGGCAACCAGTTAGTGTTAGAGGAGATGAGGAAGCTGACACTCACTGAGCACCCAGTAATATCAGCTGGCGCTTCAGTACTCACACCCTTGCCGTCATCACCACTGAAATAATACTTAACTGAGCTCATTACACAGTTGGACACATGCAGATACAGCATTCACCTCACTTGGCATTCACAATAATAAGCCCAGGAGACAGGCATGACTGTTATCCCTATTTTACTGTAAGTAGTGGAGATAGGACCTGACTCTAGGTCTGACTGGCTCTAGACCCTGATCTCCAAACCATTGAAAATGTTTGCCTTTTCACAGCACTGATTCCACTCACAGCCATCATTTCACTTAAATCCTCATATAACCTTCGAGGAAGGTAGTGTAGTATTGTCTTTTTTTTTTTTTTTTTTTTGGTGTAATCACAAAACCAGTGCTTAGGGAGATCAAGGCACTTAGGGAACTGTTAAATAGAAATTGTTAAATTCCTATTTATCCTTCAAGACTTATCTCAAACATCAACCATTTCCAAAGCCTTTTTTGAACCTCCAGAAATGACCACTTTACAGCATATATACTGCCTCATACTCTTGTGTTCCTCTTCTTGGTTTTAGCTTATTAATTATATACTTGTCTCATGATATACTACTGTGAGTTCCTGTAGCGCAGGTACTGTTTTACTTATCTCATGGGCCCCGTCTTTGGTGCAGTGTCCAACTTACAGTAGGATTTCAATAGAATTCTTGGACTTCATTCCATAGACAGTGGGGAGCCATTGAAAGGTTTTGAGGGTGGCACAATCAAAGCATGTTTAAGAACATCTCTCTGGACACGTATAGCGGAGGACTAGGATGGAGAGAGACTGACTGCTGGTAGACATTTAGGAGGCTATTATAATAAAGTAGGTGAGAAGAACAAGAATTGGAACTAAGGGGCTAAAGTGAAGAGAATGGGAAAAAAATGTTGAATATATCAAGAATATAGGAGTAAGAGGAGAAAAAATGGTGTTACATCATAAGAGCATTTAACAGTTGCCAGTTGAGTTGTATGCATTCAACAGGAGAAGGAAAAAGAGAGAAGGAGAATGAAAGCCAAATGTAGGTTTTGATTATTTCCTTTTCCAATGAACAGATGCCATGAAGTGAACTTGAAAATAGGATGTGTGAATCTGCTGTTCCCTTGGTGGTTCTGATTTCTGAGTGCCTTTTGCAGTAAGTATAGCTCCAGGGCTCCTTTTTCAGCACAAATCAGTTACTTCACCTGATGCTCAATTAAAGGAACCATAATTGGTTGCATTTCTGGAAAAAAAAAAAAAAAAAAAGTCTCTTCTGGACATTCTAAAAGACAGTGCCCTACTGTATTTAAGAGATTAAGTTTGATTATAGACAACACTTGCCTTCAGTTCAGTTCAGTTGCTCAGTTGTGTCTGACTCTGCGACCCCATGAACTGCAGCACGCCAGGCCTCTCTGTTCATCACCAAGTCCCGGAGCCTACCCAAACTCATGTCCATTGAGTCAGTCATGCCATCCAACCATCTCATCCTCTATCATCCCCTTCTTCTCCTGCTCTCAATCTTTCCTGGCATTAGGGTCTTCTCAAATGAGTCAGCTCTTCACATCAGGTGGCCAAAGTATTGGAGTTTCAGCTTCAGCATCAGTCCTTCTAATGAATATTCAGGATTGATTTCCTTTAGGATGGACTGGTTGGATCTTCTTGCAGTCCAAGGGACTCTCAAGAGCCTTCTCCAACACCACAGTTCAAAAGCATCAATTCTTCAGCACTCAGCTTTCTTTACAGTCCAACTCTCACATCCATACAACACTTGCATTACATTACACTTAAAAGCCTAAGCATCCATATGATGGGGGATTTCACTGCGACTTAATATTTTTAAAGGCAAAAAAAGACTGAATGTTTTGAGATATAAATTCTGGTTCCAGGGTGACCTTGGCTCAAAAATTCCCCTTCGTAGGCTTCAGCATGATGATCATGAAGTNAACACTTGCATTACATTACACTTAAAAGCCTAAGCATCCATATGATGGGGGATTTCACTGCGACTTAATATTTTTAAAGGCAAAAAAAGACTGAATGTTTTGAGATATAAATTCTGGTTCCAGGGTGACCTTGGCTCAAAAATTCCCCTTCGTAGGCTTCAGCATGATGATCATGAAGTTGAACCATGATTCCTGGGGTCTTTGATACATAGAATATCAGGGCTAGATGAGCCTTAGAGACCATCTGGCTCAACTCCTTGTATGTGAGAGAGGAATCCCTTGCCCAGGGTCTCTTAGTTATAGAGAATGGCCACAAGAATGCAGGCCTCCTCTTCCCTGGCCCATGTCTGTGCTCTGCCCCTCGTCTGCGGCGTTAACCAGATGTGACTTCTACGCCTGTCTGTGCACTGCAGGAGTCTATACATTGCAGCCACGTTCCAACGAGGCAAATACTGTCGTGCAGATGCTCATGAGCCTTGAAGACCAAGGACTGCGGGAGATTAGGCTGGAGAAGAATTTTCACAAAGTGTGAGTATCTGGACCACAGCCTTGGGGTCCTGCTCTTCTTCAAGCTGCTGATGTGCAGTGTCAGCACTTCCGTCATCATGACCCCGATGGGCCAGGATGGGAAGGGCAGTTTGTGGAACTGTGGCTGGGCAGAGAGGATTCCTGTGAACTGGAAGGTCCTTTAAACCCACTCCCAGGCCTGCCAGGGGAATTCAGTCACAGAGTGAAAGATCCTCAGGACAGGAGTATTATCTCACCGGAAGGAAATGTGTGATATTCAAAACTCTTTGGAAAAAGAACAGCACTAGAATGATATATTTACAAGTTCTTTTTAAATGACGTGTCACTAAGGCAAGTCCAGCAGACTATAGTCTCTTATCAGAGTGCTGGAACTTGGAGAAGTGGCTGTTGTACCATATTATTACTATTTTCTGGCATTATCCTACCTAGGATAATGAGGATTTAGTGAGGTCATCCGGAAAGCCCTGAAAAGGAGAATTAAGATTAAAACTCTGGAATTTTAGGGACCTTAGGGATCATCTCATCTTACTCCTCATGGAATAAATGAAAGAATAGAATTTTGTAAAGGGATATTGATTTATCTGAGGGTGATATAGCCAGCATGCTCACGCTTCATTCAGATGAGAAGAGAAGAGCCTCTTTCTCATTTACAGTCAGAAAAGCCACATATCCTGAGGGTAGAGGGTTAGGGAGAGAATGCAATTTGAAAAATTCAGTGGGTTTCAACTATATATGGAAGACTTCTGGGTTTGAAAGTTTCTGAGTTCTCAGATGGAAATATTAGTCATGTACCTGAATTCAGAACTTAGGGAGTATTTAAGCTGTAATTGGGGCTTCCCAGTTGGGCTTCCCTGATAGTTCAGTTGGTAAAGAATCCACCTGCAATGCAGGAGACTCTGATTCAGTTCCTGAGTCAGGAAGATCCACTGGAGAAGGGATGAGCTACCCACTCCAGTATTCTTGGACTTCCCTTGAGGCTCGCCTGGTAAAGAATCTATCCACAGTATGGGAGACCTGGGTCTGATCGCTGGGCTGGGAAGATCCCCTGGAGGAGGGAAAGGCTACCCACTCCAATATTCTGGCCTGGAGAATTCCATGGACTATATAGTCGATGAGGTCGCAAAGAGTCAGACACAACTGAGCGATCTTCGCTTTCACTTTCAGGTAGTGCTAGTCACAGAGAACCTGCCTGCTAGTGCAGGAGATGTAAGAGACGGAGGTTCAATCCCTGAGTTGGGAAGATCCCCTAGAGGAGGGCAGGGCAACCCATTCCAGTATTCTTGCCTGGGAAGTCCCATGGATAGAAGAGCCTGGAGGGCTACAATCCATAGAGTTGCAAAGAGTCTGATACAACCGAAGCAATCTATCATGTGCCCACGCATACACACAAACTGCAATTCCTACGAGCTGTGACCTTCAGGGGGACCAAGGAGACTAAATGATCAGAGTGAGCTTCTGAGCCACCTTCAGCCCCAACAGCCCCACTTCTGTTTCCCGAATCAGGACTACTAGAAGATTTCTAAGGAGAAAAATGTCCACTGGGGAGAAAGTATTTGAAAAACAATAACAATGATATGGGTCTAGGTGGGTCTCCAG